>JAGFNQ010004047.1:499949-609720 GCA_024364735.1 Boesenbergia rotunda
GACAAAAAGAGTAAGTAAAGCTACCATTCATGATAACTAAACTAGAGTGAATAAGTAAATCAAAGAAAATCATCTAAATGGCAAGGACATTCTGAAAAAAAAAAGACCCTAGTGCTTGAATTACAAAGAGTGAGACACTTAACTATTCAAAGTATAGATAAAGAAGTCAAAGAAAATTTTTATGAAAAACTCTAGAAACATATTCTGATAATGTCGTACACAAGCTCAATGGTGCAAAAGTCCATCTGCCTGACCACAAATAGGTGGGCTTTATAGCTTTTGTTATTGTCAAATACAGATTTAAGTGAAATAAATAGAATTAAGTGGGAAACCAAACAAAAGATAAACATGAGCACCAACGAGTAGAATAATATAGACTAGATTTTTGAGTCAATCCAGTTGCAACCTCCTATTGGTTGGAATGTGATATCAAACTTTCAATATACTAGTTGGCTTCCAAAATCATGGTAATTTTCACCTTTTTCTGCCAGGTTTTGGAGCACATTAGCATAGTATTTCACTAGTGTGATGAGCTGAAGCAGTGCAAAAGTGAATTTTTCTGGAAAGATTTGTGTGGGATGAAGGTGAGTTTTTCGCGTCTTACCAAAATCCCTCAAAAATTAGCCATTTTAAATTCTCAAGCATATGGGAAAAATATTTTTTATTTCCCTCAAACTATCTCAATTGGAAAACCCAATCAATCAAGAAATGTCAATGGGTAAAATATCTTATGCATTCAATTAGCATACTGGGTGTATATGTAGCCATAGCACGTGCATTTCAGACTGCACTGTGCATATCCATCCCAATTGGGCTAAATAGTGCATATCTGATTGAACATAACTTAAAAATAATCAATTAGCCACCAACACCATAGATTCAAGCAAACAAAATGAATGAGCTAGTTTAAGGAAAGAGAAAATAGTCAGCTTATATTAGACATCTGCCTTCAGAATATACAATAATATCAAGGAAAACCACTTACTATTCCTTCCATTTCCATCCTTCCAAGTAAACAAGAAGAGGTTAAGCTTCTTTTTTTTCTTTCAAATTGGTCCTTCCACTTCTCCTTTACTTCACATTTCTTAAAATAAGCATTACTATAAAATAAAACAAATCAACTAACCAGAAATTATAACAGATTGTAACTATTTGAATTACTCATTCCTAAAATATGATTCTTATTTGTCAGCCTAAATTAATTATTCAATTGTAATTTAAAAATATGGCATTCTGTATAGTAGAGGGCATCAAGACTTAAGTGGGTGAGATTGCCATGTCTCACGTTAAAGTTTTGGGCTAACGAGGAGAATCAATAAGCTTAGATCAGTGAGCAACTACTATATTGGGCTTGAGCATTTGGGTGCTAGTGCTTGGATTAAGCCAGATAATTTAATGGGTCTTCTTACTTATGCTAGCCATGATAGCATATTAATTTAATGGGTCCTCTTACCTATATCGGGCTTGAGCATTTGGGTGCTAGTGCTTGGATTAAGCCAGATAATTTAATGGGTCCTCTTACCTATGCTAGCCATGATAGCATATTAATTCAGGAATGCAACTTCTTGTTGCTATGTTTTCCTACACCTGTCTAAGTTACAAAATTTCATGCCAATAAAATGAATTTTGCAAGGAAATAAGAAAAGATATGAAAACATCATTAAGTTCTGGTTGTATATGCACTATGGAAATTAATTGAAATCACAACATACCTCGCAAAACACATCCGTACCAAATTGATGATCCTTGGCCTACTTGGACATCACCAATAACAGATGCACTAGGAGCAACAAAAGCATCTTTGTGAACATTAGGTACTTTGTCGAACACGTTCATAAGTGTGCGATGCCTTGATACTGAAAATGGCAATAAGAGAGCAATTTAGCAAGTTAGAATACTATGAATTTAAACCATATTTGTTTCTAACAATTAGTATAATTCTAGCAAGAAAAGTTTCTGAGCCAAGGTACAACTACATAGAATGAAATCTGTACTGATTGTCCTAGACAACAAGACATTTCATACCCAATCGAGTAGGCAAACTTTTCAATTAAAGTCCAAACCACAATAAGATTAAAATGTTAATTCAATCTGATAACTGAATAGGCCAAAGGAAATAATTTTTTATTAAATGACCTAAGTTGTCTTGGTTCATTGAAAAGTCTAACATAAACTGTATTACCTAAGGCAATCAAAAGAAAACAAAGGCCATAATCATTGGTGTTCAATGACATGACTGTAAACTGTAACAAATAGTACCTTTGCTAAACATCTACCTTCAGAATAAACAATAATATAAAGAAAAACCAGTTACCAACAAAGAAGCTCAATAAATTTCCTGAATACTAAGAAAAGATTAATGCTTATACATAGACCTCAATGATGTCATAAAAATTGGATTTTTGTCAGGTACGCTGGATAAGCTAAAATCAAGTTTCTTGATTAAGATAGTAGAGCTATATGGTGCACACAGGTAATAAAATCCATAAACTGCAACAACCAATGCATTTATGTTTCAGGGTGAATCGAAGTATCAAGTCTCATTTCTTTTAATCTTTGTCTTTTTGATGACAATTACAGAAACCAATACATCTGAAGTTCCTAACCTGTCTTCGAGTTTTTGGGAAATAACATTTGAGCGACTAAATTTTTTTATTCTAGAACACCGTGGAAAAAAATCTTGAATTTATGGCACAAAGGCAATATTTTATGCGAAAAGGAGAAACTATTCATAATAAAGTAAGATCCTCTGATGACCATTTCGATTCAAACCTAAACAATGTCAGTAAAGCCGTGATACAAGCAATAAAAAACGCAAGATACTGACGCAAAATAACCGAACACAGCAAGATCGCCGGATCGAAACAAGTACGCGGAGAAAGAAGAAGACTTACTCTGCTCCTGGAAGAGATAGTTTCCCTGGAGTCGGGAGCCGAGACGATCGATGGCCTGGCCGGTCTCCCGGATCCAGAATCCGACAGTGTAGATCGCCCTCCCTAGTGTCCCCATCGATCTCGCGCCCTAGCTGACAGACGGATGCAGAAGGACACGAGATGGATCGCCCCCTTTGACGCCGGCGACGAAGAGGAAGGAGCAGCGAGAAAGCGAGAGGGAATGGGAGATCCGCGAGAGGGCAGCGGTCTAGGAAGCAGAGCGTCGCGATTGGGGTTTTCCCCGGAGACGGAATTGCCCCTGCTCATTTACTTCTATTTCAAAATGCCCTTCGAACGCTTTATAGCTTTCTTAAGGTCAAAATTCTTCTAAAAATTAATTAAATAATAATTTAATTTGGTCAAATTTTTTGATAAGGTAAATAAAATTTGTCCAAGCAGATCAATCAACGTTTTATTAAATTTTTTACTCAAATATAACTGATATATTAATTTTGATTAATACAAGATCAGTAACCCCCAGACGTTTGGATCTAGCCGGTTAAATGACGTTAATTCGATCATTGAATACTGTGGGGGTCTGAGCCTATATAAAGAGGCTGTGACCGAGAGAAAAAAAGCCAAAAAAAAGAGATTATCTTTCACCTCGTTCTCGATCTCTTTTGATAGCGTTCGGGTACTTCCTCAGTTCGCCACGAGCAACGAGTGCTCCGTTGTGCCAGTGCTTCGGCTGTTGTATTCTGAGAGACAAACGTCTATCTGAGCCTCGAAGCACCGCCGGAGGAGGACAAATATGTTTCAAGGACACTGCGTTGCGTAGGCCTCAGTAACTTCCTGTTGGGGGGACTTGGTCGGGAGCTCGGGAAACTCAGCTCGGGAGATACTGCTTGGGAGCTCAGGAGATCCTAGTCGGGAGTCTTTGCTCGTGAATTCCAGCTTGGGAATTCAGCTCGGGAGCTCGGGAACTCGCTCGGGAGCTCGGGAATTCTGCTCGGGAGCTCGTTCGGGAGCTCGGGAACTTTACTCGGGAGACTGCAGACTGCATAAAAGGCAACTCGGGTCACTCAACAGTTAAGTTGAAATTAATTTTTATAATTTTAATTTATTGTAAACTCTCCGAAAGGAAAGGAGTATATTTCCTCCAACATTATGTTGGTATTAGAGCTTGCTAAGCTATCAGATATGGAGTTGAAGTGGAGAAATGGATTGTTAAGATTGCAGGAAAAGGGAATAATTCCAGTTCATTCGACAAAGTGATTGATGAGCGTGATTTAATTAGTTCATTCCAGAATCCTTCCAGACCTTCCTGTTCTAGATAGATCAGTCGATTCCTTTTGCAACTGGTTGGGTACACCATTCAACATTTTGAATCTGCTGACATCTTCGTTTGCAATGCCTTCTTCCTTAGGCCGCTTTGCTGATCTGCCATCTAAGCCATCTCCTCCATCGTCTGTCGACTGGAGTACGGTTGAAGAATTTAGACTTGTATCTGATCGACATGATCCACCATGTTCATGGACTTCAGGATGGTAGTCCCACGACCAAGGACTCATACTCATCTGGAGTGCAAGAGTGGGCATCTCCATTTGCAGGGAAAGATCTTCTTGGCATTTCTAGACGAGTAATGATTGAAAAAGTGAATTTGGGAGAGTGAATGGGAGAGTGATAGACGTGTAGCTAATGTGTGCATGTTCGATCGTCGATCGGACACCACCGATGACCTCTGATTGCCGTCCCGAATCAAACTATGTCTTGGGGGATGGTGAACCCGACAGGGTCGCCGGTAATTGAGATCTCGCCGGATTGACGGTGAATGCGACGAGATCATAATTGCGGCGATTCCCGATGAGTTCACCGATCTTCTTAAGACATAGTTTGATTCGGGACGGCAATCATAGGTCATCGGTGGTGTCCGATCGGCGATCGGACGTGTATACAATAACTGTCACGTCATTCACTCTCCCATTCACTCTCCCTATCATTACTTTTTCTAGACGGTACGTCAACGATTCATAAGTCTTTATTTCACTTAGTGGGATCGACTATATAGATTTTTCTACGCCATTCAACTCGATCATCTACTACATCATCATCTATATTTAAATATATTTTATCTTATTTAATTGTTGATAAGAATCTTCGTTAATATTCATCTTCCTCTATTAATATGTATATTTATCATTGTCTCACATCGGCTAATTAATAGTGTATTTATTAGACGTCTAAATATATGTTCATTTTATCTTAAACGCATCTTTCAGAGTTTCTCTTTCACTATGCACAATTCTGTACTTTTTCTTTAATATTCTTATTTTTATCATGTCCATCCTTGTATACTTGCTCATTTACCTTAACATTCTTATCTCTATGCCTTTTGGTCGTGTGCTCGTTATGAAGTCCCAAATTTGGATAAAGAAGAATGGGTGTATTAGGTTGTTAACCGACGTTAAACAAAAGCAAATATTATGCAAAGAAAAAATAGTTAATCAAATTAAAAGGAAAAAAAAACTAGCTAGCAAACTGGACCAGGTTTAAATTATAACTGCTCATTATTCAGACACTTGGAGTAATGAAATAGTTGCTATTGATTTGTTGGGTCAAGTGATCATCAATTACCAAGTCAGATTCACATTGCCACCCTCCTTGCTGTAGGGATACTTTAAACACCCGTTAAAGTAATGTGATAATTGGTTGAGTTAACCTTGCCACCCAAACATGCAGGCATCAATTCAATAATCTCTGCCACCTGAAGAATGGAGTAGAGATCCTGCTTTCTCCATGCAGCTGAATCAAACAAGATAATTAAGGTTCTCAAATTATTCTTCACACATGCTTCATTTCATCATTTTATGCAAAAGTTTTTGGATTTCTCATAAATGGAAATGAAATAACTATTTGGCTGGTATTAGGGTTGGCAAACTATGTTTTGAATTTCTTTGAATTTTAGTTTATCAATGATGTATTCTGATAATCAGATATATTGTTTGTTCTTGTTTTCCCATCTCTATTGCATATTACATGACCAAGAATATGGGAACCAAATCAAGTTGCGTTGAATTATTAGCTGTGAGGATAAGATTGCTTGCCCATCCAATTAATTATTGTATAAAACACAATTTTTTTTTAAAAAAATTACATTGGGAACAAGAAATTTCATAGAGAGAAATAGCAGCTTAGTTTATCCCCAACTATCCAGATGCAGGCAGAAAGATCCATTGGGAACTGAGAAACAAGCAAGAAACTTCTTGGGAAAACATGGAAGGGTTTTGTTCTCTGAATTCCATGATTGCCTTTTCTGTCTAGGTGAATTGAAAAGCATTTTTTATTTGCTCTGTCTGTGATAGAGTTCCTTAAAATAATCATAATAAAATAAATAAATGCAAGATATTTTGCTGGATGATGAGGTTGAGCTTCTAGGTTGCTTTGTTTTTTGGATTTAATGCCAAAGTTGGCATTTTGAAAATTTTCTTTACAAAAAAGGAAAGAGAGAAAGAGAGACTCGAGACTCCTATAAATGGTAGGAAAAATATAGTTGGAGGAGGTCGTTTGAGCTTTCTTCCGTTTATCCTCTCTTCCTCTTCTTGTTCTTCATCATTCACCATTTGAATTTTGAATCCAGAAGAGGAAGAGGAAGAGGCGGCAGAAGAACCAACAGAAAAAAAGATCTTTTTTTTGTTTCTTTTCAGGAGCAGAAATGGCGAGGCTGTCATCGGAATCCTGGGGCTGTCGGAGCTCTTCGTCAGCGCGCGGTGCACCTGCTTTTCGGGCTGTACATCTTCAGCTCCGCGCTGGCTTCCGAACTTTCCCAGGCGGTCACCGACTGCCTCCGGCCCAATGTCTTCAACCTCGGCGCCGGGGAGAGGGATGCGGAGAGAAAGCGCAGCCTCCGGTGGTGCTCGATGGCTCGCCGCCTTTCGATCGTGTTGGTGCACGGTATCTTTGGATTCGGAAAAGGGGTATACGCTGTGCGCTGTGCTGTCTCGCTTGGCGACGGTGCTGTTGCCTCTTCGGCGATTGATATTGTGCTAAATCTGGCTTTTGTTTGGGATGCAGCGGCTTGGCGGCTTGTCCTACTTCGCCGGGGCAGAGAAGAAGGATGAGCCTGTTCTGGTCCCGGATTTGGGATCCCTAACCAGCATCCACGACAGGTACTTCTTCTCAAATCAATTGGTTCCATTCCTTTCCCTTTTTTGGAGAAAATTTGAAGAAAAATATGATTTTTCCCCTCTATTTGTTATATCTTTGAGCACAGGGCAAGGGAACTGTTCTACTACATGAAGGGTGGGCAAGTGGACTACGGGGAGGAGCATAGCAGGAACTATGGACATTCACAACTTGGGAAGATTTATGAACAAGGTACACTAATACTGAAATCAAATGTAAGTAATTAATGTTATCAACGTAATGCGAGATGACATGAAGCTTAAACTGTTCTAGTTGACATTAAAGTTTCCTGTTCGTTTGGATCTTTTACTTCTTGTTTGGATCCAATTGCTATTGGAAAGGAATTCCCAAGAGTTCTTGCATTTGGATATGATAAAATGAGAATTAATATTTGGTTTTTTATATTTGAATTGTGGATATATTTGATCATAGAGCTCTTTAGCTCATGAGTCCTTGAGAATTCTCAATTACAAATGATAGATTTGATTGGATTTCTTAGTCTGAAGTTGTTGAAATAATAGAATACTAGTTCCTACTTATTCGCTCACAAACCATGGAAAAATCTGTTGATCCTATAAACTCGATGGTCCGACACAAGCTGTTAGGCTTACTCCATGTGCTTGGATTGCAGGGCACTATCCTTCATGGGATGAACACCATCCTCTCCACTTTGTTGGTCATTCAGCAGGTGTTCAGGTCGTTAGGGTCTTACAGCAGATGCTTGCTGACAAGGTGTTTTACTTTCTCCATTGATGTATTATTTCTACTTCTCGCTTATTTTTTTTTTCCTCGCAAAGTTTGTGAATCGCCCTCATTTTTTGTGTGGCAACAGGCATTCAGTGGCTATGACACTTCCGAGGGCTGGGTTTTGAGCCTCACTTCTTTGTCCGGCGCACCGAATGGAATGACTAGAGCCTACTTTGATGGAATGCAGTGAGTAATTTGTTCGTTCTTTAAGAAGTAATAACGTATACTTGCTTTGAGTTCTTGTCAGAATCATTTGATTGATCTTGTTTACCAGGCCGGAGGATGGGAGGTCCATGAAACCCATATCATTGCTCCAGATTTGTCGTCTGGGTATTATCATCTACGATTGGCTGGAAATTTCATGGCTTAAGAACTACTACAACTTTGGATTCGATCATTTTCGTATGGGATGGAGGAAAACTGGCATCTCAGGCCTGGTTGATCTGCTATTGGGAAACACGGGACCTTTCGCTTCGGGCGATTGGATCCTACCCGACCTCACAATTCAAGGCTCAATCCAGCTTAATTCAGGACTTGAAACCTTCCCCAACACGTTCTACTTAAGCTATGCGACTAAGAGAACGAGAAGGGTGTTTGGGTTCACAATTCCCTCCAGTGTTTTGGGTATCCACCCGATGTTATTTCTTTGATTCTTGCAGATGTGCCAGTACCAATTCCCTCGCAATGCTCTCCTACCTTACAAGGGCTACCGGTGAGTCGGAGGAGCTATATGTAGATTTGTTCATGAATAGTTCAGACTTCAGATGAGATTGATGGTCTGAAACCAATTTGTGATTCTTTGGATTACTGGAGCAGGGATGAAGATTGGGAAGATAATGATGGAGCTATAAATACGATATCCATGACTCATCCTCGCTTGCCTATTGAACACCCGAACAAATTTGTTGCAGACGATGCAAAATGCCATCCTCTTCAACCAGGAATATGGTTTGTTCTCCTGTACTTAGTCATCATCTTTCATCATTGTATTCAATTTAGCATAAATGCAATTTGAAAAACTTTTATATGTAATAGTTATGTTCATGTGAATGCTAAATTTGGAACAGACTCCAACATAATGCGAGCATTGCTTAAATCATATTACAACTTAGGCATGAACTTGCTCTATACGTTCCATCGAGCGTGCAGGATTGGTGTGACCAAAACAATTAGTGTTGACGATGAGATTCATCACAGTGATCATGGAATTCAGCTCAGTTCACAACTTGGATGGCTCATGCTTTTGTAGTGATTTTTGTTGTTGTTTTATTTTGCAAATAAGTTGCTTTCTAGTAATTTGTATTCGTTCTTCTACTCGCATTACCCAAATTAACACAATCTTTCTTCGTATTATTATTATTTTTATTTATTTACAAGGGATATCCAGGTTTGTGCCCGACTAATCCCCTTGGTTGACCGATCCTACTCCACAGCGTTCAACGAGAGTCTCTATCGGTCAACGAGGGTAAATTGTGGGACGGAGACACGTGGCGACTTCACCACTGATGATATCGGTACTCGATGGCCCGATCACGCAGCAATTTGCGGCGATTTCTTCAGTCAGGGCCGTCTCTAGAAACTTGAGGCCCTAGGCTAATTTTTAGTTGAAAGATGATTATATATATATATATTATATATATATATATATATATATATATTTATTTATTTATTATATATATAAAATAACTTTTGATATTTTGGGCCTTAATTTAGGATCAATTCTAACCATTATATACTTAAAAAAATTGATTTATTATCAAAAGGTAACCAAAATAATATGGAGGCCCCTAAAATAGAGAGACCCTAGGCAATTGCCTATGCTGCCTCTCCTGAAGACGACTCTGTCTTCCGTCAGTATACTGCGCGCTCTACCAGGGAGGAATCGAACTCGAGAAGTGAGGGATCACCCAAATACACCATTACCAATCGTGTCATGCCCGCGGGGGTTATCTTTTTTCGTATTATTGCAGGTACTACAGGATGCTCGAAGTCGATCACATCTTTATCATTGTGAATCGGGACCGAGCAGGGGTGCAGTTTGATCTTTTATACGATGGCATATTTCAAAGATGCAGACAACACATCAGTCGAAATAGCATGCCAATTTTAGCCAATGATAATGGTCAATGATCGAAAAACCACTTCGAGCAGGCGCAATTAGAGGACCTTCCATGCGACGAGACCGATCACCTTGATCGTAAGTTGAATATTTGATGGCAACTAAAAAAAAATTAAGACGATGAATGAAAGCAGCTATCACACCTCTATGTTATTCAATTTTATTAGACATGTACTTAAGCTCCAGACATAAATAGCTATCACACCTTGATTAAGGAGGTTGAAAAAACCTCGTTAATTAATTTTTTTTACTTGTTTTCTCAAGACAAGACATTGAGCTATTTATAGCCGAATCAAACAAAATCAGTTGCATTCAAAATTGTCGACTAGATTCGCTTGAATCTAGCAAGTCAACTTTTCTCATTTTTAGAATTTAGTAAACGGACCGAACTGATGAAATTCTAATTTTTGTTTTTTGTTTTCAATCTGAGGTAGCAAAGCAAATATTTCATTTTTGTGGAAAATGCAGAAATTGATCAAAAACACTCAAAAGTATTAACTTCTTTCCAACTGTTTCCGTGACAAGTAGAAGGAAAAAAACTAAAAATATTAAAACTTATTAAAGATATCTAAAACATGTATAACCATGGCTCTAAGATCAATTGAATCCATTGCAATGTCGATCGATGCGGCACATGGAAACAATACAAGGCATAGATTGTTGCCGAGAAATTTAGATAAAACGTAAAGAACAAAAGAAATAAAAATTCAAATATAAGAACCACGCTAATCATAAAATGATCAAGCGCTAAACATTATTGAAACAAGCCAAGGAAAGATCTAGCACAAAGGAGAGCTTCACACAAACTTGGTGCAAGAATCGGTGAGATTAATTCTGACGATTCACGAGTTCAGTTTCCCAACAATCAGCGACAACAGAAATCACACAAATCAGCAACATAATTGTGTTAACGAGTCTGTTCATGACTGAACAAAAAGGTCTCAAAAAAACATCTACTACAGGGAGTCAAGAAAAACCCACTGGAG
The DNA here is from genome assembly GCA_024364735.1 of Boesenbergia rotunda. NCBI lineage: Eukaryota > Viridiplantae > Streptophyta > Magnoliopsida > Zingiberales > Zingiberaceae > Boesenbergia > Boesenbergia rotunda. The sequence continues at coordinate 510,857 of JAGFNQ010004047.1, forward strand.
CAGGGGCAACAAAAACATCAACTACAGACCCACCTGAACAGAGGCTCCATATACCAAGTACAAAGTTACAGCTAGAACATTCGCCAAACTAAGTTTATATTGCTAATAGATTTGAAGACCAGAAAAATTGGACGCAAGTGTTCAGAGCAGCTGGTTTTCCTATTCTGGACTTCATTTAAAAATGTTGCCAGTCTGCACTCACTTGGGACTGCAATGGTTTAGTCACTAGTGAGATTGATGAGCAAATAAAAATGAAAATGATAGGATCTGAGACTGACCTGTAGGATCGTGACCTCGATGGGCTCTGTTCGTTAACCTCAGCACCTGGAGATTGATGTTCAGACCTCTTAGACCTGTAATCCCTATCATCAGGTGACCCATAATCCCTACCATTCAGAGGAGATGGAGAAACTGATCTAGGCGGAGAGTAGTAATCACGGCCACCCCTTCCATTGTCCCTGCATATGACCATATGTGAATAATTATTCAGAACCGCAGTATGATATGCAAGAGAGTATTTGCTAATCTCAGTGGGGAGTGGCATTGGATGTGGTCAACAATTTGCTAATGATATCAGAAAGTAAAAGAACAACTATCTGATACTCTCTATGGCGAACATATACATTATCTGCCGCACAGGTTCTTAAGCATCATCTCCAACTTGATATGTTGGAAGAATTAATCTTTACCTGGAACATATCACAACTCCTGAATATATATGGAAGTTTGATCCAAGCGTGTTTTATTCTCTTATTGGTGTACTTGATTATTGAACAGCATCGACAGCTCTTTGCGTCAACTTTCTTAGGCCAAAATTATCTTACTTTCATCTCATGCATGACAACCATCAAGAAGATCATGCTCTCTCCAGGAGATCATGGTATTTTCGCTTTGAGCTCTTTTCATGAATCTCTTTTGACTTTGTAAGCTCTAATTTCTTTTCTAACTGGATAGTATAAAACAATCAAACAGACAATTAAGAAAGCAAAATATGAATGGAAAGTTTTTTCTATTGAGGCAACAGAAAGTTAAAATGGACTTGTATCTCTACCAAGCCATGTAATCAGCGATCTACAGCTGTTGAAGATGAAGACTAACTGAAACTTCCTCATAGCTATCAAATTAGGTGATCAATAAGTGAACGACTTTACTGTCACTTTCTCTTTACTTTTTTTTTTTACTAAAGCTTTGGTTCTTTACATACTCGTTTCACTTTTACAATCTGCATGAACATGGAAAAGGCTATAAAAATCAATAGAAGTTCATCCAATAAGCAAGACATTCATACGAGATTAGCCAATTTTCTAGTGGCTACACACCATTAACCAATTTGGATTTTTAAAAAAAATATTTTTTTAATTGACTAAATATTTAACACTAAATCCAATTATTAATTGTGCTATCATGACAGGTTGTATTTTTGTAAAATAGACTATTGGTGAGCTATGGGCCTCTTAAGTAATACAGAAAGCTGCTGAACTAAAGTCCATGAAGCCTCTAAAAATTCTCAAATTGTACTATTGCAGTTTGGATGATTGAGGCCTCAATGGATGTAGGCAATCGTTAGGCTAGCAAAGTCTGTAGATATCTAGAGAAACGTTTAAAGGTCTATTGGGTCTTTAAAGAAGAGTTAAAATGAAACCATCCAGTCTAAGAGAGATAGTATGGGTTATGCATATAATGATGTTATTTATTCACAATCATGAACAAATGAATTATGTTACAAATCAGAGTAAAACTCTAATCTGTGGTTGAAGGACTTTCCATCTAACTACAAAAATTTGGAAGATCAATATGCAAAATCATGATCGTCAAATAGAATATTATAGGGTGTATTACCGTGTTAGCATTATTATTATTTACTAGTATACAAATTGAGGTTAACAAGGCATCGTCCTATGTCTATGGAAACAATTAATAAAATAAATGTCATTGCTCAGATTTTCTTGGTATGCCAGATATTCAAATGGTGATGTCTAATAAAAGCATCCATACAGGCAGAAGTTTCTCCTATATTTCAATAACAAGAACCAGCAGTTTATTCCTAATAACAGAAAGGAGGAACTCTGCACCCAACCAATAGGGGCTAGCAGCTTTTTTTAAACCAACATGCAATATCGCAAATCTGTATATTGTGACAAACCTTGAATCGTGCCTGGGAGTGGGAGAATGTGAATATGCTGCCACAGACAAAGATCCATTATAAGTATATTTATGCAGACATAGAAACTGGATGACTTATGAATACCATGCAATGATACTACAGAATACTAACAGTGATGTCGTTGTCTGGGAGATCTGGATGGAGACCGCCGGTGTCGTCCTCCCATATGTCTTTCACTGCAGAAGTATAATTTCATTATTATGCAAATTACTTGAGGCAACTAAATTACCCAAAAGGTATGAAAAGTGATAATAGCAGAAAGTATTGAGCACACCTAGTCCGTGTTATCTTGCGCATTTCTTGAGGAGTTTTCCTATTCTCTTCAGCATAGACAATTGAAATTTCACGGCCACCAATAATCTGACGATTCATATGCTGCTTAGCTACTGCAGCATCTTCTGCATAGCGGAATTTGACGAAACCAAAACCACGTGGCTCGCTACAATAACAGAGCAACAAGATCAGAGTTCATTACTGCAGTAAATGACAACACAAAGGTGGACCAAATCTCCTTTCTTTTTATAGTTAACATAAAGTTGTTTGTTTGTGGTCCTAGAATATCCTTTAACTATATTAGGATAACAATGATCCACAATGATAGGACAAATAGAGTAGCCATCAACCGCATGGAAAAGAATCCCTATCCACCAGGTGAGGGGAGAGTGAGAAGCCAACCATTCTGGCTTATCCTTGTATTTCTCTTTTTCAATAGTATCTTTTAACCGTTACCATTTGCTTTTATTGTTTTTGTCAATTTCAAAGTGGAAAAGAGTATTTAAAGTTGATTTCATAGGTTAAACTTAATGCAAATAACCTAGCATTCCAATTTTTTTCCGGACTGTAAAATTTTACATTTTTTTAGCAATTCATCTGGCAGTGGCAACATACTTACATCATGCAAACTGACCAAATTTGATCATTTAAATATGTATCAATAAAGCATTAAAAAATGTGGTAAAACAATGAGAGGCAAAAACTATCGGTGAATAAACATATTCAATTTTTGTAGGCACTTTTTGAAGTAGCTGTTTCAAAAAACCACTCCATGTTAAAAACCCAAAAAAGCAACAGTTTGTATCTACTACTCTTAGTTTCACTCTTATTTCAAGGTTCAAATTATGCTCTTGAGATGAACTGAAATTTGCTTCTTTACTTTCCAGACTCTTGCTCAAAAAGAGGAACCAGACAAGGAAAGAATAATTTAGTAATGGTGCACAAGTCAAGTTGTTAGATCTTAATGCTTGTTAATGAGAATAGGAACAATAAGTTCACTGCAGTCAGCAAAAGGAAGTACCCTGTATAGTAGTTCTTCGGAAGGTAGACATCCTTCACTGGACCAAAACGCTCGAACGGTATACGTAGATCTTCAGGCCTACAAATGGCAGAAAGACATTTTATTATTTAATTCATGTTTGTTGAACAAACATATAATAACGTCAAAGACATTTTATTATTGTAGAACAAACAGATATTTTATTATTGGATAAAAACATGCCAATACACAAAAACCTAAACAGACAGGGAAAGTAGAGAAACATATAATCAATTCTCAATGATGCATTTGACTAGATCTTGGGGAAACAAAAACTGCCCATTCTTCAGAGAAAGTTATGAACTAATAAATATCCAACCGTTGTATCAACAGATTATAGAGAGTTTAATGTTGGGTTTGTTTTTGCCAAAGAGAGACTTACAGCCTTTGTAATCAGATGGGTTAGACAACAGTTTAAAAGAAGAGTGTTTACAATCACAAATATACAACTACAACTCAATGAATAGAGATAATTTATAGCTAACAAGACATAAATATATATATGAATGTGCAAGAAAGAGAGTGTCTTAAAATATAGATTATTTGATGAAGAACATGTTATTCAACTCATGGCGCAAACAAAAATAGGGATCCTAATATGCCATTGCGAGGAGAGCAGACAAGATTCCGAAGTGCAGATATGTGAACAACAAAGCATCAACTTTGGAGCTTAAATGTTTCATTTTGTCAAATGTTAATTACATCCTTCAAATCTTTTTCTTTGGACCAGGGGATGAAGTGGCATGCATCACCAAAGGCAATTCACATGGTATACTTGATTCTCAAATCCACACAATCATTCTTATCCCATCTGTCGTTAGTTATTCAACTATTTGATCTAGAACCTAGTAAATTCCTATTTAAATCATAAATCTTATTATGTATCTAAACATACAAAAAGATACACAATATTATCAAAGAATTCTCCTTGCAAATATAGTAATTATGGCATGTTTTTATCAATTTCACAAACCATTTTTTTTAGAACACATCCTCTTTTTCTTGAACATGTAGTCACTAATATGGCATAAAAATCAGAACAAATTGCATGATTTTTAGCATTAGTAGACACAAATAGAAGACACGAGTGTAGAATGTCTAACATTTCATTGAGCAACCAACAAAGATTAAGAATCTCAAAAGGATACACATGGGAGAGAGTAAAAAATTTTCTTAAATGATTCCCACTGTAAAATAAATGACTCTGTAAATTGTATTGGCAATGCAAGAGTAGACAATAACTTTAGATTATTTTGAACAAGCATAACATGAAGAGGCAACTCCAACACAAAAGTTATGTTTTTTTATCATGTATACATAAGTATAGGCATATGCATACCTAGGTGAATGATGTCAAACTGACTTGTAATTATTGATATACTAGGATATGCAAGACCTTTTCAGATTTTAACATGTAATAGAAATCTAGCAGTGTAACAGTTGAAGTATTAGATTCAAATGTTCATTCACCGCTATATGAGATATAATACCAGTGTTAGTTGACTTGATTTGTATTTGTATTTGCATCTCATCTAAACTGAAGAATCATATAACCAAAACAATTGTAAAATATTTGTGGAAGTCAACTATGATTGTCATTCTGGATAAAAACCCACATATTCATTATCATACGAGTGACTGTACATTTTTAAGCTTGTTTCTTTATCAATTTCTCACGCGAGGGATTGAGAAATAGCTGTCACCCAATTAAATTAGTCATTCCTGCTCGGTTAGATATAATGCAAACAGAGAGAAAGGGATGGTAAAATTTCACAAGTAGTACCTTAAAATTCGGAAGAAACATTGGTTGATAGGAGTGAAATGTAGATCATACTTTTCCAACATTGGTTGCAGAATGTCATGATATAGAATGTGAATTCCATGAATATAAAATATGAAATCACAAGTTCAGCCGACAAAAATACAGTTTTGCAAGAAAATAGAGCATGTCCAGTTCAGTTGTAAATCATACGCATGTTGATACATTAATTCGTACAATAGATACTTAACCTAATATGAATATTAAGAACGTTGAAGAAAACTACGAGAGACTATCAAAAGAAGCGGAGATAAAAAGAGGTCCCTCCCCCCCCCCCCCCCGCACCTCTCTCTCTCTCCTGCCCTGAACAACGAAGACGAAGAAAGGTATGCAGAGGTGAATATAACAAAGGAGGTGGAAGCTAAAAAGGACCTTGCGTCGAGAGAAATGTTGCGAATGAGAAGGCCGGAGGGGGCGGAGCGATAGTCCCGTCCTCCTCCTCCCCTGCCACCGCCGCCGCCTCCACGGTACCGGTCGCGAGGGTCGTCGTAGTGCTTCCGGCGAGGAGGGCTCCGGCTGTGCCGCCGAGGGCTGAAGCTTCTGCTGCGGCTGCGGTATCGCCCCATTCCAGGAACACGAAAGGAGGAACCCTAGGCGCCGTAGGACGGTGGAAGAAAGGAGAGCAGAAAAAGAAACCCTAGCAACGCGACCGGACAATGCGAGGCCTTTTGTAGCGGCTGCTGCGGGCGTTATATGCTCGTACCAATTTCGGGAAGAATTCTGATATATAGATAAGTCGGAATAGTTAATTAATTGTGCGAGTTTTTTTTTTCACTTTTCCGCACGGAATAGGCGTGAGGCGCCTCTCATGAAAAAAAAAATTATGATTGATTCAATTTTTTTTTATTTTTTTCTGTTTTTAAAAATCAATATTTTCTCCTATAAATTTTAATTTTTTTTATTTTTTTTTTATTTTTATTTTTTTAACTTATCACTATGACCCAATTGAGATGCTTAAATTCTAAAAATAAAATCTTAAATTTTTTATTTTTTAATTTTTTTAGTTTAAATACTATAACTTAATTAAATCCTGAACATTAAAATTAAAATCTTAATTTTTTTAACTTGAATATTATAATCTAATTGAAATTCCTGAATTTTAGAGATAAAATTCTAAAAAAAAATTAATTTGAAGATTATAACTCAATTGGGAAAGTAAACCTTAAATTATAATCCAATTGGGATGTATAAACTTTAAGATTAAAATCTTAATTTTTTTTAGTTTAAACACTATAATTTAATTGAAATGTTTGAATTCTAAAGGTAAAATTTTAAAATTTTTTTAATTTAAATATTATAACTCAATTGGAAAGATAAATCTTAAGGTATAATTTATATTTTGATTTGATAAAAAATTATAATAGAAGGCCTTCCATCATCGAAGGGAAGGGGCCTTTCAATGTATGGAAGATGTCTTAATTTTTATCACACACCAAGCGCGCAGGAGGCACATGGATATATAATAATAATAATAAATCAGATAAAAAAATCTGAGTAAATCAAATAAAAATTATATTTAAATAGTTTTATATCCACCACACCGCTCCGTTCTAAACTCAAACCGTTGCAAGTAAAATTAATTTACCTATAAAAATTTTAAATTACACTCTTGATTCTTCAAAGGTAAAGATGATGCTTAAAATGTACAAATTGAATTATTGTCATTTTGTTAATAATTTAAATGTCTAAATTTTATGATAACGATCTTTATGTACTCAAAAGTCTATTTTTAAAATAAGTAAGGATAGAGAGAGTAAAAATGAGAGAGTGAAAATCATAGTGAATGATGTGGCATGACATGGCATGACGTGACACTTTACATGCACACGTCCGATTATCGCTTGGACACCATCGGCGACCTTCGACTGCCGCCCCGAATCAAACTATATCCTAGGGGGCACGGTGAACCCGTCGAAGATCGTGCATGCAAGGTACCACGTCATTCACTATGATTTTCACTCTCCCATTTTCACTCTCTCAATCATTATTTTTTAAAAATATTCATCCTTATTAGACTTCAAACTTCTCTTAGGTTTATAATCTGGATTACAAGATCAACAATATATAATCTGAATTACATTGCAGACTCAATTATATTACAAATTAAATTATATTATCCCTAACTAAATACAACCTTATTTGTTTCCTAAGCACTTTAATATACGCGCCCAACCTAAACAACTAAAGATAGTCATGCTTCTTTAAGCTGCAGAGAAGCACTCCTTCAAGAAAACTAGCGATCATACATAGAGCTTGAGCTGGTTGATAACTTGGAACTCATGTTCGGCTCCTCTCACAGTGCATACTTCATGGTGTATTCTTCGCACCCCGCTAGGGATGATAATTTTCTCCGCAGATTTAGATACCCACGGGAAAAATCCGAAACGGGGCGGGTTTGGGGAGGTATTATCGGATTTGGATTCGGATTCGGGAATTTTTTACTTTGGGGACGGGATGGGGACGGCAAACCCGTCCCCGACCCGTCTCATTGCCATCCCTAGCCTCGGGGCTATGGTACAGTGGTAGGGCGATTAGTCACTATCCCAGACGTCCATGGTTCAATCCCTAACTATGACGTATTTTGCAGAAATTTTTCCTCCAAATGGGGCACGAACCCTGGGATGCTGGGCTTCTTGACCGCCCATCGCGAGCGCTTCTCGATTTATCCTGGTGATCGGTGAGAAACTTCTGTAGGACCGGATCGATCATCTCAAATTCGTCTACTACTTAGTCCAATCCATGATGTATCCTCCAACCTACATATTCATAAAAAATCATCATCACAGATCACAGTCCATATCATCGTCATCGCCAAGCCGCGATACAAAGTTTAGCGATACCTTAATTAGTTACTCAACATGTTCCACAGAAGGTTCTTTCCATCATCGAAGGAAATCCTATCGATGAAGGTGGATGTTCTTATTAGATTTTATAAATCTCAAATTATCTAAGCCAATTAACTAAAAAAACAAAAAAGTTATCTACCTGATTGTCAAGCATCCAAGCTCTCCATGGAGATTTCACAGCAAGCCCTAGCTCGCTCAGGGAGTATCTTGTGGCAGAAACAGGAATTCTTGCATCGTTGTCGCCACTGCATATGAAAGAGTAAGCCCAACTAAGCTTATTATGGGATTCAACTCGAGCGAAAACCATTCACTTACAATCTGTACTTGTACACTTGATATAAGAAATACAAAACTAATAACAGCATACAAATATATAAAATTGAAGAAATTGTTAGACTAAACTAGTGCACCTATTTTCTATATCAATAAAATTGATGAATCTATACTTTTTTATACAAGTCGTACAAATTAGTGCACCTATTAAACTATTGTACCATCAAGTATATAAAAAATTTACACTGTAAAATTTTATAAAACTGACGGTATTTATCAAACGACGCATGTGAAAAATTATCATTATCAAAAAGTATCCTGAGGTTTAATTTTTACCAAAGGACACATAAAAAACTATTTTCTTCCTCTTATACCCCTCCTACCAACAACTCCCTTTCTCAATTAGCTTTCCGAGGCATCCGAATCACTTTTTCAGAGTTTTGATTTTAAAATAAGAGAGTGTGGTTCGGATGCTCCAAGAATTCTCCTTTTTCTCACCCTATATATATATCTCTTTCTGCTTTGCATGACTCGATTCATCACGAACAATTTATTATATTTTGCTGCGATTACAAAAGAGGGAGTTGAAAGTATGAGTGTGTTCTAGAGGTGACTTCAAAGAGTCGACTTCAAAAAATTGTTGAGGAAGATAGGTGTCGAAGGAGAAACTTCAAGCAATAATGTGTTTGTAGAAGAAAGAAAAAAATTTGGTAATGTATGCATGATTTGACTACTTAAAATTTGTGTATATGGTGAAAAGAAATAGTATAAGGGTTTCTATAGGGTTTATTTCAGCTTGATCATGTTCTGCTCTGATATGGTATCAGACCTAGTTTTGTACATGATCAACTCTTCCTACTAATTTTTAGTTTGGAGAATGACTTTGACGGTATCATGCATTACATAAATAGAATTCTCAGAATTTGTTTAACCTTACGATAAATTCATATTTGAATATGACCTTGGGCCCGATATCATACCATATCAGGCCCCGAGGAGGGTCTGATATTGGATCTGTATTGATGCTTGTTTGTTTTTTGAAATACTGAAACACTTGATTATGAATTTGAAAGTTTGGCAAATTTAATTATAATTTGTTTTTCAGGGATGATAATGTTGTTGACGAAATGCTCTCAGAGATATGGAATACGCTTAATGATAATGCTGCCATGTGGAATGGAGAAGAAATATCCAATAATAATATTCCATTATCTTCCGAGTATAGTGATAATAGAATTACAAGAAATTTGATATTTGATTTAAACGAAGAATCAAGTAATCTAGAAGATGAGTGTCTGAATTTTTTTATAAGACTTGTTGAATACTTTGAGCCAACCTGGAGTGAGGAGGAAGATTATGAAATTCGAAATGCAGATGAATTACAATCCAGTACAAGTGTACTAGAATTCCAAGCTAATGATATATAAATTGAGTAATATGAATTTCTCCCAGATCAATATAGTGACTTAGAGGAGGAGTTTCCAATAGCTAATGATCCTTATATTTTGAATTCTCGATTGCTAGCTGAGCTAATTGGAGAGGCAGAGGCAAGAGATGAACATGATATTTTTGTGGGACAGATTTTTTCATCTAGATAAGAATTCAAGAATGCACTTGTGAAACATGTCATGGTTAAGCATATAAGATATAACCCAGTTGATATCCGAAAAAATAGAGTTAAAGCAGTGTGCTTCAACCAACCATGTACATAGAGAGTAGTTGCCCGAGGGGAACTAGAGTTCACTGTTACAAAATATATAAAGGAACACCAATGTGGAACTGTTAGGGAAAGTGTTGATCATCATGCATGCTCTTCGTCATTTGTAGCGTCTTTTGTTGAAGAGCAATTTCTTCATAATGAACAATATAAACTAAGTATGATTATATCAGATATAAAAGCTAGGTTTGGAGTGACCATATTATATAGAAAAACATACATAGCCAGGGAGAGAGCGTTGAAAAAGGTCATTAGAGATTATGATGAGGCATATAGAGATATTCCACAATATATGCATGAGTTAAGAGCTAAAGATCCTGAAACTTATGTGGAACTATACAAGAATGGTAACAATGAGTTTCAACAGTGTTTTTGGGGTTTTGGTGCTTGTCGTAGGGTGTTCAGGTCTTATTTCCGTAAACTTATCAGAATTAATACCACACATCTAAGAGGGAAGTATTCAGGTGTATTGTTGATCGCTACAACGATCGATGGTAATGACAATGTTCTCCTACTTGCCTTTGGAATCGCTGAAGTTGAATGTCGGTCTACATGGGAGCAATGGCAGAGCCAGAAATTATAAATTACCCGGGCTAAATTTTTTTTAAGACACTTGAACAAATAATAATTAAAAAATAATATTAAAAATATCGATAAAAAAATTTTGATCGTTAATGCATATTGTGAACCAAAATCCATACAATCCAAATCTATATAAAGTTTCAAGATAATCAACTAAAATTCAAAATTTTAAAGGAGATACTTAACAATAAATGGTACACGTCTTCCTCCAAGAAGAGCACAATCACTTATTCAGCTTTTCCACCTATTCAGAAGGGCAACCATTACCCTCTCGTTATCTATTATGCTCTATGATAGTGTTATTCTTTGAGCAGAAACTCTATCTTTGCATCCTTTTAGGGGTTCCATCCTATGTACTCAATCATATTGCCTTGCAGAGCAAGTTGTCTTAACTTTGTCCATAGGTTTCAATCAGAACATGCAATGTTATTTTGTCTGTACATAAATAACTCATGTCATCTATCTATAAAAAGGTTGCTTGTTAACCAGATTGCTATTTCATTGAGTTCACCAAGTAATTATTGGAAGAACATAATATATAGCGGAGCAGTGAATCCAATTCCAGGACATGAAATATGAATGGTCGTGTTCATCGAACATTGCAATTACAGAAAGAACCGTCAGAATTAGGATCGGAAAAACAATCAGAAGAAGAATGAACTAATGAATTCCAATAATCTTTAAACAGACAACAATGCAATTACAGCGGAGGAAAAAATTGAAACAAAAACCTCCACAAAGAAAAGGGAATCACAATCAGAATGAGAGAAAAAATTGAAACAAAAACCTCCACAAAGGAAAAGGGAATCATAATCAGAATGAGAGAAAAAATTGAAACAAAAACCTCCACAAAGGAAAAGGGAATCATAATCAGAATGAGATTACCAGTCGCCAAGTCAGAGGAAGCCGCAAAGGACGGAGAATCCGAGGACAATGAGCCGCAAAGGACGATGAGCCGCAAAGGACGGAGAACCGCCACAGAGGCTTGATGTCGGCAGGAATCCAGGTTTCGTCGGGCAAGAGAGGCAGTGGATGTGAAATTTAGGGATAGCAGAAATTATTTCTTTTTTCTATCTGCAGGCTACAGGATTAAGTCTGTACCGGGCTAAATATCAAACTTAATGGCCCAAGCTTATTCTAAACAAGAGATAATAAGAGATTTCATTAACTGGACCCCGGGCTACAGCCCGGGTCAGCTTAAACGTGGCTCCGCCCTTGCATGGGAGCAGTTTTTGGAGCATACAAAGAGGTTCTTTGCTGTCGATGAACAGTGAATGACCATAGTATCAGATAGACATTGTGGTATTATATCAGTAGTTAGAAAAGTCTACATAAATGCCCATCATGCTTTTTGTTGTCATCACATGTCTTGTAATATGATAACGGATATTGGAAGTAGAGCAGCTTTAAGTTTATTTTGGGTAGCAACACAAGCAAACACAATACTCCAATATGATCTCATAATATAGTCACTACTAGTAAAACATCCAGATGCCCATAAGTGGCTTCAGAACATTAATCCTAAAAGGTGGGCTAATACACACTTTACTGGGAGAAGGTACAGAATGCTAACCACTAATTGTATGGAGAGTTTAAATGTTTTGTTCAAGAATATACGTGAACTTCACATAAACAAGTTAATTGATAATACAAGAAGAAATGTAACTCAATGATTCTTTAACTGCAAAGAGGAAGTCTCAAAATGGTATATTGCTTTGACACCTCATGCTACAAAAGAAATAGATTCAAGGAGAGAGAAAGCTAGAGCATATAAGATTCACTCGTAGTTTCAATCTATTTGTGAATTTATGAATTGCATTATAACTGTGAGCACCTCGTAAGAAATTTAATTTGATCTTCTTTACATTGATATAGTAAAAAATTAACTATGTTTGAACAACAATTCTATTAAGATTACGAATATTTAAAAAACACAATAGCCGAGCAGAAGTTAATAGATTATTAAATATGTATTTAGCTAAAATTGTATTATAAATCTTTTAGGATTTATTCTTTTTAGAAATAATTATCTTTTAGATAAAAAAAATAAAATTAGGATTTTGATTTAATGAGTTAAAATCAAAACATTTAAAAATTAAAAATATTAATCTTTCTATAAATACATCATGCTAACCTATAACTTGAAAAAGAAAATAAATATGTCTCGATTAATGCCAATGAAAAGCTTTGTCTTGAGTAGGTTTTTAGATGTTGCCAGTGCGTTTGGTTCAAGTTATCATATATAACCTCGGTTATATCATTACTAAGTAATTACATAACTAAAGTTATGGGGAATGAAACATAACCTGAAGTTGTTTGGTTCAATTTAGGTAATCAAATAAAATCTTATTTGTTTGGAGGTAATAGTCTATAACCTAATATAATATTTTACCATATTACCCTTTAGAATTTGTATAGATAATTTTATTTATTTAGACTTAAGGGTGTCGACGTCGATCGTCGGTGTCCACGTAGGCAGTCGGTGTCCAACACCGGCAGCCGACTGTCGGCATCGATCGCCGACGATTGGCGTCGACCGCCGACCGCCGACCGGCGCTCGACAACGCTGCCGGCAATCGGCGGCGGTCGCCGACCGGCGGCCGGCAATCGACGGTGGTCGCCGACAGGCGGCCGACGACACCTCCGGCGATCGACAGTGGTCACTGGCAGTCGGCGATCGTCGCCGACCGCCAGCGACACCGCCGGTGGTCGCCGGCCGCCGCCGACACCGTCGGCGATGGTCGCCGGCCGCCGCGATGGTCCCCGGCCGTTGGCGATCGGCGCCGGCGGTGGTCGCCGGCGATCGGCGCCGGCGGTGGTCGCCGTCGATCGGCGCCGGTGGTGGTCGCCGGCGATCGGCGCCGGCGGTCGTCGACGGCGGTCGGCGTTGGCAGTGGTCATCGGCGCCGGCGGTGGTTGCCAATCGTCGTCGTCTGCGGTGGTTCGCCGGCGATGGTCGTCGACGATGGTCACCGGCAGGGGTCGCCGGCGGTGGTCGTCGGTTGTCGGTGGTGGTCGCTGGCTACCGACGGGCGGTGGTCGCCGGCTGCCGGCCGCCGTTGTCGGTCGCGAATAATGCTTTCGGAAATTAATAAATTGTAATGGTTATTTTCGTCTTAAATGTAAATATTAGAGGATAATTTTGGAAAGATAAGTTTCATAACCTGAGAATCAAGAAAAACCTTACTTCCCTAAGGTTTTCCGATTCCTGGTTGCATGCCCCTTTTGTTGACGTGTCGGGCATCGATCATTACTTGGGAATCGCTGATTATCTAAATCAAACAAGGTTTTTTTGATAACCTTGGATGGATAACCATGGTTATCAAGGATAACTCTTAACCAAACGCACCCTTAGAGTTTTTCAGGAATGCTTGGAATTTTAGAGTATTTTAATGCGTTACGAGTTTTGGAGCTGTCAACATAGTGATTTACACTAAACCAAAAACTCGACAATTCGATTTTAAGGATGTTTCACCCTACAGAAAGATTTGAGCGCTAACCCAAAAAAAAAGAATAGAATTGAGTTTCGCCTTACCGTTGCAGTCGGAGCTAGGAGGAAGGAAGGTTGTGTTTCGCTGGTTAGGACTTCGGTTGCCTGGAGGGGAGGATCGTTTGTCTTCGTTAAGTTATTGCACCGTGTCACAGACCGTCCAAACCACATCAGTGTTGGAAATGACACAGTGTGTAGGTTTAGGTTTTCATATTTGTCTTTTTATAAAGAAGTTGCATCGTCCTCGATCGTCAATGCTAGATTGGACGCAGGTTGTGAAGAAAATCGAACGTGATTCAAATTTCTTTTTCTGTTTGGATGCACACAACGACCGCGAGGGAAAATGGGAAGGGTAAAAAAGATATTCCATATGATTTCAAAGTAATATACGTAAATTGGGTAATTGGAAAAGTTACCTGCGTGATTCGATAAAAAAACTGTAACATTTTAAAATAAAATTTAAATTTTCTATAAATTTAATTATTAAAGGTAATTGGTCAAGTGGGAATTCGGAGAAAAAAACCTTGGTAATATGGATTTTCTCAATTCAGTCCACGTCCAGTTTCATGCTCGATCCAAATCTCAAATCGACGCCCAGTTTGGAGGGTTTCTGTCTCGGGCTGAAGTCCACAACCAAAATCCACCTTCCTCATCCTACAGGCGCTCCTTCTGTAACTCCACAAGTCCTCAAGGTCGCCGGAATCGATTAGCAGTTACCGGGAGCTTCTTCTTAGGATGGGCAGTAAGTGCCCAGAATGACCACATAGTAGGGTTCTTCTCCTCTGATCCTATCGAAGAGTCAGGTGGATTTCCAACTTGACGACAATTACAGTTGGTCAATAGAGAAGGATGGCGGTATCACACAACAGAGCGAAGAACTACTCCGGTCGAAGGGCGTCCGTCCTGCAAAAAAAAAAAACACCGTCAACAACCCACCGGGAGAGTTTTCCGACAAGGTCCTTCGACGATCAAGTCAGAATCCGGTGGAAAAGATAGAGCTAAGGCAGAAACGACTGTAGCTAAAAATATTACGCATACCTGTATGTGAAGGAAAGAAAGCCTTGTATAGCCGAAGAAGCCGACAACCTCTATCCCTTTCTGCCCCTTTTTTGTCTCATGCGGGGATAGAATTAGGGACCGTGTCAGCTTGCCAACCGGCGTCGCATGATCCGACATATGCAGGGGGTGTCGTGGTACGAGTTGTCGGAGCTTGTCAGGAGCGTACTATGTCAGCGATATCTCCGCGATTCGGACACGAGTGGTGTCAGGCCCGAGTCAGCGTGCGCCGACTCTATTACTACCTTTATCTGCGTGGTGTCAGAGGGTAGGTACGACTTCCGATAATGACCACTTCTGAACCATAGCACCCGTA
The DNA here is from genome assembly GCA_024364735.1 of Boesenbergia rotunda. Classification (NCBI taxonomy): domain Eukaryota; kingdom Viridiplantae; phylum Streptophyta; class Magnoliopsida; order Zingiberales; family Zingiberaceae; genus Boesenbergia; species Boesenbergia rotunda. Next base: position 526,432 of record JAGFNQ010004047.1, read on the forward strand.
AAGAATACGTCGATCGACTATCTCAAAGAACACCAAGCTATAAGGCAAACGGTACGCCGGTCGGCACATATGCGGCGTACCGAGCTGTGGTGTACATGGACATCGGTCGACCAGTCTGTCTCCAGGAAGACAGAATTATAATGTATGGAGTATGCTGATCGGCTGATGTTAGGTTGCACACTCAGTGGCCCCCGATGGGGCTAGCTCAAGACTCTAACTGGTGAGATATCCGATTGAGACATCCGATCTGGGTGGAACTCGGACTGGTGACGATCCACCTCGTCTCCTGCCCCACCATGTCGGGCTATCCAACCCCTTTTTAGAAGTGACTCATCTTTATGAAGTGCCACACTGACCGACCAAATTACACATGAGCTAAGGCAGGATTATCCTCCTTATAGGTTTCTTTTCTTTGTATTTTAGTTACTTTAGCTGTTTCAGAAATTCTGTCTGCTAAAATTAGCTTTGTTGTCGGAAAATTGTAACTAGATCCGCATATCCATGAGATTTTGACAGCATCAACTGCGTGCTCATAAACAAAGAACTTGCCTCCTTTGTGTTGTTAGATGAAAGAACAAGGCTTCAAACTCAAGTCTTTTAGCATGCTTCTTCATTTTTTTCTTCTTCCATTGTTATTGGTTCTTCCTCATTGTCTTCTTGTTCTTCCTATTTTGCTGCTGCTGCTGCTCGCCCGGCCCTTTCTTTTTTGTTCGATCGGCATGATGGGTCAGCATGGTACTGAAACACTTCTATTCTGGCTGGGGATTGATAGGCTGACTTGGGTTAAAAAAAAATTTCAAACCTTAATAAGTTTTTGTTACTTACTCTACAATCACTTTACTACGATCACTTTACTACTTACTCTACAATGATCTTCTTCTGTAGTCCCTTTCCTACTTTACTACGATCATCTTATTTCACCACACCCATAGGAGTTATTTACCCCTATTTTATTGAGATTTTCAGAGGCACAATGGACGGCTCACCCCTATTGCCACGTCGGCCATCCCTTACATGGCACAACTTACGGCAAATTAAATAATCATCTCTCTTTTAAGTGGGAGGGAGAGGCACTCCTTGAAGAAAACTCTTGATCATTTGCAGAGCTCGAGCTGGTTGATAGCTTGGAACTAAATGTCCGGCTTCTCTCACAGTGGCAAATGTCAATTGTTGTTCATACACCACGGTGTATCCCCCAACCTACATATCAACAAAAAAAAAATCCTCACAATTAATATCATCCTCGTCGGCAAACCATTTGCTACTATGTTTATTTACTTAACATATTCCACGGAAGGTTCTTTCCATCATCGAAGGAAATCCTCGATGAAGGTTAAGGATGAAGGTGGATGTTCTTGTTAGGGCATAAATTTTATAAATCCCAAAATATCTAACTTAATTAACTAAAAAAAATATACAATATTAAGTTATCTACCTCATTGTTAAGCATCCAAGCTCTCCACGGAGACTTCACAGCAAGTCCTAGCTCCTTCAGGGAGTATCTTGTTGAAGTAACAGGAATCCTTCCATCGATGTCGCCACTGCATAGTTGCATCCATGCATACGAAAAAGTAAGTCCAACCTAAGTTTATTACGGGACACAACTCGAGTGAAAACCTTCATTTATGATCTGATGAACCGTATTTTTTATTATGCAGAACTCTTAAAGTTATAATTACTTGTACACTTGATATAAGAAAATACAAAACTAATAACAGTATACGAATATATACATAAAATCGGAGTGATTGTCTAATACTAAACTAGCGCACCTATTTCTATCAAAAAAATTATTGCATCTATACATTTAATGAATTTAATGATAAGACTATAATTTATTGTTTTACCTGTACTTCAAAATTCTTAACTTGTTAGATAGCAATTCATCGATGATTGGCAACATTGTGAAAGGCGAATCTGACCAACTACGTAGCACTTCGCTGCATCCAGACACAATGTTAATAACAGAGCTAAATTTTCATTATTTTGTTTAAAGAAAAGAAGTTTCTTGGGTGCATTGTAATGTCTATACCTACAAGCAGACCAAGTGTAATTGAGCTTTGTAACATTGGCATGTAGAGCTTTCTGCACCTCTGGATTGTTAAGGTATGCCTCCACATAATTGGGAGTACAAGGATCGAAATTCTCGATCTGCATCAGAATTTAAGTTCAACATTTCAGTGATATATATAATCAGCCAACGTTTGTATTTTGAAAACCTGAAATCGAGCATGTTAGTTCCATGGTTTTTCCAATTGACCGGCTATAAACCCTATCTCATTTTATTGCAAATGATACAATTGAGTGAAAAATTGGTGATGGTAGCGATTAAGTTTCCAATGAGTTCCAAAAGGAGCCAAGGAAAACAAGACTAGTGTGCAAGTCTAAGTTCCTGAACCTGGTTTTCACCACAATATCTAGAGGAATTTATAATCTCAGTTGCATCTAGAATGGTGGAAATCAATTCCGCTCTGTCAATTGTGCAATTTAACTATATTCAGCGACTGAGAAAGTTAACATAAAACGCTTTGCATTGAGATTATAGAACGCTAGAAACTAAGGGGTGTTTGGTTTGCTCCATTTTCTATTTTCATTTTCCAGAAAATCGTAGGGGGCGTTTGATTTGCATTTTCCAGCTTTGTTTTCCAGAAAAAAATATAGCGTTTTCTGGAAAACTGGAGAATGAAAAAAAATCATTTTCCAGAAAACTAGAAAATGCGGTTTTCTGGAAAATGAAAATGGAAAATGACACAAACCAAACGCCCCCGTATTTTCTCATTTTCTGGAAAATGACATTATTTCATTCTCTAGTTTTCTAGAAAACGCTATATCTTTTTCTGAAAAACAATGCTGGAAAATGCAAATCAAACATGTTTTCCAGAAAACCGCATTTTCTACCGAAAATGAAAATGAAAAATAAGCATACCAAACACCCCCTAAATTTTGAAATAATTTAATACGAGAGGGGGCCTTCAAAGGGGAACAAAACTAACATGTAGATCTCTTCTATGTGTTTTTTGTGTGTTTGTGTGTGGATATAATCTCGCAATCTTGTGGCATGTATAGGCCTCTCTTCATACAAGTTTTGCATGTGAGGGTTTGCCGCAAGTTAAGTTGCTATTCTATTTTCCAATTCTGCAAAAAGGTGGGGAGGGACTAAATCAGGAATCTGAGTAGGCCACAACATGAGAGGTTATTTTACACTGGCTTAGTCGGAGATCAACTCTTGCTTAATTATGCAATTCTAACATGCGATGACTAATTCAGCCATGTCCCATCCTGTGGTCAAGGAGGGATGTAATTCAACAATAATCTTAATTTAACATGGTAGAAGATATTAGTTTGGGTTTGATTACCCCTAAATTCAATACAATTTTTCCTATTTTAACTTGCAATGAATTCAGATTCTTGTATTAACTTGTTGGATGATCGATCGAATTTGGCTTTGAAAAATCCAGAAAAATGAGTTAAAATATAGGGAGGCAAACCGAAGGAGGCTTTGGAGTCGGCGTCACGCCCGAAGATAAGCACACCGGCGCGTATATGTTGTAGATATCCAGATCGTCCACGACGCGGCTCCACTCCTCGAGCGCCTGTTGGCATTCCTGCGGCTCCTGCACGGCCTCCGGCGAGAAATTGCAGAACTTGTGGATCGCATGGATAGTTTCGTCGGCGATCAACGCGTGCGTCCAGAAGTAGTCAAATATCCCCTTGCTGTCCGTCTCGTCGTTGATAACCCCATTCCCAATCTAATTGCCAAACCAATTTGCAATCACAATGAGATCTTTCGACCCTTCCTAACCCAATTTTCAATAAAAATGAGATCCGGGATTTAGGGATTAACGTACCGCGATGCCTTTGAGGTTGATGTTGGAATCGTTGTGATGGAGGATGGCGAGGGCAAGCTGGGGGACGTAGTGGCCCGCGTAGCTCTCGCCGGTGACGAAAAACTCCCTCCCCTTGTACTCCGGGAACCTTTCGAACCAGTTGAGGAGGAAGACCAACGAGTCGATCGCCGTCCGCTGGTCGCCGCTCTGGGCGTAGTCCGACGTGGTGTTCGAGTAGGAGAAGCCGACGCCTGCGGGGCTCTCCACGAACAAAACGTTCGCCACTGCAACACACAACACGTCAAGGTTTCTTGAAATACCTTATATTTTAATAATACAAAAAATACCCTTTACGATCTTCATGTTTGAGACTCAAGACCAAACAAATAATTTTTAAAACTACGAGGTGCAAAGCGAATACCTCTGTTCCAAGCATAAGGATTCTTGTACAAAGTCTTTCCGTCGGACATGACTCGAAACGGCCCGAGCTCTTCCATCGCCCCGTAGCCCAACGACGAACACCCAGGTCCTACACCACCCCACATCAAACGACAACAATATAATACCCGTTCAATCGATATCATGAAGATAGCATCCGTTCTCTACTAGTTAGTTGTACCTCCATTGAGCCAAAGCACAAGAGGCTTGGACATGCTGTTTTCATCAGCCTCAACAAAGTAGTAAAATAGAGCTCGGCCGCTCGCCTTGTCGACGGTGACATACCCCGCGTACTGATTGAAATTCACCCCTTCCGGTTGGCCGGGTAGCCGAATGAGCTTGTCCCCCTCTTTCAGCCCATAATTATCATAGACTTTCAACTTCAAATTGGATATGGAAAGACGACTACTCAGTGACGAAGAAGAAGAAGAAAACCTTCTTGTTTTGTTACTGAAGTAGAACTTGTTCAAGGCATCTCCCTGCTTCAGTGTGTAACAAGCTATGCAGTGTGCGAGAGAGAGGAGGAAGAAGAAGTGGACGAAACTTTCCTTCATTATTTTGGTTGGGAATGAGACATGTGAATCGAGTGGAACCATTATTAATAGGAGGAATAAGTGGGGAATTTGAGTGATTAATTGATTTTTGTTGGAGCCTTCGGAGAAAGATCTATTTAGTTTGTTTAGGAATCATGAGGAGGGTGAGTTTACTTGGTCAAAAATAGGATAAGAAGTAGTAGACGATGACTCTTTAATGGTCCACACTGAACATTAATCTACTTCCCAACAACAGATGATACCTTGCTCACCGTCTCTTGCGCGACCGTGAGCGACATGTAGACGTGGCGTCACTAGCTCAATTTTTTTTTTTTATCTCTCATTCCGTCCGCCCTCCACTTAAAACTTTCAAAAAAACTTTCTCAAATCTAATTTCCCTCTCTCCTAGTCGCTCCCTCACTCAGATGCTCTCCCTCGTCTTGGCTTAGGGGCAGGCTGTCGGGGGCGCTGGGGGCGAGCGTAATCGCCTTTTTGCATGCATCCCTCACTCAGATGTTCTCATTCTTTTCTTCGTCGTCGTCTTTTGTCACACTAGCTCCTGCCGGTAACGCCCCTTCTTCTCATTCACCATGTGCAAAGCAAAGCCATCATAAGCCCTTCCTCCTTTATCTATTTTTCTCTCTGTATAATATTTAGTTGATTGATACTTTGATCCTACCTTGCAAATTTTAGTTAGAGTTTAGGGTCATGATAAAAACTACAACATACAAGTCTTATGATCCTGTTGCCGAGTGAGGTGGAGTCCCAGGAGCGGAGTGGTCTCCCGAGTGTCACTAGCTACTGAAGCTACTGAAGCTACTGAAGTTGGCTCCAGCCTGTAAGAAAACGACCGTTAGCAAATCCACCGGGAAAAATCTCCAGCAAGGCCCTCTGACAGTCAAGTCAGTTTCCGCAAGAGTAAGGCAAAACAAAGAATAGTGGCTGAAAAAACGATTGTGCATACCTGCGGAATGAAGAGGGGAGGGGCTTATATAGCCGGGGAAGCTGACAACCCTTGTCTGTGTCAGTCGTCCTTCTGTACCTGACCGAGACAGGGGCATGAGCACTGTCAACTCACAGGATGGCGCCGAGTGGCGCCGCTTAGTCTGACGCAGTAAATGACGACGTGGTGTGGGGTGCCCGGGTAGGACAGAAGTACGAAATCGACGGGATGTCCGCGGCATGCGTTATAAATAGGTATGGTCTGCGTCGACCCCCGTACCACGGTCATAAATGCGATGTCAAGGAGCGGATGTCGTAAAGGCGGATTGGGGTAGATCACCTGCAAGCCGACCTGAGTGACGCTAGGTCTCTTTAAGTATCATCCCCGAGTGACTCGGAAGCAATCCCTAAGCCAGGGAGGGCTCAGATATGTTCAATTAGCTTAAGTCCGAGTCACATGAATAAGTTGTTCTGCGAGTGTCGATTAGGACTAGGCTAGGGGTGATCGGCGGGCTCTGGGCTCAGCCATCAGGGCCTTGTGCTTGGGACCTCCACCACAGGTATCTTGGGTGTCGGACGAGGTCAGACACTCGGCGTCCAGCTCGGGGACCCGGGTCGGAGTGCACCTTGCCACCGGCTCAGTCAGGTGCCTTGGGTCGAGTATGCCCTAGGACCCTCACCCCCGTCTCCGCCTCCGTCTGCTCGCACGTGGCGGGTCCGACTTGACCTTAGGTGATGCCAGGTTGGCCGACCGAGCGGCACGTAAGCTACGTCGGGATCATAAGCATCCCCCTCAAGTCTAGTCGAAGGAGGCGCCGAGTCCGACTGATTGGACTCATAGTGTAGAACGAACTTAGCACCTCCGAATGGGCGTCGGCCCGACCGTCTTGCGCAACCTAAGGACCGACCGCCCAACGGGGCATCAAACGTGTCCCCTCTGACCGTCTTATCAGTCTTGTCCCCGACTTTCGCTGAGTCGATTCGAATCTTTTGCATCAATTGCCACTTTAACTGCAGAGCCACGTGGCCGCTACCTACTGGTTTCCTGGTCGCCGAAGCGACCGCCGCCTGGCTCAGCGAATGGGCGGCTCATGCGTGCGAAGCCGAGCCTTGGGAATTACCTCGAGTTTGATCGGACGACCCACGTTCCTTCCCACCTTTTCCCCGGATCACCATCGAATGACTGTCCTCGTCCTCTTGGCCCTATAAATAGGGCTTTACCCCCACTGTTTTTACCATCGCTTTTCACTTCGACGTTGTCGTGCAGCTGCTGCGTGCTCTGCTAGGGTTCCGGCGGTTTCTTCTTTTGGTCATCTTCTCCGGCAAGCCCTTTGTCTCTCGGTTAGTTCTCCTGTCTCACTCGATCCTTTTTCCTTTTCAATCAATCTTCTTTCATTCGGTCTTTTTTCCTTTTTCACTCGACCTCTCGCCTTCTCCCTTACCCATGGACTCTCCCTCTTCCCCCTCGGATCCATGGTATACTACCATAGTGTCCGAGCTCCACCACCATGATCTTGATCAGATCCGAGCTAAATATCACATTTCCTCCGACTACCAAATCCGCCTACCCGACCCGACCCGACCGACCGTCCCGAGCCCGTCCCTCTCAGTTTCATAACGATTTCCCGGGACCACCTTCAGGCCGGACATCGTTTTCCTATCCACCCTTTTATCTCTTCGGTATGTCATTTTTTTCAGATCCCACTTTCTCAACTCGCCCCGAATGCCATCCGTTTGATGTGCGTCTCGGTCATCATTTTCACCCTATACAAGATTCCTCTCGAGCCCGAGATTTTTTACTTCTTTTTCTATCCCAAGAGGCAAGAGCCAGGCGATTTCTTCTTCCAGGCCCGGGCTAAGACCTCCTTTCTGTCAAAACTTCCAACCTCGAACAAGGGTTGGAAGGAACATTATTTCTTCATCAATACTACCCCGGCCCCGAGCTAGCCCACCACCTGGATCTCTGATCTTCCTCCACGTCCCCCTCTTCCAAAAAATTATCGAACCCTTCCTTCTTATAAGCCAGCCCTGTCTAATATCGGGGGCCGACATTTCCATGGGGGTCACCTGCTAAGTGAGGGGGATTTCGTACGTGTTCGGCCTCAGCAACAGGCAGTTCCGCCGTCCCTGATCACTCGGTAAGCCTTCCTCTCCGTCATTCGAATATTTTTAGCTAACTAAACTTTTATTATTCTGCAGCGAACATGATGCTGGCGGTTGTGCTTGAAGGGTTCGGCATGGACGATGCCGAACTGGAATCTCGGGTCAGCGAGCAGCTGACCCAGCGAGAGGCAGCTCCGCTCACTGTGTCTCCTGCCAACCTGACTTCCTCTTCTGGCAATGGAGTAGCCCCAGCCACGGATCCCGAGCCAATTGATGTAGACGATGAGCCTCTGGCCGACTCAGAGGCCCGCCTCCATCCGCCCCCAGAGCCGGAACCTCCACTAGCGCTCCTCCAAAGAAGAAGAAGAAGGCGGCGTCCCGACCTCCAACCCTCATCCCTACTCCGAGTCGGGCTGGCACTTTGAGCGCCCCAGCGCCGCTGGCTTAGGGGGATCTTCCTCCCCCTCCTACTGAAGAAGCAGCTCAGGGGGCTGGTACTTCAAGTGCCCCAGCGCCCCTGTACTTGGTCATGCCCTCGCGCGTCGTTTCTGCCACGGGCCACGAGAGGCCGACCGATGAGCCGACCGAGAGGGCCCAGGAGGTCCATCTATACGGTCCCCTGGGAGACCACTTCTACCCGGGCCTTCGGGAGGCTAATTATCGGGGCCCGACCAGCCGAGCCAATGCCTTCCTTTCCAAGGCCAGCCAGGTAGGTCTGATTTTACTTTTGCATTTCCTTCCTTTTCCTTGTTCTCGATCTGATACTGAAACTTGTTTATGGTTTACAGCTCTTTGGCTCGGCCTACAGCCTGGTCGTGTCATTTATAAATCATGCCCGGGCCCGGCACCAAGCGAAGTGCCGAATTGCACGGCTGGAGACTCAGCTCTGGCACGCGCAGCTGGTGTCCAACGAGGAGACCCTGAGCGAACTGTGGGCTGAGGTTTTGGCCGTGCAAGATCGGTTGGCTTACTCGGAGGAGCAGTCGAGGGCACGCAGGCGCAACTCAACTCAGCAGACATGGCTGTGTCCCAAGCCCATCACCGAATCTCTAATTTGGAGTACTCGAACGCAAGGCCTGGGTCCTCGAAGGTCAGGCCCGGGACGAATTGGCGACTACCAAGGCCGAGCTTCTGGAGGTGTCCCAGTCGACCTCAGCTTTGCGTGCTGATCTGGCTGCCAAGGATCAGCAGCTGGCGTCCCAAGCAGAAAAGAATGCAACCCTGACGACCCAGCTGGCCGCTCGGGACGAGGAGCTAAACGCGCAAGAGGCGGAGTTGAGCCGACTTCGAGGGCAGCGGACCGCCTGGGAGGATGGACAGTCGGAGCTGGAAGCAGCCAGGTCGGAGCTCGAGGAGCTCTGAGCGTACAAGGCGGGGGAGGCTGCTCGATGGGAATCCCGGAGGGTTGAGTACATCAACTCCCGGGAGTTCTGTGAGCAGCTGTCGTGGAGGCTTCGCTCCATGCTTAAGCAGCAACTGCTCAATACCCTTGAGCAGCTTAAGCAGGGTGGACACCTCCCGCCCGATCTCCCGGCCAGTACCGTCAAGCTGGCCGGGTTGACCCAGGGGATGGAGAACATCTTCGACCCTTCGAGTGAGGGTCAGATTTTTGCTGTTTCTTTCTTCTTTTTTGTTCTGCCTTGTAGAGGCTCGGCCTCCTTTTGTATTGCAACTACTTTTAATGAAACTTCTCTTTCACTTAAGCCTTGTCAAATGTGTTTGCTAATTTTTGATTCTAAGTGTCGATCACTCGGACCTACACTTAAGCCCCTTTTTCTTCTTTCCTCAGTGAAGTCGACTCGGCTAACTCGGCCAAAGGATGCGAACCTTTGACTTAACTAAGGCTAGGGACTAGCCCCTAAGCCACTTGCCCGCTCAGTGGGACTTAGCCTTTCATGGGCGGCTTCTGTTTAAGGAACGGGGGCTATAAAGCGATCGCCCAAGTATACCGTTGCTCGCTTGGGGAGCAAGGTTCGCGCACTTGGTCGGCTAAATCCTAGGGAGCGTGGTGGGTCGCCACGCATCCGGTCGGGGGGGGGGGGGGGAGCCAAGTAGAATGTTATTTGCTTAGAAGGATTAGAGCTGGATGCTCAGTCGGCTAAATCCCAGGGAGCATGGGTCGCCACGCGTGCGAACTGGGAGTTGAGCCTGGGGGTACGCGGGGGCATACCCGCTTATAACTCGCTCAAAGGCGAGAGTTTGGACACTCGGTCGGCTGAATCACAGGGAGTGTGGGTCGCCATGCGTCCGGACTGGGGGACGAACCGAGGGGTGCGCGAGAGCATGCCCACTTATAACTCGCTCAGAGGCGAGAGTCTGGACACTGGTGGCTGAATCCCAAGGAGCGTGGGTCGCCACGTGCCCGGACTGGGGGCCGAACTGAGGGGTACGCGGGAGCATTCCCGCTTGTAACTCGCTCGGAGGCGAGAGTCTCGATACTCGGTCGGCTGAATCCCAGGGAGCATGGGTCGCCATGCGTCCAGACTGGGGGCCGAGCCGAGGGGTGCGGGGGAGCATGCCCGCTTATAACTCGCTCAGAGGCGAGAGTCTGGACACTCGGTCAGCTGAATCCTAGGGAGCGTGGGTCGCCACGCGTCTGGACTGGGGACCGAGCCGAGGGGTGCGCGGGAGCATGCCCGCTTATAACTCGCTGGAAGGCGAGAGTCTGGAGCGTCTGCAAGTTGCCCCAAAACCCCATTTTTCCACTATCATTGCAGTTGTGAACCATACTTGTTTTACAAGCTCTCATTCTGCCTCTCGGTATAGTTGGAGATAGATAGCGCTCCAAGGTCGATCCAGCTTTCTCCCTTGCTCATTCTCCAAGTAATATGCTCCTGAGGCCAACTTCTGGACGATCTTGAAGGGCCCTCCCCATTGAGGCTCTAGCTTGCTGACTTCCCCGACCGACTTTATTCTCTCCACACGAAGTTGCCGACCTGGAAGGCCCTTGCCAACACCCTGCGATTATATCTCTGCTTCATTCTCTGGCGATAGGCAAACATCCGAGCGACTGCATTTTCTCGAATTTCTTCGACCAGATCCAGCTCCAACCGCCTTCTTTCCGAGTTATCCCTATCGTAAGCTTTTCGTCGGTCGGACTCGCACCCGACCTCCACTAGCACTACGGCCTCGCTTCCGTACACCATCTGAAATGGTGTGTGGCCTGTAGTTTCTCTCGGCGTGGTCCACTGAGCACACAGGACACTCGGCAATTCGTCTACCTAGGTTCCTCCTGCATGGTCCAGCTTGGTCTTCAAGCCTGTCAGGATCTCCCGATTGGCCACCTTTGCTTGGTCGTTACACTGCGGGTATGCCACAGAAGTGAAGGACTGCTGAATGTCGTAGGCCGAGCACCATTCTTGTATTTTCTGACCCTAGAATTAACTTCCAATGTCTGAGACGAGATTGTGAGGAATCCCATACCGGCACAGGATGTTCTGTCACAGAAACTTGATCACCGCCTACTCCGTGATACGGGCTAGGGTTCGGCTTCTATCCACTTAGAGAAGTAGTCAACCGCCACCAGCAAGAACCTCTTCTGAGCCACAGCGGTCTGGAATGACCCCACTATGTCCATGCCCCATTGGTCGAACGGGCATGAGACCATTGACACCTTCATCACCACGGGTCGGTGAGGAAGATTGTGATGCTTTTGGCAAGACATGTCGAGACTATTCTGTCAACGTCCTTCTGCAGGGTTGACCAATAATATCCGGCCAGTAGCGCCTTTCAGGCCATGGCCCGAGCCTCGACGTGGGTCCCACATACCCCCATGTGTGTCTCTCTCAGCACATAGTCTGCATCTTCCTCACCCAAGCATTTGAGTAGGGGTCGGGCGAAAGATCTTTTGTATAGTGCATCCCCGACTAGGGAGTACTGGGCTTCCCGCTTCCTCAGGAGTCGGGCCTCCTCCCGATCGGTCTGGAGAGTCCCGTTTGTGAGGTAGGTGATGAACGACGCTCTCCAGTCCGTCTCGAGCTCCAGCTCAGCCTGCTGCACTATATGCATCACCATCATTGCTTGACTGCTTGGCTGAGGAAGCACCCAAGAACCTACCAAGCTAGCCAACTTGGCCAACTCGTCTGCCCATAGGTTACTTTCTCTGGGGATTTTCTGTAGCTGGACCTCCTGGAATCCGACTTTTAATTTCTCGTAGGCTTCCACGAAGGCTTGCAACCGGTCGCTGTTGACTTCAAACCGCCCGGCGAGTTGCTGGGTGGCTAATTACGAATCCGAGTATAGCACGACCCGAGTGGCACCCACATGCTTAGCTGCTTGCAATCCCGCAATAAGGGCCTCATACTCGACCTCATTATTGGTGGCTTGGTATTCCAATCTGACCGACAGGTGCAACTGTTCTCCCCTTGGCGAGATCATCAGTACTCCTATCCCACTGCCCTGCCGAGCTGACGAGCCATCTACGTAGACCTGCCAAGCTTCTTCAATCTCCTCTAAGTGCAGCTCGCTTAGGAAATCGGCCAGGGCTTGTACTTTGATGGTCGGCCAAAGCTTGATACTGGATATCATACTCACTTAGCTCGGTCATCCACTTAATCAGTCACCCCGATGCCTCAGGGTTTGAAGCTACTTGCCCCAGGTTGATGTTGGTGAGGACTACGATCGGATGTGCCAGGAAATAGGGCCGAAGCCTTCGGGCGACTAACAACAGAACATAAGCCAATTTCTTGAGTGTCGTATATCGACACTCGGCACCTTTTAGTAAATGAGCGAAGAAGTACACAGGTTGCTGCTCGACCCCCTCCTATCTGACCAAGACCATGCTGATCGACTCGGCTGAAGCATCCAAATACACAGACAACACTTCTCCTACCTCAGGCTTGGCCAATACTGGCAACTCGGCCAAGTACACTTTTAACTCTTCGAACGCCTTGTCGCAGTCGGCATCCCACTGGAACTTGGTGGCTCGTCAGAGAGTCTTGAAGAAGGGTAACCCCCATTCGACAGACTGGGATATGAAGCGGGATAATGCTGTAATGCACCCGGTGAGCCTTTGCGGCTCTCGGAGGTTCTGTGGTGGGGGTATGTCGAGCAGAGCCTTGATCTTGCTCGGGTTGACCTCTATGCCTCTCTCGATAACTATGTATCCGAGGAATTTGCCATTTCGGTCTCCAAAAAGACATTTGGCGGGATTTAGTTTGAGCCTGTACCTACGTAAAGTTTGACAGGTCTTTTCTACATCTGCCACCAGATCTGCTGCTCGACTTGATTTGATTAGAATGTCGCCCACATATACCTCAATGTTCTGGCCGATCTGGGTGTGGAATACTTTGTTCATCATCCTCTGGTAGGTGGCTTCAGCATTCTTCAGCCCAAACGGCATGATCGTGTAGCAGTACGTGCCGCCAGCCATGATGAAGCTCACTTTCTCTTGGTCCTCAGCTGCCAAGGGCACTTGGTGATATCCTCGGTAGGTGTCCAACATGGAGATGAGCTCACTTCCTGCTGTCCAGTCAACCATCTGGTTGATCCGAGGCAGGGGGTACCAGTCCTTCGGGCATACTCGGTTAAGGTCCTGAAAGTCGATGCACACTCTCCACTTATTGTCAGGCTTGGCTACCAGGACTACGTTGGCTAGCCAGGCCGGGAATTGGATTTCTCGGATGTGTCCGGCTTCCAACAATTTCTCGGCCTCCTCCTAGATTACCTTATTCTGCTCCGTGCTGAAGTCCCGCTTTCTCTGCTTGATTGGCTGAGCATTAGGGTAGACGTGAAGGTGGTGCTCAGCCACCTTTAGTCGACTCCTTTCAGCTCCTTTACCGACCAGGCGAACACATCTTGGTTCCTGGTCAGGCATTCTAGCAACGGCTCATTCAACTCGCACGGCAAACCAGTGGCTATCTTGACTCGGGCTTCCTTGTCATCGTGCAGCTTGACCCAAGGAGAAGCTTGCACCATATTACAGCTAGGGAGAGTGCGTTGGGCCTTCTGGCTTTCCACCCAAACATCACCCACATAGCACCTCGGACGACTCTTTGATCTCATCTAACTTTTCCGACCTTTTCCCCGACCGGGAACTTGATTTTGAGGTAGAAGGTCAAGGTGACCGCCCGGAACTCGTTGAGGGTCGGTTAGCCCAGGATTGCATTGTAGGCCGAGGGAGCATCGACTATCAGAAAGGTGGACCATCTGGTCCTCTTTAGTGGCTCCTCGCCCAAGGAAATGGCCAGGCGAATCTGACCAATTGGTTGCACCTGGTTCCCCATGAATCCGAACAGCGGGGTGACCACCAAATCCAGTTGGGACTGCTCGATCTATAGTTGGTCGAAGGCTTTCTTATATAGTATGTTGACAGAGCTGCCTGTGTCCACTATGGTTCGGTGGACCTGGTAGTTGGTGATCATGGCGGTGATGACCAAGGCATCATCATGCGGGACTTCCAGTCCCTGTAGATCCTGCAGCCCAAAGCTAATCTGGGGCTCCTGCGCCTGAGCGGCGCTTGTGCCGAACTGGTGGATTTCAAGTCGGCATACATGCGCTTTCCGAGCTCGATTGTAATCTCCCCCGGTAGGTCCGCCCGAGATCATGTGTACTCCTCCTCGGACGGCGTTCTATCGGTTGGCTTGCTCCTCGTCCATTTCCTCAGACTCAGCCCGTTCCTCCGGCGAGAACAGGTTGTGGGTTGTCGGAGGGTTCCGCCAGGGCTCTTTGACTACGGGGGCGGCGGCCGGGCCTCCCCGTCCTGAGCCTCGCCCGGGTGCTGTCAAGCGCCCCCGCCCTCTGGGGGTAGGAGCTCGACCTCTCCCAGCTTGTCGGCATTCCTCAGTGTCGTGCGTGTGGTTCTGGTGGAAGGCACAATAAGGCCTCCAGCGGGTCGGTAGGCACCCTTGAGCCACCTGCTGCACGTGCCTGCGCTCCATCCCCGCCTGGTCAGCTGCCCCCCACAGGCTGCAGATGGGTCCGCCTGGGGGTCGGGTATTCTGCGCGGAGCTTGGGGTTGGTGTGTTAGCCACCTCCTTCTTTCGGGCAGCTTGTGCTTTCTCCACATTAATATATTTGACACCCTTCCCGAGCAGGCTATAAAAGTCCTTCGGCGGTTTCCTGACCAGCGATCGGAAGAACTCTCCCTCCTGTAATCCTTAGGAGAAGGCGCTGATCAGTACCTCTGGTGTGGCAGTCGGCACGTCCAGCGCCACTCCGTTGAATCTCTTGATGTTGGCTCGAAGCGATTCCTTTGGGCCTTGCATCAACGCGAATAGGTTGAGGCTAGTCTTATGGTGCCTCCGGCTGTCTGGCGAAATGTTGGAGGAACGTCCTCCTAAGCTCCTCAAAGCTTGACACCGACCCATTGGGGAGTCGGTCGAACCATCGTTGAGCAGGTCCCGAGAGTGTGGTCAAGAAGGCTCGCCACTTCACGCCCTCGGGGTATTGGTGCAGCAATGTCGCATTCTCAAACTTCATCAGGTGCTCTTCGGGATCAGTCGCCCCAGCATATTCAGGTATGGTGAAGAACCTGAGATGCTTAGGAACCAGATCCTCCAGGATCTGAGAGGAGAAGGGGCTATGGACCAGGGCGACTGGAGACACGTCGGCTGGGGCCTTTCCCTTATCGAGACGTGGCCTATGTGTTTGACTGTAAGCGGACGCCTCGATCGGCATAGAATCAGCCTCATCGTCCCGACCTCGATAAAAAACGGCGAGGTAGGGGGCCGAGCCTCCCTCGAGTCGGGCGGCCTTTCCCCGACCTCCTGAGTGGTCAGGCGCGACGGCTCGGGAAATCGAGTCGCCGGGCTACCGGCCTGCGAAGGTCGCTGAGGGGTTTTTTGAGCTTGAGAGGCCATCAAGAGCTCGTACTCCTCGGGCGTAACGGTCACCATGACTCAGTTAGGATCCTCCATCATGAACTCTCGATTAGGCAGAAAGTCCCTCCTTTTAGCGCCAAATTTGATCCTGTCGCCGAGTGAGGTGGAGTCCCAGGAGAGGAGTGGTCTCCCGAGTGTCGCGAGCTACTGACGCTGGCTCCGGCTACAAGAAAACGACCGTTAGCAAACCCGCCGGGAAAAATCCCCGGCAAGGCCCTTTGACGGTCAAGTCAGTCTCTGCAAGAGTAAGGCAAAACAAAGAATAGTGGCTGAAAACACGATTGTGCATACCTGCGGAATGAAGAGGGGAGGAGCTTATATAGCCGGGGGAGCTGACAACCCTTGTCTGTGTCAGTCATCCTTCTGTACCCGATCGAGACAGGGGCATGGGCACTGTCAGCTCACAGGATGGCGTCGAGCGTCACCGCTTAGTCTAACGCAGTATATGACGACGTGGTGCGGGGTGCCCGGGTAGGACAGAAGTACAGAATCAACAGGATGTCCGCGACGTGCATTATAAATAGGTAAGGTCTGCACCGACCCCCTACCACGATCATAAATGCGATGTCAGGGAGTGGATGTCGTAAGGGCGGATTGGGGTAGATCGCCAACAGGCCGACCCGAGTGACATTGGGTCTCTTTAAGTATCATCCCCGAGTGACTCGGAAGCAATCCTCGAGCCAGGGAGGGCTCGGATATGTTCAATCAGCTTAAGTCCGAGTCACGTGAATAAGTTGTTGTGCGAGCGTCGATTAGGACTAGGCTAGGGGTGACCAGCGGGCTCTGGGCTCGGCCATCAAGGCCTTGTGCTCGGGACCTCCACCACAGGTATCTTGGGTGTCGGATGGGGTCGGACACTCGACGTCCAGCTCAGGGACCCGGGTCGGAGTGCACCTTGCCACCGACTCAGTCGGGTGCCTTGGGTCGAGTACGCCCTAGGACCCTCACCCCCGTCTCCGCCTCCGTCTGCTCGCACGTGGCGGGTCCGACTTGGGCTTAGGTGATGCCAAGCTGGCCGACCGAGCGGCACGTAAGCTATGCCGGGATCATCCTACTACACAATAGTTGCTACATGTTGCAACAGCTATTGTACAAGTAGTTACTATTGCACGGTAGCTGCTACAATGTATAACAGCTACTACACATACTTATACAATAGTTGCCACAACGTGTAGCAACTACCGCACAACAGCTGCTATAACGTGTAGCATCTACTATGTGGTACAATGTGTATCATAAATTATTTTTCTCTATATTATATTTTCTCCATATTATTCTTCTCGTACCATTGAAAATTTTAATTTGAACTATATCTATCATTCCCTAACAATGGAAGAAATTTGTTTTAATGATCAACTATATTCCCCAAGTTACCAAAGATAGAAACCCAAAAATTGGGATAGAATTTGCATAAGTGGAGGAGGTATTTTCGTTTTATATCCAATATATATGAGAAGTCATGTTTAGTGCCAAAATAGACAACAACAAGAAAAATAAAAGAACAAATAAGTTGGATGGAAACAATTTGTATGTTGTAAAGAAGAACATACATATTATAAATGAAATAAAGAAACACAAGGTGATTAACGTAAAATAGAAAGAGCACGTGGCAAAGTTAGGTCTGGATGTAAGTCACAGATTTTATTTGTCAAAGAATAGATTAGGCCAAATTAGGTTGTCACAAATTTCATAGAAAGTCATAATCATTCACTCTCACTTTCTTTAAAGGTGCATTTGTTATGCTCACATCATAATATTTCTGCAGACAAGAAAACATTAACTCAACAGTTTTCAAAGGCTAATGTGCCAACGAGTCAACAAATTCAATTATTGAAGATGAGTATGGAGGGTCAGAGCATGTGATGCATGCAAATCGCAAGCGTACAGTGTGGTCGTCAAGTAATAAGATATCAAATTCATAGGAACTGGTGAGTAAGTACCAACCTACTAATCAAACTTGATTGTTTGGATCAAATCAATGAGTGTGCGTTCAAAAAACTAGATTTCCTACAAATAGGAAGGAAGCAGAGCAAAAGGTAGTAAAATCACAGAGAAAAGCAGAGTGTGATCAGAAATAACAAGGCAGCGGAAAGAGTTAGAAGGTTGAATCAAAAGGTAGTAAAATCACAAAGAAAAGCAGAGTGTGATCAGAAATAACAAGGCAGCGGAAAGAGTTAGAAGGTTGAATCAAGTATCAGAATGAGAAAGCGATTTCAAGATTTCGGTTTCACCTTAATGTTAGCAAACAAAAAGGTCATGTTTTGGTTCTTGTCTTCATTGTTGATTTGTATAGGTAGGTCATCCTATGGTATCCGATGTGAACTTTTAAAACTATACCGGTGCATCACCCTAATTCGGCACCTATTTCGGAAGAGACACAACTAGGGATTGCTACTTAATAGGGACCTTGTCACAAGATCCCGCTTCCCCTAATAGATTCTCTCCTTAGTGTGTGACATCACAATTAGGTTGTTTCATTGGGTTCTGTGACAACCTAGGACCCCTTGTGAGCGGTTGGGTTGTACTTTTATGTCTTAACGCCCTCACGTCACG
Source organism: Boesenbergia rotunda (assembly GCA_024364735.1). Lineage (NCBI taxonomy): Eukaryota > Viridiplantae > Streptophyta > Magnoliopsida > Zingiberales > Zingiberaceae > Boesenbergia > Boesenbergia rotunda. The sequence continues at coordinate 544,648 of JAGFNQ010004047.1, forward strand.
ATTCTCTACGGTTCTACAAATAGGATTCTCTTGTCGGTTCATCCCCTAATTTTTATATGATAGCGATTCTCAAACTTTTGATGTCGAGATCAAGTTAAGATAGTAAAATCAGAACACAATTCAAGCAAATCATAGAACAAGAATTCAAAATATGAAATTAAGCATAGTGATTGTGCTTACATAACAAAAGGCCTACTCCCTAATCCTAGAATCCATAAGTATCTTATAAGAGCGGGGTTGCTATCTAAATACATGATCAAATTCTCAGAAAGTAAATTTCAAATCCAAAAATTAAGCAAAGGAAAAGGAAAGCTTAGAATAGGTCGTCAAATCGATATCATTGGCGCTCTAGATCCTCCTTTAATGCGTGGATGACTTCTCTTCGCCTTCGGAACCTCTCATAAGTCGCCTCAGGGTCATAGGTAAAGCTGTCAATTTGGGTTGGGCCCGTCGGATTGGCCCGCTCCGCCAATCAATTTAAGCGGGTTGGGTTAGAATTTAAGCAACCCAAGCCCGCCTAGGCCCGCGACCCGCAAGTGTCGGCCCGCGACGGGCTTGGGTTGGTCCGCGGGTTGAGAATCACATGTTAGTTAAGTTTTATGACAATTTATTATCTTTCTTTGTTATTATTTTGAAATAAAAAATAATATTTTTCATCACATGAGTACTCGTTTGTATCCATTTATATTTAAAAAATATATTTCTTAATATATTTGATTGATGGAATCTAAATATATGAATTTTTTTAATTTTTTTAATTTTTTAAAAATATTTTGATGGGCCCGCGGGTTGGCCCGCCTAACCCATGACCCGCCTTGGATTGGGTTGGGTTGGGGATTTTCCAACCCGCCTAGATGACGGGTCGACCCGCCCCGCCCCGCCCCGCCATGGGCCAACCGGCCCTGCCACGGGTTGGCCCGTTTGACAGCTCTAGTCATAGGATGACCCAAGATAGATAACTCTAAGGGTGCGTTTGGTTGGGGGTTATCCTTGATAACCTTGGTTATCCATCCAAGGTCATCAACGAAAATCTTGTTTGGTTTACATAATCAGCGATTCACACGTAATGATCGATGCCCGACACGTCAACAAAAGGGGCATGCAACTCGGAATCGGAAAATTGTTGGAAAGTAAGATTTTTTTTTATTCCGGGGTTATGAAACTTATCATTCCAAAATTATCCTCCAATATTTACATTTAAGACGAAAATGACCATTATAATTTATTAAATTTCGGAAGCATTATTCGCAGCCGACGACCGACAACGATGGTCGGCAACCACGACCGGCGACCGGCGACCGACGACCGCCGCCAGCGGCCGGCGACTGACGACCGCCACTGCCGGCTGCCGCCGGCCGACGCTTGGCGTTGATCGTCAGTGGTCGGCGCCAACAGCCGGCCGACAGCCACCGACAATCTGCGATCGGTGCCGAGGCGCCAACGGCCGCCGCTGATCGCCAGCGGTCGCCGTCGATCGCCGACCGCCGACCGCCGACCGCCGACGTCGACAGCCGGCCGTCGGTGTTGGACACCAACAGCCTAAGCGGACACCGACGGTCGACATCGACGCCGACGTTGGTGTCGTCGACGAATATTTTTTTAATTTAATATTTTAATTAAAATTTTAATAAATTAAATAAATTCAATTTAAAATTTAATAAAATTATCTAAACAAATTCTAAAGGGTAATACGGTAAAATATTATATTATGTTATAGACTAATACCTCCAAACAAACAAGATTTTATTTGATTAACTAAATTGAATCAAACAATTTCAGTTTATGTTTCATTCCGTATTACCCTGTGATTACTTGGTAATCACATAAGTAAGGTTATATATGATAACTTGAACCAAACACACCCTAAGGGACAAAATCCCTTAAATAGGTAGTTAAGGTGGTTGCACGCCATGGGTATGCCCCTAAGCACGAGTGTCTGTGGCACGCTCTGGTTGCGATTAGGGCTAGGTTGCATGCCCGTGCCTTTGGGCTCGGGCTGTAACGCCCGCCCATTTTTAGCCTTACGGCGGCGCTACGTGACATACATATACGCATATGGACTTCTTAATGCAGCGGAAAAATTTTGAAACTTTATCCACATGCGTTTAAACCATGCACTTATAACTTAAATCATGTTAACTCATTCTTAGCTATCATTCTTAAACATAGTGACATGGTAAACTTAGCATTCATTCTTAATCATATAGCATCATTCTTAAACATGTTTGCATGGTCATCATGTAAAGAGAGAAAGACATAGGATCTTTTCTTTTCTTTTGCCAAGTCATTGCCACACACACACACTTGCCCCTCCTGCTGCTTCCCTTAGTAACCTCTTGCTTGATCTGCGGTATAAGAAAAATAAGACTATAAGCACATAAGCTTAGTAAGACCCTTTCCTACTCACTAAAACCATTCGTCACTTAAACATATGCACCCGAAACATTAACATAACTTGGTGCTTAACATAAATCGTAAGTATATAACATCACTCAGCATGACATAGTTCTTAGCATAGAACATGAGCATCAAATATACTTAGCATGACATGATACATGGCATAAACATAAAACATACTTAGCATGATATGATACATGACATAGATATAAACATAAAGCATACTTAGCATGACATGATACATGGCATAGAGATAAACGTAAAACATACTTAGCATGACATGATACATGGCATAGATATAAACATAAAGCATACTTAGCATGACATGATACATGGCATAAACATAAACATAAAACATACTTAGCATGACATGATACATGGCATAGATATAAACATAAAGCATACTTAGCATGACATGATACATGACATAGAGATAAACGTAAAACATACTTAGCATGACATGATACATGGCATAAACATAAACATAAAACATACTTAGCATGGCATGATACATGGCATAGATATAAACATAAAGCATACTTAGCATGACATGATACATGGCATAGAGATAAACGTAAAACATACTTAGCATGACATGATACATGGCATAAACATAAACATAAAACATACTTAGCATGACATGATACATGACATAGATATAAACATAAAGCATACTTAGCATGACATGATACATGGCATAGAGATAAACGTAAAACATAAACATAAAACATTTTCCATCATGGCATAATGCATAACATGAATGAATGCATGAGTCAGATGCATATACATAAGGATGCTTAATTTTTTTAAAATCATACTTTTAAATACTTAAACATAATCATAACATCATTGGGGTCCCCGGCTTGTACCACATACATACATCATAAGCGCGCATCCCTAAGTAAATACGAGGTAGCGAGCCCCGACCTACTAGGGTAAGGACAGCTTCGGTAGTCCCAGAACCGTGGACAGCATAGTCGGTAGTCCAGAACCGGGGCGTTCTTAAGGTGCCCATCCCTTGGACCCTTACTTCGGTCCGGTACAAGCCCATTCATAAAGTAAAATAACTTTGCATGCTTCATCATTCATAGACATTCATGACATAAACATAATCTTGTTTCATGAAACATAGCATAAGAGTAGGAACAGCTGCGGTAGTTCCAGAACCGTGGACAACTTAAGTAGTCCAGAACCGAGGCGTTCTTAAGGTGCCCATCCCTTAGCATGACATAAATATACTTAACATTTCATCATTCATACTTAACGTCGTGATGCCTTAAAGGCATGAACATTCATCATCATTCATTATCCTTATTCATAAGGTATGTCATGCTTTATCTCATTTTGTCTTAGAGCCATGATTATCATTTTCATTTATCATCTTCATTCTTAAACATAGCATACGTACATATTATTCATAAAGCATGGTATACATACATGTCTTTACAAAGCATGGCATACATACATATCATTCATAAATCATGACATACATACATATCATTCATAAATCATAGCATACATACATATCATTCATAAGTCATGACATACCTACATAATTAGCATCTTAATTCATAAAACATGCATGGTCATGGTACCTAGGAAAAACCTGCCTAGATCCTTTCATACATGATATATTTCCTTAGGTTCATAGCACATGGTCCAAACATTTATGAATCATCATAACAAATGACCTAACATACAAGTCATGACACATAAGCTAGGGTTTTAATTGGCATAAAAATCTTCCAACATACTTAAACATATACATCCATCATAGTACCCTATAAACATGCATCCTTGTGGTCTTAACCCAACCCAAACCCTAAATTTCAAGGTTGGCCGAAAGTCCCATAGAAGGTGGCTCCATCATTCAATTAACATAAAAGGTTCCATGAGTAAAATATAACCCATACATTTCATACTAAACCATAGGAAGCCCTTAAGCCCCATAATTCGAGCTAACCCTAATTTCCTTGCCCTAGAATTCCTCTTGGCCGAAACCCTAAGGACCTAGTTCCATGGAAAAAATTCATATAACACACAATCAATATCCATTAGATCATAGAAGAACATATAAACATGCTTGAAGGGTTAAATTTTAAATCTAACCATAGGACATGGAGGATAACCGAAACCCTCAAGGCTTTAGGGTGCCACAAACTTTCCCTAAGTCATAATCCATACTTTACATATCATAATAAAACATTAAGGAGCATGAATAAGAGTTTACATCATCCCTAAGCCCCCTTTTAAGCCTTGGCCGAAACCCCTTAACAAGCCCTAGCCCTAGTTTTCTTCACATGTAGTCCAAACAAATTCTTATATCATGAAATCAACTTGAAAAATCATTATACCACAGGTGAGGGGGTCTTACCTTGGGTTATCTTGGTTTGTAGACCTTAAAAAGAGAAGATGATAAAGATCTTGTTGTCCCTTGATCACCCTTAGCCCTTGTAGCCTTGTAGATAGCCCTTAGATCTTGAAGATTAAGCCTTCTTGTGAAGTTTTTCCAAAAGGGAAACCCCCTTGTGGGTTTCGGCTAGATGGAGGAAGAAGGAGGGAGAGGAAAAGTCTTGGTGGAAGGGAAGAAGAAAACAACAACTTAAGTGCCAAGTTTTCGATTCCCTTCCTCATCCCTCTTATTTATACTCAATGAAGAGGGGCATGTGAAGAGTCATGGTGTCTCTTCCCTTGATGACTCTTCATTTTCCCTAAGCCTTAATCAAAATCCACTTCATTCTTTACTAGCACTCCCTTGCTAGGTGAATTGGTTAGTACATGCATGGTGGTACCATAGGTCCAAGGTTCAATCCTTGTTGTATGCACTTTATTTTTACTTCATTTTATTTTTATTTTTCTTTTAATTTCAAAAATTCCCCTAAGACTCACCCATAATTATGCTAATATTCCTAATTAAAACCCATTTATATTTATATTAAATTTTACCTAAAATTCACTAATAACCATGGTACTAGAAAAGCCCATATAAGACCCATTAGTACCTAGCTTCTCAATTTAAATAGGGAAAAATAATGGATAACTAGGCTAAAGGTCGTACTAATATTTCTAGGTTCCTCAAGACTATCTAGACATGATTAATATTTTTAAAGAAAATATTGAGAGAATTTTTCGGGTCGTTACAATCCCCCATACCTCGTGAAAGTTCGTCCTCGACCTTAGAATATCTCCGGGTACTTGCGTCTCCTCTCGTCCTCGCGTTCCCAGGTAGCTTCCTCGAACCGTTGACTTTGCCATAGGACCTTGTCTAAAGGTTCTTCCTTGTTCCTTAACTTTTGTCTATTAGTTATGCAACTCTTAGATCAAAATTGCTACATCTCTATATTTAGGTGCTTCTAATACATAACTATGATTTAATCTCAAACATTTTTTTTATACGCGTTATAGCAAATCTTAGTAGTTTGACAACAATCTACATGTATTCTCTTGCAATTTGTTGTTTTTTTTCTAGCTCTAATTGTTTATCACTGTTTCTAATACTTATTATCAAAATTTTGTCTACTATTAAGCTATACACGAAAGAGTATAATTTAACGTATTCCTGGTTAATTTGCTACTTCAAACAAGACTCTAACTTTCACTTACTATGCACAAGTTTATCATCTATGCACCAACTTATTACTCCGAAGCTCTTCTCAATTGGAACTGATTTCAATGTCTCTGCTTCTCACATACAACTTTTATCTGTATTAAACTAAACGAAAATTACGATTATTATTATATGATTCTCTTTTATTACTTTCAGTATCATACTTCAAATCTACTCCTCGACAACATAATTACAGCTTTATATAAGTACAAACTCTTTCTCCTTTCTACTTGAATCTCGTTACCCCTTTTTCCGAGAACTATTCTTACTTTATTATTCTTTCTTTTATTATCTATTTTAATAGTATATTCGTTTCTATGTAACATAACTTCTCATAGTACATAAACTCATGTATCGCTTATCATATTACTTCCTATTCTAGTTATTTGAGCTACTTACTTTGTTTTAACTACCTAACCTATAATGCATACAGTCTCTGTTATTTATGCTAAAATTTCTCAATTAAATTCCTAAAATACTATATTAAACTCATTATCAGATAACTAGTCTTTGACTAATAATCTATGCTAACCTAAAAGCTAACTCGAAACACTTGTATCCAAGATCTTACTATCTAGTTTAAACTAAATAAAACATGCCAATCTCTTTACTTTTTATCAACCTAAACACAATAAACAATTTTTTTATTATTACTTCATCTGACTTTTTGCTCCACTCTTCCTACAATAAACATCCCTTTTTTTTCTCTGGAAATACTCTTAGTACTTTTCGCACAACATATATGTACCACATTCTCTACCTTACAAAATTTTTCCTATTACATTGTCATCTTTACTTTCGCTTGTCATCTTTACTTTTGCTTATTCCATCTTTCCATAGTCTTCTTTCACATATCCAAATACCTTTTCTCATTTATCGGTCATGCTTCCTCCACTCTAATCACAAAATCACATTCTTATGATCTCCGTATCTTACTTCTCTATAACCTTACTTTTAAGCAACGAATATCTAATATATTCTTTACTAAATTTCATAAAGCTAATACTATTCTTTACAAAACTCTCTCTCATTATTTATTTTCCAACAAGAATTTGTAAAATATTCCTATATCAACCTTTTTCCAAAACCTATACTTTATTAGATCGTTTCACCTAGTAAATTTGCTTGACCTAGAGTCCTTACTACCTTCTTGCCTTTGATAACCTTAACATCTAGTTCCTTCATACAGAGTTATAGTTAAGGTCCTATTCGCTGATGTCTATCACTTCTTCTTTTGCATATCTAGTTCTTACCCTCTCTCCTTCTTATATCAAGAATATTACTCTATTGCTACTACTATATATATATCTATTTTTTTTAAAAAGAAGTCAAATAACTTAACACCTTAATCTGTTCCTAATAGATCTACATCACTAAGTCTTTATTTCATCACTACTATAATCTCTTAGAATATCTACACTAAATACTCTACTCCCTTAATACCATAGCTAATAAGTCTCCATTAATAAAGCACAATCCTCTCTTTACTCTAGGCTCATCGCTAAATATTAATATACGACTTTCATCAACGGTACAAACTTGCTTTGGTTCACAACTCTTCTTAGTTCCAGACCGTCATGACACTCATACCGAGAATCTCCTCATTACTTACGCATTCCTCCTCTCACATCTACTTACTCTTCTTTTCCAATTTACTCCGTTTCACCACCACTCAATCATTTACTATATTTATTCCACATGACTACAGCTACTTAAGTTAAATCTTCACGGATCACTCTCGCTCACTATCACTCACATATAAAAGACAAGTACGGCTATTATAAGTTATTGTTATTCTTACCCGCATATCCAATTCTAAAGTATTTGAATTTCCTAAAAATGAGGTAAAGTATCGTTCACCTTACATATCCTAAAAGTACTTGCTATCCTAAAATATCCTTCATACTTGCATATTCTAGAATCATAAAATATCATCCATACTTACATATTCTTGAATCATAAGGTATCATTCATACTTGCATATTCTAAAATCATAAGGTATCATCCATACTTGCATTTTCTAGAATCCTAAAATATCATCCATACTTACATATTCTTGAATCATAAAAGAACATCATAAAAGAACATAAGGGATACATAAAGGTACTTACTTGGAAGCTGCAGGAAGGAGGCTTGATGTGTGTGTAGTGAGATGACAAACTGCTCTGATACCAACCTGTAACGCCCGCCCATTTTCAGCCTTACGGCGGCGCTACGTGACATACATATATGCATATGGACTTCTTAATGCAGCGGAAAAATTTTGAAACTTTATCCACATGCGTTTAAACCATGCACTTATAACTTAAATCATGTTAACTCATTCTTAGCTATCATTCTTAAACATAGTGACATGGTAAACTTAGCATTCATTCTTAATCATATAGCATCATTCTTAAACATGTTTGCATGGTCATTATGTAAAGAGAGAAAGACATAGGATCTTTTCTTTTCTTTTGCCAAGTCATTGCCACACACACACACTTGCCCCTCCTGCTGCTTCCCTTAGTAACCTCTTGCTTGATCTGCGGTATAAGAAAAATAAGACTATAAGCACATAAGCTTAGTAAGACCCTTTCCTACTCACTAAAACCATTCGTCACTTAAACATATGCACCCGAAACATTAACATAACTTGGTGCTTAACATAAATCGTAAGTATATAACATCACTCAGCATGACATAGTTCTTAGCATAGAACATGAGCATCAAATATACTTAGCATGACATGATACATGGCATAAACATAAACATAAAACATACTTAGCATGACATGATACATGACAAAGATATAAACATAAAGCATACTTAGCATGACATGATACATGGCATAGAGATAAACGTAAAACATACTTAGCATGACATGATACATGACATAAACATAAACATAAAACATACTTAGCATGACATGATACATGGCATAGATTAAAACATAAATCATACTTAGCATGACATGATACATGACATTAACATAAACATAAAACATACTTAGCATGACATGATACATGACATAGATATAAACATAAAGCATACTTAGCATGACATGATACATGACATAGAGATAAACGTAAAACATACTTAGCATGTCATGATACATGGCATAAACATAAACATAAAACATACTTAGCATGGCATGATACATGACATAGATATAAACATAAAGCATACTTAGCATGGCATGATACATGACATAGAGATAAACGTAAAACATACTTAGCATGACATGATACATGACATAAACATAAACATAAAACATACTTAGCATGTCATGATACATGACATAGATATAAACATAAAACATACTTAGCATGACATGATACATGTCATAGAGATAAACGTAAAACATAAACATAAAACATTTTCCATCATAGCATAATGCATAACATGAATGAATGCATGAGTCAGATGCATATACATAAGGATGCTTAATTTTTTAAAATCATACTTTTAAATACTTAAACATAATCATAACATCATTGGAGTCCCCGGCTTGTACCACATACATACATCATAAGCGTGCATCCCTAAGTAAATACGAGGTAGCGAGCCCCAACCTACTAGGGTAAGGACAGCTTCGGTAGTCCCAGAACCGTGGACAGCATAGTTGGTAGTCCAGAACCGGGGCGTTCTTAAGGTGCCCATCCCTGTTGGACAACTTCGGTAGTCCCAGAACCGTGGACAGCATAGTCGGTAGTCCAGAACCGGGGCGTTCTTAAGGTGCCCGTCCCTTGGACCCTTACTTCGGTCCGGTACAAGCCCATTCATAAAGTAAAATAACTTTGCATGCTTCATCATTCATAGACATTCATGACATAAACATAATCTTGTTTCATGAAACATAGCATAAGAGTAGGAACAACTGCGGTAGTTCCAGAACCGTGGACAGCTTCGGTAGTCCAGAACCGAGGCGTTCTTAAGGTGCCCATCCCTTAGCATGACATAAACAAACTTAACATTTCATCATTCATACTTAACGTCGTGATGCCTTAAAGGCATGAACATTCATCATTATTCATTATCCTTATTCATAAGGTATGTCATGCTTTATCTCATTTTGTCTTAGAGCCATGATTATCATTTTTATTTATCATCTTCATTCTTAAACATAGCATACGTACATATTATTCATAAAGCATGGCATACATACATGTCCTTTACAAAGCATGACATACATACATATCATTCATAAATCATGGCATACATACATATCATTCATAAATCATAGCATACATACATATCATTCATAAGTCATGGCATACCTACATAATTAGCATCTTAATTCATAAAACATGCATGGTCATGGTACCTAGGAAAAACCTGCCTAGATCCTTTCATACATGATACATTTCCTTAGGTTTATAGCACATGGTCCAAACATTTATGAATCATCATAACAAATGACCTAACATACAAGTCATGACACATAAGCTAGGGTTTTAATTGGCATAAAAATCTTCCAACATACTTAAACATATACATCCATCATAGTACCCTATAAACATGCATCCTTGTGGTCTTAACCCAACCCAAACCCTAAATTTCAAGGTTGGCCGAAAGTCCCATAGAAGGTGGCTCCATCATTCAATTAACATAAAAGGTTCCATGAGTAAAATATAACCCATACATTTCATACACTACAAAAAAACAGTTATTTAGGGACGAAATTTTGGGACAAATATTTTTCGTCCCAAAATTGCAACAAATTTGGCGACAAAAAAAATATTTGTCGCAAATTAGGAACGAATTTAGCAACGAAATACGTTCGTCGCAATTTAGCAACAAAATATTTTTCGTCCCAAAATTCAGCAACGAATTTAAATATTCGTTGCAAATTCTGCGACGAATCTGCAACGAATTTAATATTTGTTACAAAATTTGCGACGAATAATAGATTCGTTCCAGAATTCCTCAAAAATATAATAATAATTATAATTAAGTTTTATAAATCAGGGACGAATCTTGGATTCGTCCCAAAATCTGGGACGAAACATTATATTCGTCCCAGAATCTGGGACGAATCCTGTTTTCGTCCCTGAATCTGGGACGAAACTTTATATTCGTCCCAGAATCTGGGACGAATCCAGGATTCGTCCCAGAATTAAAAATTAATTATAAATACATAAATTGAGTCCAAAACCCTACCTAGAGATATCGAAATTACACGAAATCGGTTCCTACGTGTTCGTCTACTTCTCCTGAATTTATAAGTGCTCCCAAATATAAATTTAAATATTTTGATCCAATATTTTTTATATTGATAGTTAAATAAAATATATAAATGTATATACAGCTAATTAATCATGAGTTCAATATGAGTCAGAGTTACAAATTGATGTTAGAGAGATAGTTCTCGAAATGATACAATATTACTTCTATGTGTTTGTCTTGTTCTCCTGATTATAAAAATGTTATCAAACATTATTGACTCCAAATTAAATATATTTAATTTATTAACATAAACTTTTTAATACTAAACTATTTAAAAAATTAAATTCGGATAAAAAAATCATTGGTTACGATATCTTAATTTAAATTTATATTTGAGGGCACTTATAAATTCAGGAAAAGCAGACGAACACGTAGGAACTAATTTCGTGTAATTCCAATATGTCTAGGTAGAGTTTTGGACTCAATTTATGTATTTATAATTAATTTTAATTCTGGGACGAATCCAGGATTCGTCCCAGATTCTGGGACGAATCTAGTAATTCGTCCCAGATTCTGGGACGAATTTAGGAATTCGTCCCAGAATCTGGGACGAATTACAAGATTCGTCCCAAAATTTGGGACGAATCCAGAATTCGTCCCAAAATTAAAAATTAATTATAAATACATAAATTGAGTCCAAAACTCTACCTAAACATATTGGAATTACACGAAATCAGTTCCTACGTGTTCGTCTACTTCTTCTGAATTTATAAGTGCTCTCGAATATAAATTTAAATATTTTGATCTAATATTTTTTATATTGATTGTTAAATTAAATATGTAAATATATACACAGCTAATTAATCTTGAGTTTAATATGAGTCAGAGTTACAGATTGATGTTAGAGATATAGTTTTTGGAATGATACAAAACTACTTCTATGTGTTTGTCTAGCTCTCCTGATTATTAAAATATGATCAACCATTATTGAGGCCAAATTAAATATATTTAATTTATTAACATAAATTTTTTAATACTAAACTTTTTAAAAAAATAAATTCGGATAAAAAAATCATTAGTTTCGATATATTAATTTAAATTTATATTGGAGAGCACTTATAAATTTAGGAGAAGTAGACGAACACGTAGGAACTGATTTCGTGTAATTCCGATATCTCTAGGTAGGGTTTTGAACTCAATTTATGTATTTATAATTAATTTTTAATTCTGGGACGAATCCTGGATTCGTCCCAGATTCTGGGACGAATCGAGTAATTCGTCCCAAATTCTGGGACGAATTTAGGAATTCGTCCCAAAATCTGGGACGAATTACAAGATTCGTCCCAAAATCTGGGACGAATCCAGAATTCGTCCCAAAATTAAAAATAATTATAAATACATAAATTTAGTCCAAAACCCTATCTAGAGATATTGGAATTACACAAAATCGGTTCCTACGTGTTCGTCTACTTCTCCTGAATTTATAAGTGCTCTCAAATATAAATTTAAATATTTTGATAGTTAAATTAAATATGTAAATGTATATACAGCTAATTTATCATGAGTTTAATATGAGTCAGAGTTACAGATTGATGTTAGAGAGATAGTTCTTGGAATGATACAAAACTACTTCTATGTGTTTGTCTAGCTCTCATGATTATTAAAATATTATCAAACATTATTGAGGCCAAATTAAATATATTTAATTTATTAACATAAATTTTTTAATACTAACTTTTTAAAAAATTAAATTCGGATAAAAACAATTATTGGTTTCAATATATTAATTTAAATTTATATTTGAGAGCACTTATAAATTCAGGAGAAGTAGACGAACACGTAGGAACCGATTTCGTGTAATTCCGATATCTCTAAGTAGGGTTTTGGACTCAATTTATGTATTTATAATTAATTTTAATTCTGGAACGAATCCTGGATTCGTCCCAGATTCTGGGACGAATATAGGAATTCGTCCCAGATTCTGCAACGAATTTATGATTCGTCCCTAATCTGGGACGAATAGTGAAATTCGTTACTAAATTAGGGATGAAATTTGGGACGAAAAAGATTCGTCCCAAAATAACTTTTTATAAAACATCCCATCCCATCCCCTCATTTGGCCTAAACCCTAGATCTGAAGTTCGAGAGGGCGCGCGCATAGATTTGGAGCAGCGACACATACATTCTCTCCCTCTCTTTTCTTCTTTTCTCACCTTCTACACCTCCGGCGGCCGCCGGCAGCAGGGCGCGGGGCTCTGGCTGCGTCGCCCTCGAGCCGCTGGCCGCTGGCGGGCGGCGGCAGCGCGTCTCGGGCTGGTGTCGCCGGCGTCGCCCTCGAGCCGCTGGCCGCTGGCGGCCGCCGACAGCGGGCCGCGGGGCTCTGGTGGCGCCGGAAGCAGGCCGCGGGTCACCGGCAGAGGGGCTCTGGCGGCGCCGGCAGCGGGCCGCTATTTTGATGCATACCATTACTCGGGACATAGGCTAACATACAGTGAAAAAAGTGTTTTGGGTGATTCACTTCTTTGTTGATGACTAGTTTTTCACTTATTTTTTTTGGCTCATGTTCGATGAACAGATTAAAAGTGTGCTCATTCAGTTGTATGCCCGTTCAAAAGATGTTGTGCTTGATATTGCTTATGGAAAGGTTAGTAGCATCATTCTGGACAGTTGGTAGCTCTAGTTTGGGCACTTGTGATATTGCTATCATTTTTCTTTAGTACCCACATGTAGTTGGTTTCATTCTATCAAGAATCTTTTCATTAGGTGCAAGGAGAGATTCTTAGAATTTTTAAAGAATACTAGTTATCATTTTTCTTGAGTAGCCACTTACATTTTATGAGAATCTTTATTCTTACAAGATTTACAGAATACCTTTTCTAGTTTTGTTTGTTTCAAACACTAATCTCTGGTAACAATTCTTTTATAGGGTGGTGATTTGATTAAATGGGACGAGGCGAAAATTGGATATTACGTGAATTTTATATAATCCTGTTAAACGCTTGCAGATGTTTATTAATTTCACTTGCTAACTTATTTATATATATATTCTGTTCAGATAAAAGACTGACAAACCTGCTATAATGGAGATTCAGAACAGCAACAACGCCGGAAGAAGTTTGGTTTCCCTGCACGCCTTATTTGTGCTGATTTTCATGAGGTAATGATCGCTTTCATCTTTTTTTCATCATCATCATCCTCATGACTGTATTGAAAGCTGAAGTGTTAGTTGTTTCATAATTATCTGAACTCTGAACTTGCCTAATATTAGTCAAATTATGTTTTCTTTGGCACCTAAAAGCAGCATTGTAGGATTAATGTCATGTTCGTTTAATGTAATTTGGTTTTCTCGTGAACTTATGTGTGCATATAAAACATTAACAGCGTTTCATTCTCTTTCTTGCAGTTCATTACTTATTTACAAGCAAATAGCTTTTGAACTTATTATTTTTCCATTTGGTTTTTGAATATTGCTATCTGATGTTAGAAATTGATTATTTAATATACCTTTCAGGAATATTACTCCAAGACAACCTAGTATAATTTTTTTCTTTCAATCTCAGGTTCCTTTAGATAAGTATTTGTAAGATGATGCTCCATTTGACATTTGCAGCTGCCAGGTGTGAGGTGACTCTTTTGATGCATGTAGAAAGCATCATGTGTTTCATCGTTATAATTGATATTTACTCTCCATTTTCAAGATACCTGTATTTGTATTTGAATCAAATTATGCTATGTACAAATCACATGCTAGTCATAAGTGACTACGATGCTCCAATAAGTTGCTTATATGATATTTTTAATGATTTAATGCAGTTTGCTTTACATTACTCATGGTCAACTGAGGTACGAGCCAGGCAAGCATTAGCAAATGTATCTGCCTTGCTTAGGCCTGGAGGAATATTTATAGGAACAATGCCTGATGCAAATGTAATTGTCAAAAGACTCAGGGAAGGTATTTACTTTCGATTGCCATATTTAAATTTGCTTGATGGCCTTTATTTCTTCAAGCTGTTGTTACCTTTGATGTTTCTGAAATGCAGTAGTTTACTCATTTCATTTTGATTTATTGCATCATTGGGTAACATTTCATCAAAATCAAATTGGGAGCATCTCACTGATACTTGAAACAAAGTTTCTTAGATCATTACGCATAAGGTTGCATGAATTCAGTTATGTTGTATCTCTATTCAGTAAATCTTTGTTGAAATAGCATGTGTGATTCAGCTTATTTGGAAGTTTAGGAATTTATTTCATTTAGCTTCCTATATTTGATTATTTGTAATAACAAAACTTCAACATGAAGGTTTTGTAGATGATGTGACATTAAGGATTTTGATGGAATTATGCAATCTGCATGTAAAATAGAGTTTGGTCACTCATGTGTTTGTTAGAGATAATGTTTAGTTCCATTTTGTTATCATTTTTAATCATTTTTCTGAAATATATATGAACAAAACTGTAGTACTGATGCTGCTGCTTCACTATTGGCATTATGCTTTTATTTTCTTTAGTGTCTTTTATTTCCAAAAGCTGTGTTTTTCATCTCCTCATTTGCTACCCTACAGTTTCAGAGGAATATTTGATCATCAATTATTGCTTTTTTTGTTATGTATATCATTTGCTAGTCATAAAGCATATTTTATTATGTCAAACACATTTCCTGAATAACTCATTCTGTTATTTGTTTGTTTAGGTAGGAAAAGAAGAAAATAAAGGAAGCAAAATTGCCAATGGAAGAGGTTGATATCTTGATGTTCTTGTAGTTTTTTTCATAACTTTATAGATTTCTATGGATTAGATGTAATCACTTATCTTGTATTATATTTGGATGTTATCTGTATCGATATGAATATGACAGTATATTTCGTTTGGATGTTTTATATCTGCATGGATATTTAGATGATATGTTTCATTTGGAAGATATGTATCGATTGGTTGTGATCATTTATCATTTGGATGTTCTTGTTATTTGAATGTTTTATATTTATATGGATATAATGATGTATATTGATTTGTATTGTTTTATATCTATATGGTTCTATTGATTGTAGTTAAATTGATAATATTGATTGTATTGGAAAAAATTTGAATAATTTTTGATGAATTTTGCAAAGAAAAAATATCGTTCTCGACTTATCTTGATCTATGAGTTTTTGGGACGTTTTTTTGGATTCGTTCCTGATTCTGGGACGAATATTTGGATTCGTCCCAGAATTTGGGACGAATCTAAAAACTCGTCCCTGAATCTGGGACGAATATGTGAATTCGTCCCAGATTTAGGGACGAATATTTGGATTCGTCCCAGATTTAGGGACGAATCCTTAAATTCGTCCCTAAATCTGGGACGAATTCATGATTCGTCCCAGATTCAGGGACGAGTCAAGGAATTCGTCCCAAATTCAGGGACGAATTTATTGATTCGTCCCTGATTTTGGGACGAATTTATTGATTCGTCCCAAAATCAGGGACGAATTCATTGATTCGTCCCAGAATCTGAGATAAGAAATGATTTTTTACAAAATGAACCAAATTATATTTTGGGACGAATTTGTATTCGTCCCAGAATCTGGGACGAAAAAATAGATTCGTCCCAGATTCTGGGACGAATTTGTTGATTCGTCCCAGATTCTGCAACGAACCAGGTTCGTCGCAAAGTTTAATTTTCATTTGGGATACAAATTTTGGGACGAATTTATTTTCGTTGCAATTTGGCAACGAATTTTGGGACGAATTTTGGGATAGAGTTTGGGACGAATTTTATTTTCGTTGCAATTTTGGCAACGAATTTGGGGACGAAAAATTAATTTCGTCGCCAAATTCAGGGACGAATCTTGATTTTTGTCCCAGAATTTGGCGACGGCAAATCTGCAACGAAAAAGTTTTTTGTCGCCAAATTCGTCCCTAAATTTTCTGGGACGAATTTTTTTTTAAAATTCGTCCCAAAATTCGTCCCAAAATCTTGGTTTTTTTGTAGTGTAAAGCAGCAAACCAGGTGAGGGTGTCCCAGGCCACGGACTCTGCCAAGCATTCCTTCCATGTAACAACTCCCGTTACAAGAAGAATGGATAAACCAAGAATTGCAGCAGTTACAACATTCATATTTAGTGCCCCTCCAAATATCCAAAGTCCCACCTGTGCAGAGCAAAGCAGATAGCAATTTCCTGTTAGATTTTAATGTTGGCGAACTTACAAAGCATCTTGACTTTACATGAATCTACATGTATCTATAGACAATCACATTTTGCTTGGAGCATCACTTCTATGTATCTACGTTAAGTAGGGCGACAGTCAAGAACAAATCAGGTAAATATTTGTAGAAAACACAAGAATTAACCTTGTAAGCGATATCATGAAGCATAATCAAGATAACCAATAGGTCCAGGATGACCCTGGTCGCATTTTAAAATAGATATATTGCACTTCATATGTATGGTTGTGTAACAAACACACAGCAGAAGATTAGAATGAAATCCACCATAGGGTAATTCAAAGGAAATTAAGCTCCCCTACCGACCCCAAGTAAATTAACGAGAGCAAAGTGTTATACTGCTTCAGATCCTAGCATAACAAATCTGAGATGGTGAAGTTTCACTAAATTATGAGATACATCATTTGAAAGCTACATTGAGATGTAAAAAGAAGGAAACAGGAAATAGAATGATGGAAAACCACAAGAATTAGTTTCCATTGAACTAGAAATGACATTAAAGCATGCAAGGAACAAGTGTATAGAACTTTTTTTTTTTACTTAACGAAATAGACCATTGATCTACTACACAAGTTTAGTGTAATAGATTAACTATAGCAAATTACAGTAGATGAAAGTGGCTAGCACTGAAGGACAGTGAAAGGAAAATAAATAAATAGATAAACAAAGCAAATATTACCGTCAAAAGCAACGTCCCTGCCATGATAATCTCGTTCTTCGTCATCGGCCCCATTTTTTCCAGCTTCTCCCTGGCAAGCTTAGGAGCATCGGGGATACTCTTTACCTTTGGCGGATATATCAAGTAAAGTAGCAGGGGAACGACGATCAAGGAAATCAGACCAGGGACAATAGCAGCCACAACCCAGTGAGTATTGCAGTGAAAGTGACACTTAGATTATTTGCTGCCATAGCGGTGAGGAACATGGACGACGAGATCACAGAGGTCTGGAAGCAAGTAAGCATCAGCCACGAGCCCAACCGGTTCTCTGTTCCATCCCCCACGTTGCTACCGAATGCTTGGCACAGGGCTTTCACCAGAGGGAGGAAGATTCCCCCAGCGCGAGCTGCGACAGAAGGAATGGCCGGGGCAAGTAGGGTATCGCTGAATACGAGGCTGTACCCAAGGCCAAGGGTGGAACTCCCAAAGAGGGAGACGAATTGATAGGCGACGCGGTTCCCGAGGCCCGTCTTGATAAAACCGCGGGCCAAGAAAAACGCCACCGCGATGAGCCAGGGAATGGAGTCGCCGAATGCTGAAAAGGCAGCATAGAAGGGAAGAGTCTTAGTAAGGACGGACGCGCCAAGGCCCATCAGGGCGACGGCGCCGAGGGGGAGTGGCTGCGTGATGATGCCGACCATCGTGGCGAGAAAGATGGCAAGAAGCTGCCAGGCGTTGCGGGAGACGCCAGCGGGGGAGGGAACGAGCCAAACGATGACGCCAGTGGCGATCGAGGCGGCGAGGGGCTTCAGAGCGGCGCCCTGCCAGGGGGCAGGAGCCGGGGAGGGTGCAGGGACAGGAGCGGCAGCGGAGGCACGAACGGGGAGAAGAAGCGAGCCCCGGCCATGGACGAAGGTCAATCCGGAAGGAAAAGACCTGGGGGATGCGGATCGGAGCGAGGGGGCAATGAAGTCAGACCAAGAACCGGAGGCGGGAGTGTGTGAGAGGAGGGGCCGAGGAAAGGAGCGCCGCTGACGCAAGGAGGTGAGGGAGTGGAGGCCGGAATTACAGACAAGAACGGCGGACGTCGCCATCGACGGCGTGGAGAGCGAGCTCGCAGACGACGGTGACACCCCTGCTGCGTCTCTCTTCAAATGGGTGTATCGAAGATCAATCGGAAGCGAAGCCTTCCGATATATCGAGGGCTCAAGAAACTTCAAACGTTATATTGAGGGCTTCAAGAAACTTCAAACTTCGTCTCTACCGTGGTTTAAAATTTATTATTTAATTTTTTTTTAAATTTTTTTCAATTCGAATCTCTATTGGTAAAATGTATAGCCCTGTCCATGGTGGCTTAAGTTTTTTATTTAATATTTTTATTTTATAAACATCTCGTAAACCTTATGTTAGAGATGCCTTACAAAAATATAACGATTGAATTCTCTATTAAAAAATGTACTAATATTGAATTTAATGAAAAAAATTTAAATTGAATGACCATTCAAATTACCTATGAATAAAAAAAATTTATGTATTTATCTTCATGAGCGAAATATCGATTAAACTAAAAAATTCATAAGATTCACTATTGACACCTAGAAAAACACTTCCGTAATTTATGATGATAGGGAGAGTGAATTTGAGAGAGTGAATAAGAGAGTAAATGACGTGGCAGTTATTGAATATACGTCCGATCGACGATCGGACACCACCGGCGGCCTTCGGCCGTCGCCCCGAACCAAACTATACCCTGGGGAGCACGGTGAACCCGTGGGGATCGCCACAATTACGATCTCGCATCATAGACCGTCGATTTCGATGGGTTCACCGTTGCCGGCCATCCTGACGAGTTCACCGTCCTCCCAAGGTATAGTTTGATTCAGGACGACAATCAGAGACCGCCGGTGGTGTCCGATCGTCGATCGAACATGTACACATTAGCTGGACGTCATTCACTCTCCCATTCACTCTCTCAAATTCACTCTACCAATTATTACTCATTAGTACATTACACCTAGAAAAAATTCATCAGATTACAGATCAAAAGTGACTTAAAGTTGCAGGAAATCAAAGGCATCTAAACAGGCGTGAAGAATTTATGCAAGTCAACACATCTAAGCAACAACCACAAGTCGTAGCATCAAAGCTTTCAACAGAATTCCAATGTATTTGGGAAATACATCAAACGAAGAAAATCACAGAAACAACTGAGCATTGGTGAAGAAAAAAAAAACATCTCAAACCATGTATGACATTCTGAAAAAATGGTATCAAAATAACACAGTTTCAAGCAAATGTTACATAAGGGTTGCACTTCTAACACCAACAACTCCATCTCCTTCAACATGCATCAAGATGATTTTCCATACCAAAACAAAATTAGCCGACTCCATGATAATTTACTACAAATAAAAATTTCACTAAATAGCATAACAATAATTAACCATATGACACAAAGGATATCTTTGTTTCCTTCAAAAACCATTGTAGTTTAGAAACCAAGATAGATCCCAAATCTAGAACTGGATGAACTTTAAGTTTAATAACAAATCTCTCTTTTTTATAAAATGAATCTGTCAATAACTTCCAGCTTCTTACCCTTCACCACCCTACTAGCCAAAAAATACAATATCTACCATCTAATATTGAAGCTGAAAACTGGCTCTTACAGCCTTAAGTTAAGGCCTGATGTTAACCTTTGGAAAATACAAGGGGCTAAAAGGTAAAATTTCCTAAACTTGGGGGTTCTTGTAGGAAAAGTCGAACGTGGGCGAGTAAATCGCAAAATAGCCAGACCTTAAGTTCCTCTCTGTGGTTGATCGCAAATCTCAGTCCTCGCGAAATTTCCTCTTTCTTTTCCTCTTCTTCTCCTTCCAAACGTCGAACCCACGCGATCCTCATGTTCTCTCTTCTTCCGAGTGATCAAACCCATCACTGGAGGCCGGTGACTCCTTTCCGCCTCTTCTCTTCTTTTTCTGCCGAGGGAGAGGGAGCAGCAGGGGCGGGCCGTCGAGGTTCTAGGGGGGATCTTGCTTGGAGCGGCGGCTTCCATCACTCCCTTGATCGCGATCTTGTTTGCTCAACAAGTCGAGGAGGAGGGATATCTGGCTAGGGTTGATCTGTTTCCTCAGGCAGATTGAAGGTGAGTAGTTTCTTTGATTAAGTTGGCTGCTTTCATCTGCTGAGTAGGATTTCTTGTGATCTTTGAGTTTGATCCAGCTTTGCCGTGTGAGGCCACTGTCGGAAATCGATCGGGTTTGCTTGGATCTAAGCAAGCAAGGAGGTGGTGGGCAATTAGGTGAGTTTATTCTGTTTATGTTGATCTAAACCTAAATGAGTTACGTTTGTGGGTTCCTATTCTTGATTATGAATGTGGATGTTTGGTTTTCCAATTCGGTTTTGGTTGAAAAACAGATCAAATTAATGCTATTCTTGAATCTACTGTGAGGTGCTTTATGGATTTGTAGTTTGTTCTTGTTCTGTTTGGAATGAGTTAGATTGGTTATTTGTGATCAATGTTTCCTTTCTATTTGGTGTTAGATTAGATTCTATGTTGAGAGTTTGGCTTCGATTGCTTCGGATCAGTTTAGTGTTGATTAGGCTCTGATGGATCCCTGTGTTCTTTGAGCTGGTTTCGGATTTGTCGTGAGTGTCTGAATTGATGAAGTTTTGATTGCTTCTTTGTTTGGAGGAGTTGCTCTGTGACACTAGGGTTTTTGATTGGAATGTTTATAGATCTCCTACTGCTTATAGATGTTGTCGTAAGCTCATGGGTGGCTTGTTTCGAGTTTTGTGTTGAGAAATTAAGTGATGCTCTTCCTTAACTAATTTATTGAATGCATAATTAGCTAAGTTGAAATTTTAATGCAGAGCATTGACTTGGTTCACATGACGCAGATATATATATTGGACGGGGGTTCTCGTTGCTTTCGGAGTTCTACATCGGAGACAGGTACCTTTGACTTATCTTTATTAGATATAATCACGTCTATGCATAATTAGATATAGATAGCAGTACGGATACCTAATACTTCTATTTCTATACCATTTCTTTCGATAGTTGTATCTGTTTAGTTTTACTGCTTACTGCTCTTTATTACTGCATGGATTGGTTCTATGTACTACTTACCTTATACCTGGCATTAGAGTTTAGGCTATGGTGTATGCAGGTTATCTGGACTATTGCATATCATGTAGATGACAGTAGAGTTAAATAGTGGGTGATGCATGGGATAGTGACATGCATCATCATTGCACGTAGCATATGTGGGCGACTTTTGACTCCTTCGAGGTTAAGATGGGTCGTCGGACTTGCTAATGGTGTAGGGGCATATGTAGGCGACCTTTGACTTTTTGGAGGTTGAGATGGGTCGTCAGACTTGCTACATGACCTGTCGTGTAGTCCCAGTTCCAATCTTCGTTAATGGATTATAGGTCACGGCGCTGCGATAGGTCCCCTATTCTGTTTGGAGATAGTTAGGGATGTGGGAGCGTTACTTTTCCCTAGGCCGAAGTACGTTCCGGTCCAAGACCCTGCACATTCGATTTTGCGTGATGTGCGACGGTAGCCGTCTGAGTGGAGGGAGGACCCAGTAAGAGCCCTACCACCTCAGTTTCGCATAGATGCGACGGTGGCCGACTGACATCAGGGGTGCCCCATATTGCATCATGAGCATGCTATGCATCTCTGCATTTGGTTTTGTTTGCTGCACTTGGTTGGTGCATTTGGTTGACATGCATGCTATTGGGTTTGGATTGACACAGGTATGTACTCCCTTGTGATGATTCAGTTCTGCATTTCATATTATTACATTTTCTTCAGTATTGTGTTAGATGGTGATTTACTGCTAGTATAGCTTTCTATGCATATTGGTTTGTATTCGCTGAGTTTATTGGACTCACCCTGTTAGCCTTGTTTTTCTCCCTCTTTCAGGATGATCGATTAGAGTGCCCGGCAGCCTATCCCAGTTCGCGTATTTTCAAGACTATTCTCGGAGTTGTCCTTGTATTTTGATGGTGGTACATGTTGGTACCCTTTTTTCGTTTATTTTATCTTTTCATTTCCGCTGCTGTATTTGTGTTTTGTTGTGTCGTTTTGCACGGTGGTATAGTTGTACTTTTATGTGACATGGAGGCCTTTGTTTCATTTTGTTTTGTCGTAAGTCGTGTCGGTATGCAACTTTTGTCGTCGTCTTCGTTTTCTTTCATTCAGTGGCTTGTTCCAACCCTATAGGCTGCGGTACAGGTGAACTGAGAAAGTCGTAGAGGTTAGGTTTCCAGATTGTCCGCCGGGTCTAGGGAGTAGCAATCCGGTCAGTATCGGGCGGGCAGCTCCTCGGGGCATGAGTCAGTTACTAGTCGACTGGTCTCACCAAATTGCCATTCATAGAATATACAGTCGACTGGTCCTCTGCACCAGTCGATTGATACTTATCAGACTTAAAATTTCAACCTTTGAGCTGAAATTCAGAAATGCATAAAAAATTTCAAAATTTTTGAAAAATTATGAATTTTGCAAACATATTTCTTATAATGCTTTCTAATAGAGAAAAATATGTTTTCATGAAAACTATAAATATGTTTGACTTTTTGACCAAAATTTATATGCTTTGAAAATACTCAACTTTGTATCAAAATCATATCCTAGTTTTGAACCTAAGTGTATTGTAAATCTTGTACGATTGAATGCGTTGCGTTAGAGGGGGGTGAATAGCGTTTCTTCGATTCTTTTCACCTACGTTGTTAGTTGCGCAGCGGAAATACAAACAAAATAAAACTAACAACAATAAACAATGCTAACAAATCGAATTTACTAGGTATCCACCCTGGACGGGTGACTAATCCAAGAATCCGTCGGTAGATCACTCCCCGGATAACCTCCGGCTAACTCTTGTCGCTCCTTATAGGTGGAGAAACCTCACCACAGCATCTTGACACGACCTGAGCACAAAGACTACTATCTTGTCTTTAACTAAGATGAGATTCGTCAAGAAGAAAGTAGGAAACGAGCTCCTTTAAATAAAGCTCGAGTCTGAAACAGCCGCTACCAGTCGACTGCCCCTGGGGCAGCCAACTGGTCCCACTCAGATCTGATCGTTACAGTACAACGTTCGAATCCAGCCAGCTGTCCCAGTCGACACCAGTTAACTGCTCCTGGGCCAGTCGACTGGTCCGAACCTAAGCCTAGGGTTTCACTCCTGAGTACATGTCTCTCCGCACTCGAACACTCCCGGCTTAGCCCCTGAGTACAAACACTCATACTCAGACCCTCACAACCCAGTTGACTCTTCACCAACAACCTCGACTGTTGCCTTCACGCCCTCTTCATCTTCGGCCCTCGTCCCTAGGATGCTCACGCAAGCTTTCAACTTGCCTCCATGCCACCCTTCACTTATGCCTCGAAGTTCATGTTCCTCGGCTCATCGTCCCAACTATCCAACGGTCCCTCGGATGCGCACGCAAGCCTCCAGCTTGCCTCCATGCCACCCTTCACCGAAAGACATCAACCAAGTCTATGCGTACTTGTACACATATCAGTCCAACAACAAACCCTAACTTAACCATATTGCCCACACACATCAACATGATCCTCCAGATCATCTTAGAGTCGATTGCCTCAACAATCTCTCCCTTTTTATGTGTGGCAATATGTTAAGTTAGGTAAACATAACAACAATTGTAATAACAATAGCAATAGCAATTGAAAAACAAAGCATAACAAACAAGAGGCAATATCTCCCTTAACCTATGCTTTCTCCCATTTTTCAATTCTCATTGTCAATCCCAAGTTAAGTTTTCCCAACTTAACTCCACTCACAACAACCGGTTAACTTATCCCAACTTAACTCCAAAGTTTCACAATTCAGTCAAAGTTAAGTTTCAACCCAAACCTAACTTAACACCCAAGTTCTCCCCTTTTGACACCATTAAAAAGATTGCCCCAAGCAAATCTACCCCTGGTGCCAAATAGACCTTAACCTGATTTCTGAAAAACCCTTCAGAAATCTCAAATTCACATTCTGCCCACACTACCAGTCGACTGCCCCTGGAGCAGTCGACTGGTGCACCTTACAGAGCCTTTCTCGCTCTAGTACCAGTTGACTGCCAGTAGGGCAGTCGACTGATACTGAATATTCAGTTTCACAGTCCTAAGTTCAGAAATGCCTAACTAATTTCACAAATCTCTAAAAAATCTAAAATCTCGTGAAGAGATTTGTGGATCCTATGTCTACTTGGGAAAAATATGATTTCAAATAAATTCACTCCGGATCCCAAGATTGGTACAAATTTCAAAATTATCCAAATTGAGTCATTTAAACTAAACTAGAAGTTCTAATTGTTGGGACCGGTAGACGAGCTAGAGGGGGATAATTAGCTTCGATTTGCTCCGTAAAGATTTGTCGCGGCGGAAGACTCGAGCAAACGCTAACACTAAGGATTTACTTGGTATCCACCCCGGACGGGTGACTAATCCAAGGATCCACTCTCCTCACTCTCTCATACACTATGAAAGATCTCCTTCTTGAGGTGGAGAAACCTCTTACAAGCTTTCACAAAGATACAACAAGAATCTAATCAAATACAAAATGAAATCTTACAAGATTTATAATGATAAGCTCAAGCTTTGCTTTCCTTGCTATCTTCAAGCTTGTGATTGCCTCTAGAACCTTGGAAATGCAGCAGCAATATCCTCCAAGGCTTCCCTTGAAATGACACTGATGAAGGAGAAGAAGGGGAGAAGAGTTGTGGCTCAAAACCTACGTGAAAACCCTTATACCCGACGCCTAGGGTTTCCTAATCGATTACCCAATCGATTACCACGTCATACTTAGTCGTTCAACGGCTAGTTTTTGAACCTGAATCGATTAGTCAATCAATTAAGACTGCCCTTAATCGATTGCTGAATCGATTCAGCACCTCTCTGTGCTCTCGCGTCACACTGCAGTAATCGATCACCTGATCGATTACCGAACCTCTTAATCGATTGACCAATCGATTAAGGGAAGGTTGAATCGATTACCCAATCGATTCAGCCACCTTCTGTTCTCGCAACAAAACTCTCTTAATCGATTACCCAATCGATTAAGATCCTCCTTAATCAATTACCTAATCGATTACGGTCCTTCTTAATTAATTACCTAATTGATTAAGATTCTTTCTGTTCTCGCGAGATAACAACCCAATCGATTGCTCAAACCTAACCTTAAGCTAGGGCTCCTTTGTCTAACCACGGTCAACCGAGACCCGTTAGGACTTTCCCTTGCCTAGTTCCCAACTAGGACTTTTTCTTGTGTCAACATGCGATCTCCCCGATCCACCTGGACTTCACCTAGTCCCACTAGGTCTTTTTCCATGCCAGCGTGCGATCTCGCCGATCCACCTGGACTTCACCTAGTCCCACTAGGTCTTTTTCCGTGTCAACGTGCGATCCCCCCCCGATCCACCTGGACTTCACCTAGTCCCACTAGGTGTGCCTAGTCCCACTAAGTCTTTTTCCGTGCCAGCGTGCGATCCCCCTGATCCACCTGGACTTCAACTAGTCCCACTAGGTGTGCCTAGTCCCACTAGGTCTTTTTCCATGCCAGCGTGCGATCTCCCCGATCCACCTAGACTTCACCTAGTCAAGTCTCCAGTCAACTTTGACCCACTTGACATCATACGACATTCAAACATCATTATCAAACATCGAAACATTCAAACTTAAGCTCACCAAGCTTACCAGACTTAAGCTCACCCGAGCCTAGTCAAACTAGGTCAACCTTGACCTAACCAAGATTGCATCAACAATCTCCTCCTTTTTTATGTTTGACAATATGTTTGAGAAAGACTAATCCCTATTAGCCTTTCAATCTCTCCCCCTTTGACACACATCAAAAACACTCCCCGAGAGTCTATGTGGTCAAAGGCAAGCCCAATGAAAGCCTCATACCTTCCATTCATCATAATGAAGATTTTCAATCTTCATTCTTTCACTTATCCCAAAAATAAAAATTCAAACTCATGCTTTTAAGGAAGACCACCTCTCAAAAGATGCTCTAACCCTCCATCATTGCACCAACAATGATTTTTGAGTTCCTAAAACTTTAGGAAATCTCAACTTGAGGTTATGAGATTTTCAGATTCAAGACTTGAATCAAAACATCTCCTTAACTCTATAGTTTTCACCAAAACTATCCCTCTTTTGATTTCACAATGAAATTTACCCAAATATACTTATGAAAGTAATTCAAGGGTCTAGGGATTGTTAGGTTACTCAAAAATGGGTTATTGGACTGAAAACAGACAGTTTCAGTCTCACCAATCATTTGGTGTTGGGAACCAATCGATTACGCTGTGTCTTAATCGATCAACTGATCGATTAATGATGACTGTAATCGATCAACGGATCGATTACACGAGCTTCTGTGCTTGCAAAAAGAATCTACCAATCGATTGACCAATCGATTAGCTACTGTCCCAATCGATCACCTGATCGATTGGGAGTTTTTGATTTCTGAAAACAATTTCAGATTGAATTTCAGAAACTCCTAAATAATTCTACAAAATTCGAAAAATTTTAAAATTTTGTGTAGACATTATTTATAATATATACTATCAAAGAAAAATAATTTTACATGAAAATACCTTTCTTTTTCAAAGATTGACACAAAAATGAAAACCATTGAAATATTTCAATGTTTCACTCTATTTTGTATCTAATTCATCAATAATGAGATCTATCAAAATATAATCTTCACCAAGGTTTTCCAAGATAGTTTAGAAATAGATTTCAAAAACAATTTTCAACCATGTTCCTTGGGCTAAATGCACATGACTTGTATATTAGCTTTCCCAATGATTGGAGTTCATTTATATTCATCTTCCTAACACATCACTTGTATCTAGTGTGTCTCCAAACACATAAAAGTCAACTTATGGTTTTAGTGAGATTTGAAAGTCATGTTCTCCCTAAACTAAGAGTTCATCCATTTCTACCTAGGCATTATAAACTTTGATCATCCACCTAGGATGCTAATTAATGCCAATGTCCTTAATTTTAATAAAAACTAAACTAATGTATGATAATGACGATGACATGCATCATATGAGGATTTTCAAAGAAATTATAGCTAGATGATGCATGTGTGACATGACATGTAATATTTTCATAATAAAATATGAATGGTGGATTATGATGTCATGGCATGTGATAGGGCATACAAAACATGGCATAATAGCACAAAAGAAAATACCTAGATTTCCTATCTAAGTTTCAATAACTCATCGCTAAGCCATTGATAATCCTAACTTAGCCCCTAATTTCCAAGATAATGCCAAAACTCCCAACTTAGCCTATCTTTGGATTCTAACCTAGTTGTGTCAACTTTTATTAAGTTCAATCTTCCAAAAATATAGTGTGGCACAAATTTTACTCTTCCTTGAGTAAGCAAATAACTCCTTCATTTTCAAGGGTAATAACTCCTCGAAAATATCCCAAAGTGTCAACTTTATCAAGGTTAGGTTAACTACCCTTCCAATTTGAGTTGGCACTCCCTAGATCTATCTAGGGTGTGGCAAACACACTCTTAGGAACCCAAAACCTATTGGTGCTCCTTGGGTGTTCTAGGTATTCACTAGGGATAACTTCCCTTGATACCTTCCTAATGGCTTTTCTAGGCTTCTCCGAAGCCTTAGTTATGTTAGTCTTGTCTTGGTCAACTCTAGGGGTGGCTTCCCTTGTGGCCTTGACTTGACTTCTTGCCCTAAATTAAATTCCATACCTATATGAGACTTTATGAAAGGATAGGCCATCATTCTTGGTTTTAGGTTTGTATCCCAAACCTTTCTTACTCCTAGAGGGTCCTTGATTTCCTAAATCTAGGTTTTGAATTTTTGACCCCTTAAATAGATTTTCTAGTTTCTTAAAAGATTTTTCCAATTTATCAAGTTTTGACCTCAAAACTTGATTTTCAACCATTACCTCATTAAGACTTGGTCTTCTAGGATTGCCTTGGTGAATTTTCCTTTTATCTTTGTTTTGGGTAGGTCTACCCTTACATGATCTAAACTCTTCCCTATCCTTAGATGTGATAGACCTAGCATGGAAAGCTCTATAGTTTTCCTTAGATTTTTCATGCCTCCTATTTTCATGATAAATAGCATTAAAAT
Organism: Boesenbergia rotunda; assembly: GCA_024364735.1. NCBI lineage: Eukaryota > Viridiplantae > Streptophyta > Magnoliopsida > Zingiberales > Zingiberaceae > Boesenbergia > Boesenbergia rotunda. The sequence continues at coordinate 573,814 of JAGFNQ010004047.1, forward strand.
GATAATAATTATTTCTAGCATGCATATTATCATGAGGAAAATAAGTACCATTACCTAATGGTACCTTAGTCTTAATCTTGGAGGCTCCCCCTTGATTTGAGCTTCTCCTTTTTGCCTTGGTCGGATCCTTTCCCTTTTGACATTGATTCCAATAATGTTCCTTTTTCTTGCATGAGAAGCACACAATGTGCTTCTTATCCTTCCATACAATGGGGCCGACCTCCTTTGACTTCTCCTTGGTCTTGGGGGCCACTTGCACCTTCTTCTTGACCAATTTGGGATATTTACTCTTATAGTGTTCTCTTTCCTACACTCAAAACAAATGATATGATTTTTATTTTTATACATTGAAATATCTATACCTTTGCTTGTAGGGGTGTCACATGACTCTTCCCTCGATCCGAAGGTAGAAGCTTCTTCTTTTTCCGGAGTTAGTGATCTTTGCTCCCCCTCAATCCTAGAGGTAGAGACTTCTCCTTTTTCCTCCTTGGCCAATGCTTCTTGAATTTCCTCCTCGGATGTTAGCACCTCTCAATTTCCGAGTCGTCTTCACTTGATGAATCTTCCTATTTGAATTTGTCTTGATACGGTACGGTGGAGGGATCTTCATGAAGCTTTGCCAATTTGCTCTAAAGCTCTTTGGCATCTTTGAATTCTCCAATCTTGTCCAAGATGGTGCTTGGCAAAAGATTGACCAATAACTTGGTCACTTTATCGTTGGCCTCGCATCTCTTGATTTGCTCCTCATTCCATTTGCTTTTCTTGAGAAGCTTTCATTTGGTGCTTGTTGGAGCTTCAAAACCCTCCATTAGAGCAAACCATTGCTCTATTTCCATAATGAAGTAATTTTCAATCTTTGACTTCCAAAGATTGAAATTTGCCTTGTCGAATGGTGGAGGTGCCCGGGTGTCGTGGCCAAACTTCATTTTTGAAGTTGAACCCTCTTGATGATGACTTCTTGAAATTAGGGTTTCTTCCAACTTCTTCTTCTTCCTCTAGCTCTTGCCCTCTTGGCGATGAGTCCAAAGAAGAGCAACCTGGCTCTGATACCACTTGTTGGGACCGGTAGACGAGCTAGAGGGGGTGATTAGCTCCGATTTGCTCTTGATGATGACTTCTTGAAATTAGGGTTTCTTCCAACTTCTTCTTCTTCCTCTAGCTCTTGCCCTCTTGGCGATGAGTCCAAAGAAGAGCAACCTGGCTCTGATACCACTTGTTGGGACCGGTAGACGAGCTAGAGGGGGGGTGATTAGCTTCGATTTGCTCCGTAAAGATTTGTCGCTGCGGAAGACTCGAGCAAACGCTAACACTAAGGATTTACTTGGTATCCACCCCGGACGAGTGACTAATCCAAGGATCCACTCTCCTCACTCTCTCATACACTATGAAAGATCTCATTCTTGAGGTGGAGAAACCTCTTACAAGCTTTCACAAAGATACAACAAGAATCTAAGCAAATACAAAATGAAATCTTACAAGATTTACAATGATAAGCTCAAGCTTTGCTATCCTTGCTATCTTCAAGCTTGTGATTGCCTCTAGAACCTTGGAAATGCAGCAGCAATATCCTCCTTCTTGTGATTGCCTCTATCTGGTGTATTGACCTTTGGGCTACGCCCCCTCCCCCCGAGATAGTCACGGGGGGTTGTTTTCCCGAGGTGGTCTCGAGGCTTATAGCCCAGCTCGACCTCGGGGGTTGTCTTCCTGATGAGGTCTCGAGAGATTACGGGCTTACGACCCGAGGCGGTCTCGGGAACTTATATCCTAGCTTGACCTCAGAGGTTTGTTCTCCCGAGAGGATCTCGGGAGCTTACGGCCCGACCATCCTGGGGCGCTGTACTCCCGAGGTGATCTCGGGAGCCTGACCTATGCCTTCAAGTTCAGTGGGCATTGGCACGTAGCTTCCATAGGTCACGTGCCAACTAGGGATGCCCGACCCCATCAAGGGAGATTCCAATTCGATGAGCAAAAGACAAAGCAGTGGATGGCGTTGAAGTCTTTCCGAATCTCATATTGCTGACAGTGGTAGGCGACTACCCCACTATTGGCAAAAGGGGATTCGTTCGCCCCTAACGCTCCTGCCAATCCGTCCCAGGATCAACACGGAGAAGATAAAATCAGAGAGACTACTAGCGGCGGCCACCCCACAAACACCTTCAACCATTGGAATTTAATGGTGCAAGGGCAGCAATTCACAACATGGTGATCCTTAAGAAGGGAAACAATCAAGGACACTTTTTTTTTCTTTCCTAAACGCGCGATGTTTCTACAAAGACACTTTACCTAAAACATAAATTTATTTGCTTTTTATGCTAAAATATTTACGAAATTAAGTTTTGATAAAAATTGAATAAGCTTATGTGATGATTTTTATGAAATGTTTTAAAAATTGAATTGGACTAATCCAATCCGCTTGGTTGGTTTGATCTTCAGTTTGATTCTTAAAATATTAATATTTATGCATGTTATTTGATTTTATAAAATTGAATAATATATTTTCACATTAAATTAAGATTTCATAAAAAAATATTAAAGTGGTAAAATAAAAATAATGCTGTGCGATGTCATACAAAACAATGTTTTGATTAAATTTTAATGTCAAAATATGATTCTTATCTATGAAGTAAAATAAATTATACTTAACCCCGTACTGATATTTTGAAAGATTTGTCAATTTACATATATTTTTTTAATTTAAATTTTCAATGATATTTTTGGTTGAACTTGGTTAATAGATAAAATACATATAATTCTCATGCGATTTAAATAATTACAAGATTATGTAATGAGTAATGATCTGAAGAGTGAATTTGGGAGAGTGAAAATTATAGTAAATAACGTGCAATTAATATGTACATGTTCGATCGTCGATCGGACACCACCGGCGGCCTCTGATTGCCGTCCCGAATCAAACTATACCTTGGGAGGACGATGAACTCGTCAGGATCGCCGACAACGGTGAACCCATCGAAATCGACGGTCAATGATGCGAGATCACAATTGTGGCGATCCTCGACGGGTTCACCGTGCCCCCAGGGTATAGTTTGGTTCGGGGCGGCGGCCGAAGGCCGCCGGTGGTGTCCGATCGACGATCGGACGTCGGACGTGCCGTCGATTAACGGTCAAAATTTTCACTGAGACATTCACTTTCACTGTGCGTATCATTACTCTTATGTTATTTCTTGTTTTCCTAGTCAATTTTTTTAAAATTTTTTTTATTAACCTAGATATTCAATTTTTTGGTAACCTATTTGATCCTAGAAAAAACATAAATAACGAACGATCCAATAGTCCAAGAGCCCTGATCATGATGAGTTGATATCCTCATGGGATAGACTGATAGTTAGTATGTGGGTGTTGTCATCAAAAGGTCTGGGGATCAAATCTTGACAAAGCCAGTATGTCCACCCTCCCCACGCGCTAGCCACAGGATCCGGGTTAGTAGCACCTGTGATTTATCTTCTCCGTGTTGATCCTAAGATGAATTGGCGGGACCGCTGAAGACCAACGATTCACCTTTTGTCACCGACCACGATGAGTTGATGATCTCTGTCTGCTTCTTGACATGTTTTTTATGGTGGACGATGAACATCCACGACCCGATGGAAAAGGAAGACGGCAACGTATAACAGCGATTGATTCGGCCGCTGGATTCCTGGCTCTGCATCAAATGAACTGACTCGTCACCTTAAGCTCCTCCATCAGTATCAATATAATGCACATGGTGTGCTGAATTTATAAGAATAATTAATTCAGTTTGTATAAATCATTGTTTGTTAAATTGTAATTTGTTACTTATAAAATTGTTGCTTGGATGAATATTTATTTTATATTTACTTTTGCAACGAATACAGGTTATACGTCAGCGAAGTCGGATTACCTAGAACAATGGATTGGGTGGTTAATTGAATGAGATAGGTGAGACAGGTTTATAGAGTTGAATGAGGACTCGAGGCAGTTGGATTGTACAGCGTCGACAGATACCGATTTATAAAATCAAACTTGTAGGTAGGGGCGAATCGCTGAGAGAAATTAGTTGAGTTCAATGGTCTGAAGAAGTCAGTTTGGTTGGCGTGACAAGTTAATAGATCAGTGATTTTACAAACTAGTGAAGTAGGAGAGTATCTAGAAGAGTCAATTGGATGGTTGGTTGAGTTCGATAGGTGTGGGAGCAAGGGAGCATGACTGAAATCTATTCATACTTCTTCTACAAATCATACAAATTGTATTTGATTGTAAACCCGTAAACCCGAGTTGATTATTATAAGGTAAATTTACAGAATATAAAATCAAATATAAAATGATCAAAGCTTATCTATACTACTAAACAAGATTGATCAAGAAGACAATCAAGATTGAATTCATTCCTTCCAATGAAGTACAAGAGGATAGAACTTGAGAATCTTAGGTGAAGGGCAAAATCAATGTCGTCTGAATTCAAAGAGAAACAAAAGTAAGCAGTCCAATTAATGGTCGGACCATGCTCAATAGCATTTACCTTATCCAAAATTCTGCATGAGTAATTCTGTTGAAGCCAAGAGAAAGGAAACAAGTTTCTTATGATTCTCTAAGGACTTGAGAAAGGATATTACAAGCCTTTTAGTATTAAAAAAAAATCGATAGTAAAAAATTTCGAGTAAGTTTCTTCACCACAAACCAATGGTTTTCCACCAGAAGCCCCCAACACCAAGCCAGATAATGATGTTGACGACAGAGACAAGGAATCCGTAGCCCCACCAATGCGAGAGCGGCACATAGTTTGCACCATAAAAAACTGGGGCAGACCCAATGCCGTAGTGAGTGAGTCCACCCATGAGATTGGAAAGGAAAGAGAGAACCATTGCTCCAAATAGGGGAGGGGTGCCCAGTGCACTGGCTACTGACAAGAAGGCCGTGAACATGGCTCCAATGTGCGCAGCCCCGCTTGCGAAGAAATAATGTGAATAGAAGTAGAGCAATACCAATATGCCAAAAGATAATTGCCAAGAGAGACCCAATCCACCTACAAACTGCATTGAAAATGATTTCACATGTTAATGATAACAGCAGCACTGAATAATGTTTAGATGTCAGATAATTCAGAGAGAGAGGGAGAGAGAGATGAATAGGAAACTATAAGAAAGCTTGATAGTATTAATCCTGGAACAAGTTTTATCATGATAATTACAAGTTACTGAAATATGGATATCTAAAGGATAAGTTGATAACGAGACAAATATTTCCTTCATTGGTTAGAAAAATACTATTTTCCCATGTGATGGCCATGTTTAGGCATTTAAGGCCTGCTTCATTTGCTGCTGGAATTAACTAGTGTATTGTGTCTAGCAATCAAGAAAAAATCACTGGATGATACATCTAACCTCAGGTCGGTAAATTTTAAAACTAAACCCCTTGGTTTCACATTGGCTAGTCTTCTACTAAATCAGGATAAGAGGCAAGTAAATATAGCTTACAGTTTACATAATTATACAACTCAGATCTGAGTAGAATTAATCATATATTTGTCTAATTATTCATTATAAAAGATTAACCATATCTTAACCAAGAGCTAGTGAGTGTAACCAACACTGATATAACGAGGTAATACTTATATGTGTATTAGCTAATATATGAAAAGAAATGAGTAAGTTCATACCTTGACTACTGTTTGACTAAACCAGGAGATCAAGCCATATTTGTTGAGGTATCCAGCCATTGCAATTAAAGCAGCAAACCAGGTGAGGGTGTCCCATGCCACGGACTCTGCCAAGCATTCCTTCCATGTAACAACTCCTGTTACAAGAAGAATGGATAAACCAAGAATTGCAGCAGTTACAGCATCCACATTTAGTGCCCCTCCAAATATCCAAAGTCCCACCTGTGCAGAGCAAAGCAGATAGCAATTTCTTGTTAGATTTTAATGTCAGCGAACTTACAAAGCATCTTGACTATATATGAATCTACATGTATCTATAGACAAACACATTTTGCTTGGAACATCACTTCTATGTATCTACATTAAGTAGGGTGACAGTCATGAACAAATCAGGCAAATATTTGTTAGAAAACACAAGAATTAACCTTGTAACTGATATCATGAAGCATAATCAAGACAACCATTTATTAATCTATAAGCAGTTTGTTGACTCGTTAGCAAGTATCAAAAACAAAGGTCAGAATTAGATATGGATCTTAGTTTTATTTGGATAATATCCACAGAAATTACAAGCCACAAATACATACAAGTACCATTAGCATTTCTCCTGAATAGTTATTGGGTCAGAAACCAATAGGCCCAGGATGGCCCTGGTCATAAAGGCCAAAAGAAAGAAATTTGGTCGCTTTGTAAGATAGTTATATTGCACTTCATACGTATGGTTGTGTAACAAACACACAACAGAATATTAGAATGAAATCCACCATAGGGTAATTCAAAGGATATTAAGTTCTCCTACAGACCTCAAGTAAATTAATGAGAGCAAAGTGTTATACTGCTTCAGATCCTAGCATAACAAATCTGAGATGGTGAAGTTTCACTAAATTATGAGATAATTCTTTTGAAAGCTACATTAGATGTAAAATGAAGGAAACAGGAAATAGAATGGCGGAAAACCAAAAGAATTAGTCGCATTAAGATACAAGATCGATGGTTTCCATTGAACTAGAAATGGCATTAAAGTATGCAATGAACAAGTGTATAGAACTTTTTTTTTTACTTTACGAAATAGACCTTTGATCTACTGCAAAAGTTTAGTGTAATAGATTAACTATAGCAAATTAACAGTCGATGAAAGTGGCTTGCACTTAAGGACAGTGAAAGGAAAATAAATAAATAAACAAAGCAACTATTACCGTCAAAAGCAATGTCCCTGCCATGATAATCTCGTTCTTCGTCATCGGCCCCATTTTCTCCAGCTTCTCCTTGGCAAGCTTAGGAGCATCAGGGCTACTCTTTACCTTTGGCGGATATATCACGTAAAGTAGCAGGGGAACGACGATCAAGGAAATCAGACCAGGGACAATAGCAGCCACAGCCCAGTCAGTCCACCCGATCGTCTGCTTGATCGTATTGTAAGTGAGATTGGCACTTAGAGGATTTGCTGCCATAGCGGTGAGGAACATGGACGACGAGATCACAGAGGTCTGGAAGCAAGTAAGCATCAGCCACGAGCCCAACCGGTTCTCTGTTCCATCCCCCACGTTGCTACCGCATGCTTGGCACAGGGCTTTCACCAGAGGGAGAAAGATTCCCCCAGCGCGAGCTGAGACGGAAGGAATGGCAGGCGCAAGGAGGGCCTCGCTGAATACGAGGCTGTACCCAAGGCCAAGGGTGGAACTCCCAAAGAGGGAGACGAATTGGTAGGCGACGCGGTTCCCGAGGCCCGTCTTGATAAAACCGCGGGCGAAGAAAAACGCCAGCGCGATGAGCCAGGGAATGGGGTCGCCGAAGGCGGAAAAGGCAGCAGAGAAGGGAAGGGTCTTCGTAAGGACGGACGCGCCAAGGCCCATCAGGGCGACGGCGCCGAGGGGGAGTGGCTGCGTGATGATGCCGACGATCGTGGCGAGGAAGATGGCAAGGAGCTGCCAGGCGTTGCGGGAGACGCCAGCGGGGGCGGGAACGAGCCAAAGGATGACGCCAGTGGCGATCGAGGCGGCGAGGGGCTTCAGAGCGGCGCCCTGCCAGGGGGCAGGAGCCGGGGAGGGTGCAGGGACAGGAGCGGCGGCGGCGGCGGCGGCGCGAACGGGGAGAAGAAGCGAGCGTCGGCCATAGATGGAGGTCAATCCGGAAGGAAAAGACCTGGAGGTTGTAGATCGGAGAGTGGGGGGAATGCAATCGGACCGAGAACTGGAGGCGGGAGAGTGTGAGAGGAGGGACCGAGGAAAGGAGCGCCGCTGACGCAAGGAGGTGAGGGAGTGGAGGCCGGAATTACAGACGAGAACGGCAGACGCCATCGACGGCGTGGAGAGCTTTCGCGGACGACGGTGACACCCTCTCTCTCTCTCTCTCTCTCTCTCTCGAATTCTGGGAGTATCGGTGGTCAGAGGAGATCGATCGGATGCGAAGCCTTCGGATATATCGAGGGCTCATCTAACCTACTGTGGGTGATCGGACGGCGGAGACGATAGGGTGGATTATGATGGGCCGCTCGTTTGGATGCCTGTATAGCCACGCCGTTTGTGGTGGGCGGAGTGTCCGATTCCCCCATGATACGAAGAAATTCCTTTGGCACGCACGGGCTCTACTGAGTCCTGATTGGTTTCCTTCATTATTTTATTTGAAATGCCTCTTATTACGGCCACATTCTTGTACTGAAAATTGAAAACGCAGTTTCAAAAGAGACTTGAACACAAATCAGGCCTCACTGAGGCGACTCAGCGTTAAAATGCAGTGGGGTTGCGACATCTCCCATGTTACGAAGCGAGAGCGACTCCAAGGGTCGGACGGTCTCCCGGGTGGCGCGAGTGGATGAGGTGACAACGATCTGGCGACGCTCCGGCTTAGCTCTGTAAAATAACGATCGTCAACAAACCCGTTGGAGGTTTTTCCGGTCAAGCACTCCAACGGTCAAAGCAGTATCCGCAGACATAATAGTGAAACTGAATTGAAATGAGGCAATAAACGAGAGAGCTTGTGCGCGCATACTTGCGGTAGGGGAGTGCGAAGTTTATATAGTCGGAGGAGCTGACAACCCTTGTCCGTGTTGACGAGACAAAGATATGATAACTGACAGCTCGTAGGGAGCACTTAGGAGTGGTGCGGCATGGCACGGGGTGCTCGAGCAATACGAAAGTACTGGATGGGCGGACTGACCGCAACAAGTGTCAGGGATGAGTAAGGCGTGCAGAACCCCGTTAGCAAGGTCGTACCCTGGATATAATGATATAGGGGGTGTAGGGGCGATATAGCCCGTACCCCGAGAGCCGACCAGTGTGTCCGTGCCCAGGATCGGGTCGGGTAACGGCCAGTGAGCGTGGGCAGCCACGCGTCCAACTGGTAGAGTGGAGGCGCAGTGTATGCCCTGAGTCGGGGGTATGTCGAGTGAGGTCTGTCTGATTTTATTAGATATCCCATCCTCGTGATGATGTTGGAGCGTGGATCGCCACGCATCCGACTATGGCGCACGACCTAGCTCTAGGTCAAGGAATGGCCAGGGAGCGTGAGCAGCCACGCGTCTGACTGGGTTAGGAGTGGCTGGTGGTCGGCCTGACCCACCCCATTTGTGGCCAGCTAAACAATGCTCCGGGGGCTCCCGGGCTCGGCAGCCCACCCGGGGATACCTTTACTATATATATATATATATATATATATATATATATATATATATATATATATTCAATGAAAAAAATAGATATGCTACCTTAACAATCCATCTAGAATAGACTTCGCGAATACATATAACAATGAAAAAAAATAGATTTGATATCTTAACAGTCCGTCTAGAATCGACTCCACGGATATAAAGAAAAGCTCATACAGGTACATAGACAACAGACGCATGGTGAGATGAAAAATACACATCATCAACCCTCGAGAATCGATCCTAAGTTATTATACCATAAATATCATGCGTCCACCATATATACTATACTTGTAAGATCGATATCGATTGCTAGAGTAGGAGGGGGGATAGCAATTCTCGACTTTCTTCTACCTACATTGTTAGTTGCGCAAGCGGAAATACAATAAAAACAAAACTAACAACTAAACAATGCTAACACCACCTGTTTACATGGTTCGGAGATGAAGACTCCTACCCCACGACAGTCCGTGAGGTGGACGATCTCTCGATCCTTTGGCGGATCACTCCCCGGATGCCCTCCGGCTAGCTCGCGTAGCTCTTTATGGGTGGAGAAACCTCACCACAACCTTGAGTACACTTCTGAGTACCTTAGACTACTAATGAGCTCTAACCAAGCTCATTTCGTCAAAACTCCCAGCCCAAACCGAATTCTCTTTAAATAGAACTCAAGCTGGAAAACCCGCTGGCAGTCAACTGCTCCCAGGGCAGTCGACTGCCCCCACCCAGATTCGATTCGTTGACAGCCCCAACGTTCGAATTCTGGCTACTCACCAGTCGACTGCCTCTAGAGCAATCGACTGGTTCAGGGTCAAATACACACTGTGAGTTTTGGCAGTCGATTGGACAATCCCAAGTCGACTGCCCAGCTTACAACAGCACTCCTACTCACTCCATTGACCCTCCTCCACGCGTGCCTTCAGGTACACTCCCTTGGCTTGCCCCTTGAAGTCCTCTTTCACCGGCTATCGTCCCTCGGATGCGCACACAAGTCTTCCCTTGGCTTGCCTCCATGCCACCCTTCACGTGTGCCCTTTGAAGTCCACTTCCCGGCTTGCCCTTGGAGTCCTCCTCCCTCGGCTCTTGTCCCTTGTTGACTTTGCTGACTCTTCACCAGCAGCCTTGACTATTGCCTTCACGCCCTTTTCATCTTCGGCCCTCGTCCCTCGGATGCATACAACCCTCCAGCTTGTCTCCATGCCATCCTTCACGTACGCCTCAAAGTCCGCGCCCTTCGGCTCATCATCCCTGCTATACCAAGGTCCCTCGGGTGCACACAAGCCTCCAACTTGTCTCCATGCAACCCTTCACCATACCAAAGTCGTCCAGCTAAGTCAATATGTGTAAACCTGTACAACCTGCACACTCACATACACATATTAGATCACAAGGAAAAACCTAACTTAAACTCTTTGTCCAAACATCAAAACTCATGATCACTCCGGACCATAGATTGCCTCAACAATACTCTGGGGCATATATATTTTTAATGAATTTAATATATCATATCAATATTATAAAAATTTATTACAATATTTTTAATGATTAAAATTCTAAATAAAATTTGTTGAATCAAATTCATTGCATATGCTTACATAACTCCATACATATTACATTAATTTTGAAATAAAAAAATAAATTTAAATTTCCTAATTTTAAAATAAAAGAGTAAATTTAAATTTTTCATTAATGTTCTTAAATTACAAACTTCAAACTTCATGGCTTAAATTATTAATTTATTTATTTTTTTAATTTTACAAACCTCTTATCAATGTTACATTAAGATAGACTTCAAAAGATAAAACAATTCGATTCTCCATTGAAAAATATACTACGTCTCTATGGCGGCTTAAGTTTTTTTTTTTAAGTTTTTTTAATCTTAAGTTAGTGATGCCCTTGAAAAATGTCAAAATATTAAATTTAATAAAAAAATTGTAAATTGAGGGGGCACTTTGGTATATATTTGGTAATGAGAATGATAATGGATTTGATTGAGGGGTTTATGGGTTTTGTGATAACCTATTGGGGGTTGGGTTATGAAATCAAGGGTATCATATCCTTATTTTGATTCTGATTCTCGTATACCAAGCATCATAAATGGGAATGAAATAAATTTCATTCTCATTCTCGCCTTTTAAACCCGCCTACTAAGCGCTCCCTAAAATATGCAATTTAATAATTTTGACTACGAGACTATTTTTGTTTCTCTCACGCCCGAGAGAAGAGGGGAATTTTTCTTTCTTCTTGGCGGGACGATGAAAAGGGGTTGCCTCCTCATGCAAGGAAGGAGACGTGACCTCCATCATAGCTCGTTGCCTGACCCTTACGCATACCTCGTCAACGTCGACTACACCTCTTCCTCCCTCACATCCATGCAAACGTCGGTCGCCGTCTACCACGTCATTTTTTTTATCTAGACCCGTAACTGTCGATGTCAATCCGCATAGATCCGACCACATCCGGTTAGGTCCGTCCACACCCGACGAGGATTCATAGAGAACCGACCACATCCAACTACATCCGATTAAATTTGGACACATCTGGTCAGATCCGTCCACATCCGAGGACGATCCGCAGAGATCCAGACACATTCGGTCAGCTTCGGCCACATCCGGTGAGATTCGTTCACATTCAATGACAATCCAGTCAAATTCGGCCACATCCAGTCAGATTCGACCACATTCAATCAGATCCGTGCGCATCCGTCGATGATCCGCAGAGATCCAGACACATCTGGGCAAATTCGGCCACATCCGATAAGATTCATCCACATCCGATGACAATCCACAAAGATTCGGACACATCCGGTCAAATTCAACAACATCCGATCAGATCCGTCCACATCTGACGATGATCCGCAGAGATCCGGACACATCCGGTCAAATCCAGCCACATCCGGTGATGATCCACAGATTCAGCGACATCCGGCTATATCCAATCAGATCCGCCCACATCCGGCTACATCCGTCCCAAATTCGCCACTGTCGGTGTCGATCCGTAGAGATTCGGACACATCCAGTCAAATCTGGCCACAACCGATCAGATTCGGCCACATCCGGTCAGATTCGGCCACATCCGATCAGATTCGGCCACATCCGACTACATCCAGCCCAGATCCGCCACTATCGATACCAATCCGTAGAGATTCAGACACATCCAGTCAGATCTGACCCCATCCAACTACATCCGGTCAGATATGGCCACATCCGGCTACATCCGGCCCAAATCCGCCACTGTCAGTGTCGATCCATAGAGATCTGGATACATCTGGTCAGATTCGGTCACATCCGACTACATCCGATCAGATTCAGCTACATTCGGTCAAATCCGTCCACATTCGGCGACGATCCGCAGAGATCCGAATACCTCCGGTCAGATCCGACCACATCCGGCGCATATCCGTCACATCGGGGATGATTCAAAGCATATTAGCTACATCCAGCACCGATCCGATACAGATCGACTATCCTCAGCACAGATCTACCACCGTTGCTGCATTATGGCCTTCAAGTCGTTACTGTATTTCAGTCTCCGAGCCGCGATCATATTCTAGCCTCTGAGCCATATTGCTACGTCTCAACCTTCGCTCCACTCTTACGAATCTGGCATGCATTTACATTCAGCATTTATTATTTATATACTTGCTTATATTATTGTTTGTCTGCTTTATGTACTCTATTGAAAACTACCTTGAGCGTTGAAAGGTTGAAGGCCAGGATAACCCGGTTTGAAGGTCAGGATAATCCGGTCTTCTTCCTAACACTCCGTTTGTCATTTTTATGTCTTCCAGCAGCCTTGCAGTCGCTATTGACGAAAGACATTCCGATATCTTTGATTTATTATGGATTTTACTTGGAGGTCTCACGATTCAGTCAACCTAGAAAATAACTCACCTCCCCTCCTTCGGGTCATGGCAACTTCATCAACATCGGTGACTCGTCTCTCGAAGGGTCTCAATGCAGAATCATGAATGATCATAGATCAAATTACCTCAATTTAATGTTAAACGATCTTACAAGGATGACAGAAATTAAAAATCAAAGGATCCACTATTAACGACTTACAATAAGACTTTCATAATTTATCTTAGAGACTGAAAAAAAATCCCAGTCATAAGAAGAGGACATCTGGGTTATACAAAACACACAAATCACTGAAAGCAAATACGAAAGATTAAAAACTCTAGCTAAGCCCAATAAGGACGGGTGCATTCAGATATTCACAGCTCATGAACTATTTTAGAAACAGGCCCAAAAACACAAATCACACTTCTGACACTATTTGACAAAGATCCAGTGAACTCGGACTCTCATATCGCACATGATTTTATAGACATCACATGGCAAGACTCAGCAAAAATAAGTCCTTTTGTTTCATCAGATTACAGATCAAAAGTTACGTAAATTTACAGGAAATCAAAGGCATCTAAAACAAGCGTGAAGAATTTATGCAAGTCAACACATCTAAGCAACATCCACATTCGTAGAATCAAAGCTTTCAATAGAAATTCCAATGTATTTGAGAATACATCACAAGAAGAAAACCACACAAACAACTGAGCATTGGTGAAGAAAAAAAAAATCTCAAACCCATGTATGACATCCTGAACTAATGGTATCAAAATAACAGACAGTTTCAAGCAAACGTTACATAAGGGTTGCACTTATAACATCAACAATTCCATCTCCTTCAACATGCATCAAGATGATTTTCCATACCAAAACATACCAAAACAAAATTAGCCGACTCCATGATAATTGACTACAAATAAGAATTTCACTAAATAGCATAACAATAATTAACCATATGACACAAAGGATATCTTAGTTTCCTTCCAACACTACTGTAGTTTAGAAACCAAAATAGATCCCAAATATGGAACTGGACGAACTTTAAGTAATAACAAATCTCTTTTTTTATGAAATGAATCTGTCAATAACTTCCAGCTTCTTTCCCTTCACCACCTAGTCAAAAAAACACAATATCTACCATCTAATATTGAAGCTGAAAACTGGCTCTTACAGCCTTAAGTTAAGGGCTGATCAAGTTGCATTTGTTCAAGCCATGCACCAAGTACTGCAGTTTGATCACATCCCTCCATCTGACTATTAATGGAATTGGAATTGTCACTGCAGATTGTGGACAAGCCAGACGTGCTAGGAGACATTGCTACAGAAACTAATTTCTCAGGTGGTGATTCTTTTACTAGTGAATGAACCCATGACAAATCAGGTTCATCTACATTTCCCCGCATCTCAAAGGAAGACGACCGTCTAAGCCGGCCTAGCTCTTCGCCATTCACTCCCCAATCAGCTACACCAGAGGTTGGTGCCCACTTGGACCAAGCTGAGCTAACTGAAGAGCAAATGGTTGGAGATAAAATGGGAGAAAGATCACGAGAACTCAGGCTCCGGAGAGTCTGTTGCTGCCTCTCCCGCTGAGAAAGCATAGCAAGGCGAGGGCTCAACGGAGACACAGGTTCCACACTTCTTGGAGACATGAGGCTAGGAGAAGTTATAGTGCGTGATGATTGCAACAACGAATGAGCAGAGAGGGCATCATCAGCTGTGGGAGAGAAGACGCTTGTTTTAATGGGTGATAGCAGAGTATGCTGCTGCTGTTGTTGCAGCTGATTGAGTATAGCAGTCCTGTGAGAGGGCGTGAAAAAAGCCCCCTGATCAGAATTATACCTTGGAGATAAGGCAATCTCGGCAGAAAAAATTTCATCTAGGTTTGAGGGAGTCAGGGTTTTGTTCCGGGCAGAGTGGTTTCCCACCAATGGACCTAACCCAGAGTAGCTCATATCATTTAACAGCTGCTGGGTGTCAAACTCTGAGAGGTCCTCCAAAGGCATATCTCTTGCACTGAGAGAGGAGCGTAGCCTACTCGACTGGTTATTACTTGCTGGAAGATTCAAGGTAGGCACACTTGACTGCTGCCAACCGAGAGTTGAGTGGCCAGCACCATTACTCAGTGGGGACATGGGTGGTGTGAAGGGGGGCATAATAGCAGAAACTGAAGATGGTGATCCGGGCATAAGGCCCAATGCTGCAGCCATCTCCAATGCAGCAGAAGATGACCGGGGAGATGGCACAGCAGAGCCAGTAGACATATAAAGTGGGCGCAGCTCCTCATTCGTGTGTGCAAAGAAACAAACACGGCGGGAGCAGCTGCAACCATCCTTGCAGAGCCTTGTCCGATACTGGGCTGGGTGAAGCCAGCACTCAAACACCCCATGAGCATACTCGCACATGTCCCCCCTTCGACATGCCCCTTTCCGAAATTCAGGGCACGGGACGCAGCTATAGTGATACTTTCTTGGGTCCCGCCGCCTAGCGTTCTCGCCTGGATGGACAAAGGGGCACTCAGTCCAGTCATGAGAATAAGCTCGGGAACACGGACGGATTTTGAATGAAAACATGCGGAACTCGTCAGTAGCATATATACTGTTCTTGATGTCTGGGAGTGATGGATCAACAGGATACTCTTTCTTCTCCGATACAGCAACCCTAGGAAGATCAGAGAACTTAGTTATGGGTGGAGAAGAAGTAGAGTTGGACAAAGGAGATCCATCCTCGTCAGGTGACAAAGAAAGCGGTGGTGAATCGGATATAGAAGAGATGGTCATCAGGCAAAGAGGAAGACCGCGATATTCTACCCCGGCTGCACTGTTGGTGCTCCCTCCAAGAAGTTCCTCGAGAGCAACCTTTACATCAGGCAACTTGGGAGGCGCCACGACCACATCGGCCGCGCGGTTTCCATTGGCATCAATCAAATCGGGATCGGCGCCAGCGTCAAGAAGCATCTTCACTACATCAACGGCATAAAAGGATCCACCAGAGGCAGCACAGTGGAGCGCTGTAGTTCTATCAGGGCCGCAGGCCCGATTGATATCTACGGACGGTAAGGAGACGATGAACTTGAGCGCATCAAGACTTCCGTATGTTGAGGCCACCATCAACGGAGTCCGATGCTCTAGCACCATCCGGTTGGAACCCTTCTTGCGGCCGTACCAGAGGCCAACCTCATCAATGGCCGAGGGATCACGTTCGATCAACCGCCTGAAGGCTTCAACGTCATTGTACGCGGCGTGCTCGAGGAGGTTCGACTCCTCCTCGTCGTCTATTTCCACTGTAAGGCAGTTCATTTGGATGCCATTGCTGTTCTTCCTGCAAATTCGAGGATTGTAACTACGAGAGCTGTAAGTACGACGAATCACGCAAATAAACCTGGAAAAAAATATATCGATGACACAGATTTAAAGGAAATCACTTCAGCAAGTTGAGATAGTTTAAACAGAACAAAAATGTAAGAAGAACTAGTTTTCCAAAAAAAAACCTCCGATCGAAAGAAAGAGCACGCAACAAAGATCCAAAGCAAAATCAACAAGAATAACACAGTTCTAACCCAAAAAATCAAACAATTTTTTAAAAAAACATAGAAAACACTTTCGTATACCAGCTTGCCGAAACGCTCGTAGCAAGGACTTAAAGTAGACTTTTTTTTTCCTTCACTTGATAATCGCTTAAAGTAAACGCAAGTTGACGAAATCGCAACAGATAAGATGACAGTAGATTTTATTTTATTTTTTCTACAATAAAACATCGAAGAAGAATAAATCAGCTTAGGAAGATGATCGCGAGAAAATATAAAAATCAAATAAAAAAGGACCAGAGTTCCCTCACCTGAAGAACAACGACGAGCTGAGAAAGGGCAGAATCAGCCTCAACAAAGAACGAGGAAGATGCTCGATGAGTCCAGGCCTTTCAACTGTCCAAGCACGACCAATAGATGCCGGAGAACACCGCGAGCCCGATCCCGGCGATCAAAAGGAAAAAAAAGATAAAAAAGAGTGGCGCGTCTTACAAAACTCCATCACCCATGAACCAGGGAGCTCGCCGAAGAGGAAGAAAGAACGGAAAGAGGTTTCCTCCCGGTCCCAGATGCACCCCAAATGAAAACCACATGAAACGCTTCCCCAAATGAGAGCCAAATGTACTCGTTTTATAGCAAATTTTGTTTCAAGAGCTCGAGGGGTGAGCAAGTTTAACTCGGGCAACTACTTCACCCATACCGTATACGCGAAAATTAAACTCAAGTCCATACCCGATTTATTATTTTGCAGAAAAGTGTGGGCCCCAACTTCGATGCCAACGCAATAGCCTACACCACTTTTACGGTGATCGGGTAATTCGGGCCGAGTAAAAGAAGGGGCAAAAAAAGGGCCCATTTCTCGGACAAATCGTATGCGAAATTACCTAATTACCTTTGCCGCATACACAAATTGCATGCGCCCGAACGTACAAGCCTATGAAACGTGGAACCCGAGACGCCCCTCTCGTGCACGACGAAGGCGATGTGACAAATTTTTGATATTCCCGCATAATATGATATTCTCACTTCGAGATTTTTATCTTCTCGAAGATTCCGTCCGTGATTTATTTATTTGTCCCCCGTGCTCGTCCACTCAACTTCTTACCGGGATTCGGTTCCACAGGTCAAGATCTAGACCGGGCATCCTTCAAAGGGCGCTCCGATTCAGACGTTTAATTTAAGAGGTCGATCTGCGTCTAAATCCGGAGCGTATCTAGGCGTGTAATCTTTCACCTTGCCCTCAATAATGAAATTATGAATGCAATGATAATAAAAAAAATCTAATTAATTAATATCAGTTATTCAGACTAATTGTGCGTGCTCCACCGCCTCTTGTTTTCATTATTCCAGAGTTCATATTCCGCGCGCAAACGGAGTGCGCCACTCCATCACATCAGATTTCACTTTAAACTTGTGATCTCTCGACTTTTGCAAAAGCCATGCATCTGCTTTTGTATAATCCAGACCTTTCATAAATCGTTACGTACCATCTGTTCCTAATCCTCGTAGAAAATAAAAATAAAAAAAATAATAAATAGGCGTTCTGTTCCTCAGCGTCGGCCCCACTCGCGAGAGACATCTCCATCTCCATCTCCATCTCCATCTCCATCATCTCCATCTCCGCCAGCAGACTCAACCACCATCGGCATGCCATGCCATGCGGATGCTTCTCCTCCGATCCAACCCTGAAGTGGCTGCTTGTTGAGTCTTGCTTAAATCCAAAGGCACCCCAAACCGATTCTCCCTTTCTGATTCATTCAGATGTGGACGTCCACTGAGGAGCCACCACACCACGCCAAAGATAGCGACAGACTTACTTTAGTTAATCCTACGGTGATCCCAATGGTTGTAAATTGGCCATGTTCAAATTTGATGCTCTATCCTATTTGAATATTTAGGGTTCCATATCCTGACCCATTTTGTTTATTAGCTCCGTCCATTTGTAAGGACGCTTGTCTGACAGTTGCCTTACCATATATATTTATATTTATATTTGTTAAAGCTCACTGCACCTAATTTAATTAATTAATTAATTTCTTTAATTTGCATCACCATCTTGCTGTCCACCTCCTCTTAGTCCACAGCTTTCGCCAGATTAATCTGCAAAGCCTCTGTCCGGGAACGAAAAGTAAACGAGATGCCCTACAGAAAGTCCCTAAATACTTAGCATTACGCGAGAAAGTTGTGGTCATTGTTAAGGTCCAGCTTTGTTCTTCTCCTACTGACGTATGGGAAAGCAACCCCCGGGCATTTGTTTATGCACCTCATTCAGTGTTTTATATAAAGTAGATTAGTTTGGGAGGCAGGAAATCACCGGCGGACAGTGTGCATGTGATGCAGAGCATGCAGAGTCAATGGAAGATGAGCTAAACTGCAGTGACTGTTGTCCTAAATTTTGATAATCCATCATTTTAAAATTATTGCTTTCGGAGATTAAAAAAAAACAGAGGCAAGAAATCAAAATGACATCCCAAATCAATAAAAACATCATGTTAACATTTTTTTTTCTAAACAAAATAAAGCAAATGAGTGTCACTTTGATAATTTTATCTCAAAAATATTTATAAATTCAACGCTATTATAGAAACACATATAATTTGTACAATGTACTATTACCAATAACTTTTATAACATGTAAAAGCTATATGCTAAGTGATAGAATTTGAGTTTTCTCCTAACCACATGAATTCTAGAAACAAAATAAGAATTCGAAAGAGAAAACACAAAACATATAAAAATAGATCTATTGTTTCTTCGAGTTATGGCGTGACAAGAATAAAATATAAATCGAAAGACAAGGAACCTGATTGTAGAGCCATTATCCTTGTCGTAGCGTCGTCGGCTTGATCCCTGTGGAAGAAGATGCAGCGGAAAGAAGAAGGAGATCTTCCAAGGGACTTAGGTTTGACGGCGCCGTAAAATTTCTTGTCAATGAGGGACAAGAAACTAGGTAAAAAAAAATCACCTAAACCCTTGGGGACCTCTCCTTTATATAGCAATCCAATCTGTTATCAGCCCATAGATAATAACAGATTGGTCTAAAGGGTTCTATACATTGAACCCACATCCAATAATCCGAAACCCAATAAACATAAGTTAGATCACTTTAAGGGCTCAGATTGTATTTACTTGTGCAACTTATAAATAAGTCCACATAATAGAGATAATAATAATATCCAACAATCTCCCACTTGGGCTATATGTGAGTTGTATAGTAAATACAAGCAAAACTTTAGTTGATATCAAACTTTATGGGTACAAGATACCCCTATAAACAATCTGGTCCATTAACTTCATTGGTATAGGAATAAAGAGGTCATAGCTACTGTATATGATCGTAACAAGCCCCAATAGTAATCACAATACCAATGTCATTAACGACATAGATCAAGATGCGGATGTATAGAGTTGAAATTACATGAAATGTGATCAGTATATGTCAATTTCCAACTGGTCCAAAGCGACTCAAAAGAGTCTGATCATATTTGCAAACACCTTATGCTAAACTGCAACAGCAAATCATGATCTAAATTTTATGATTCCAAAAGGAATCTGTATCATATTTACAAACACCAAATGCTAAACAGCAGTAGTAAATCATGATATCGTATTCAGAGTGTCAAACAAACATATGAATCCCCATTAATATTTTGAACCTGATGTACGTACAATAATCAAAATAAAATGTTTGTATTTATTAACATAGAGCAATAAAATAAATACAGACTCCCACTAGATGAGTTCTTCTTCCATAAGAAGAACTCCCATATCCACAACATGCGCATGAAACACCTTGGGCACCAAGCCTTTGGTAAGTGGATCGGCCAACATAGAATCTGTGCTAATGTGCTCTACCATGATCTAACGACTCTGAACTCTCTCTTTAACTGCTAGAAACTTAATGTCGATGTGCTTGGACTTCGACGAACTGCGGTTGTTCTTGGCATAAAGTTCTGCAGCTTTATTATCACAGTAGATCCTCAGTGGCCTGTCAATGCCATCAACGATATACAATGCTGTGATGAAGTTCCGCAGCCAAATCCCGTGATTGGATGCTTCATAGTATGCTACCAATTCTGCTTCCATAGTAGAAGTAGCTACTAGCGTCTGCTTGACGCTCTTCCAAGAAATAGCCCCTCCAGCAAGCATGAAGATATAGCCTAAAGTGGACCTCCTGCTATCTAAGCATCCAGCAAAATCGGAGTCTGAATAACCAATCACCTCCAGATGATCTGACCTTCGATACGTGAGCATGTGTCTTTTAGTTCTTTGCAAATACCGCATCACTCTTTTAATTGCTTTCCAGTGCGACGGTCCTGGGTTATTAACATATCTGCCTAACATCCCAACTACAAATTCTATATCTGGTCGAGTGCAAACTTGTGCATACATGAGACTTCCCACTGCTGATGCATATGGGAATTGTTCCATCTCCTTTATTTCAAGTTCAAGTCGTGGACACTGCTGCAAACTGAACTTGTCACCTCTTGACACAGGTGTGTCACCAGGTGTACAATTCTACATGTCATACCTTATAAGCACCTTCTCAATATAGGCTTGTTGTGAAAGTCCAAGAATGCCTCTTGATCGATCACGACAGATCTGAATGCCTAGAACAAAAGATGCTTCACCAAGATCTTTCATTTCAAATTTACCAAATAGAAATAACTTGGTTTCATGCAGTAAACCCTTATTATTGCTCGCAAGCAATATATCATCCACGTACAAAACAAGTATAACAAACTTGCTCCCACTGAACTTGACATATATGCACTGATCAACGGGGTTCTCTCTAAATCCAAATGAGGTAACCACTTGATCAAATTTCCGGTACCATTGACGGGATGCCTGCTTTAAACCATAAATGGACTTCTTTAATCTACATACTAGGTGCTTTGAGTCTGAGGACTCAAAGTTCTCCGGTTGCACCATATATATAGACTCCTCTATGTCTCCATTGAGGAATGCAGTCTTTACGTCCATTTGATGTAGCTCCAAATCAAAATGAGCTACAAGTGCCATGATTACCCTAAGGGAGTCTTTCGTCGACACAGGTGAGAAAGTCTCCTTATAATCAATGTTTTCCTTTTGAGTGAATCCCTTGGCAACAAGACGAGCCTTATACCTTTCGATATTGCCCTTCGAATCTCGCTTGGTTTTAAATATCCATTTACAACCAACGGGTTTCGAACCTTCAGGCAATTCGAAAATTCGTGCTTCTCCGTTCCCTTGTGGATCGCCTTAAGGGCACTTGTGTTTGAGGTGGTTGAGGTATTTGCTCATCAATATGAGGCAATACTTCAATTTCAGTGGTAGGCTCCTCCAATTGCATTGGAGATGTCATGGGAATATCTTGGTTTACTACGCTCACTGGATGTGCAATATCCATAATGTATGGTATGGTAACCATACCACTACTGATTGCACTAGTAGTGACCATAAGAGGATTGCCAACGCTTTCCTCAAAAGATACTTCCCTGATTCTATCGCTCCCACTGTTCTCAATAAACTTGGCGTTTCCCTTTTCGAAGAAGGATCTATTAGATGGATCATAAAATTTATACCCCTTTGATCTCTCTGAGTAACCTACAAAATTGCAGCTAACAGTTCTTGAGTCCAGTTTCTTTTCATTAGGCTTGTAAGGCCTAGCCTCAGCTGGACAACCCCAGACGTGTAAATGCCTAATGCTAGGCTTTCTACCCGTCCACATCTCGAATGGGGTTTTAGTTACTGTTTTACTAGGTACTCTATTGAGAAGGTAAACTGCAGTCTTGAGTGCCTCACCCCACAAAGACTCCGGTAGAGAAGTGAAAGCCATCATACTTCTCACCATGTCTTTTAGGGTTCGATTGCGACGCTCAGCTACACCATTCTGACTGGGTGTACCAGGCATGGTATACTGAGGCACAATCCCACACTCAGCAAGATAATTTGCAAAAGGTCCTGGACGTTGTTCACCAGATCCATCATATCGACCGTAATATTCTCCTCCACGATCGGATCGAACGGCTTTAATTTTCTTACCTAGTTGAAGTTCAACTTCGGCTTTGAAAATTTTAAACATGTCCAAAGATTGCGACTTCTCATGAATAAGGTACAAGTAGCCAAATCTAGAATAGTCATCTATGAAACTAATAAAATATGTGTGTCAATTCCAAGATGCCTTAGGGAATGGTCCACAAATGTCCGTATGTATTAGCTCCAAAACGTCACTACAACGGCTAGCCCCTTTGTTCCTTTTGTTAGTTGTTTTCCCCTTAACACACTCTATGCAGACATCAAAGTCTGACATATCAAGGGAATCAAGAATTCCATGTGACATTAACCTTTCTAGGCGTTGTTTGGATATATGCCCTAAACGCCTATGCCACAACATACAAGAATTCTCGTTGGTCAATTTACGTTTCATACCTACACTATGCATTATCACGTTGTCAGTCGTAGGAGTAAAGGTGTTTAATTTATAAAGCTTATCAACCAAGGAACCATTCCCTATCAAAATTGAATTATAGAAAATACTAAACATTTCATTTCCAAATGAACAAGAATAACCTGATTTGTCCAAACAAGAAATTGAAATTAAGTTTCGTCTGAAAGACGGTACAATGAATGTATTCTCCAAATCCAAATAGATACCAGTTCCTAAATAAAGCCTAAAAACACCAATAGACTCGACTACAGCCTTCTTTCCATTCCCCGTATAGATGTATCTTTCACCATCAAGCGGAAGTCGGCTCCTAAGAAAACCCTGCATAGTGACACTTATGTGAGTAGTACACCAGTATCTATCCACCAAGTGTTAGTGGGTATAATAGCTAAATTGACTTCTGAACTAACAAAGTTGAGAAGTTTGTCTCCAGAATCTGCAGTTTGCTTTCCTTTTCCTTTATTATTGATCTTTTTTCCCTTCTTGCTCGTACTTTGAGAATCAAATGCTAAGTGAGTACTTTCAGATGTCTTTATAATGTACTCTCTTATGTTTCTTTTACCACTGTACCGCATGGTTACCAACTTCGTAAGAAGTGTAGTAATCTCGACTTTTTCATTTGAGGTGAATCGGTCTGCCAGTTGGTTAAAGAAACTCCTAGCATCTTCACTCTCTATTATTGAGCCTTTTATTTGTGCCGGTATGGAAAGCTTCATGATGCTTAGACTCATGCGATTCGATTTCTCCGACAGCTGAAATTCAGCCCTCTACTCTATAGTACTAGCACTGGTCAAAGGTGCGGGACGATCATTCCTTAATGCATAGTCCAAGTCCATGCAGCCTAAGACTACGATCACGTATTCTTTCCATTCAGCAAAATTCGAACCAGTTAATGTTGGGATGTTATTAATGTTGGCAGTCACAGATTGCACTAAAAAAAATTTATTTAAGCTCACGATTTAACTAAAGCCAAGAACATATATATATATATATATATAATAAAATTATGCAAATAAATAAAATTTTAAATGCATATAAATGGGCTCCTTATGAGATACCAAATACAACATTGCATTTTAATGTGTAGATTAAAATATAATTTGTTAGCGGTACTCTATGATATAACTCAATCTTTAATTGGCCACACAATGTGCCTTCCTTTGGGCCGACCCATTGTGCGCATAATATGACACTTTATATGAGTTATATATTGGTCCATAGCTTATAACAACTTTAATCTGCCACGCAATATGCCTTCCTTTGGGCCGACATATTTTGTGCATGATCAAAACAAAATATATTATGTTCAATAGTTGTAAACTATCTTGAACATATATCTGGCATAAAAACAACCTTCCTTTGGGCCGATTGCTCTTAGCATAGATATACGTCTACCAACACAAAATACACTAAACCGACCTAAGGTGCCTTCCTTTGGGCCGACATAATAGTTCAATTTAGTAGCATGTTGTGTAGATAGACCCAAGAAAATTCTAGATATTTAGTTGAACAGATAATTTCTTTATTAGTCTTGACACCTCAAAATTAAGCTCATTAATCGATTGACATTGTATGGTAATCAAATGGTATGATCCAATTGATTATCCCAATCGATCTAAAAGCTTAATATATACGACTATATCAAATATACAACCCTCCTTTAAAAATTAAAGTTTTTTTATGGTTCTATAATTAAAAAATATTAAATAATATTATTTAATTCTGGATCATTATACAATAAAAAATTTAATGCATCAGTTATATATATATATATTATAATATTTATACGGTTTACGTATTGTATAATATATATATATTATATAATATATATATATATATACTAAACAGTAACCGTATATATATATTATAATATTATTATATACGTAAAACCATTTCTTTTCATTTACCGTTCACGTGATTTTTTTTTCTTTTGACGCGAAAGAAAAAAATTATTTCCTATGAAAGAACTTTTCATCCATTGTACAAAAATTAAAAAAATTTAATCGATATAATTCCTAATTCATCTTATCACAATTTAAGATGATAATCGATTAAAATAAATTTGTACAATCAATTAAATTAAATTTATTCTGTTCATTATTTTAGACTTGATAATCAATTGATTGACCAAGTCAATCGATTAAACCATCACATTTTAACCTAAAATTAGATCAAATATGATAGTTCTTCCGTCGTTTTCATATGTTTCACATAAAATATGAAAAACTTAGAAAACAAGTCTATCCTAGAATTTTCTTTCACATGATTTTCGACGATAAAAATTGTATTATACTAGGAAGACTTAATCTAGCATGCATATAATAAATCGACGGAAAAAAAAAACTTAAACTTTATCGCCATAAAAACGAAGAAACAAAGCCAACTTGGCTCTGATACCAATTGATAGAACTTGGGTTTTCTCCTAACCACATGAATTCTAGAAACAAAATAAGAATTCGAAAGAGAAAACACAAGACATATAAAAATAGATCTATTGTTTCTTCGAGTTATGGCGTGACAAGAATAAAATATAAACCGAAAGACAAGGAACCTGATTGTAGAGCCATTGTCCTTGTCGTAGCGTCGTCGGCTTGATCCCTGTGGAAGAAGATGCAGCGGAAAGAAGAAGGAGATCTTCCACGGCGCCGTAAAATTTCTTGTCAATGGGGGACAAGAAACTAGGTCAAAAAAAATCACCTAAACCCTTGGGGACCTCTCCTTTATATAGCAATCCAATCTGTTATCAGCCCATAGATAATAACAGATTGGTCTAAAGGGTTCTATACATTGAACCCACATCCAATAATCCGAAACCCAATAAAATAAGTTAGATTACTTTAAGGCCTCAGATTGTATTTACTTGTGCAACTTACAAATAAGTCCACATAATAAAGATAATAATAATATCCAACACTAAGTTCTACTTATGTATATCAACTATATGTTAAAAATATGATAATGTGTCCAAATTAGATCGGGTTCGATCCCAGAGTTTCACCACCAGTAGAGTGTCAGTCATACACTTAACGCCTATGTTTTTGTCGAATTTTACTTCATTAGCATGGGGCCGCTAGTAGAGGGCCATTAATATGGAGATTTTAGTTTTTTTTACATTTTAACTTTTACACACTTAATCATGATTAAATTATATTCATTTGAAATATAATAAGTGTCATTAAGTCTTCATCGTTTAGTCTGCTCATTGAAATATTATGTTAATCAAATTATAATTTAGAAAAGTAAAATCAAAATTATATCACATTGTAGAAGTTAAGCTAATACAGGTTTCTACACGATTAATCGTAAATAAATAATATTTATTTCAAATATAACAAGTATTTTGAAATCATAATTATTTATTTTGCCAATTGAAATATTATTTTTACTAAATTATCACTCAAATAAGTAAAATCAAAGTGACATAAAATTACTATTATATAAATTATTAATCAACTTTTAAAATATCTAGAAAGATAGATTTACTGTCTTAACGACCCCTAGAGTAGGTCCTATAGCTATGGAAAGAAGTTCATACAGGTACAGATATTCAATATGTTAAAGCTAGCAATTAATTTTCATATGGTTGAATAATATTAGAGAAGTTAATGACCTAGCTTTTATATGTTATAAAAATTAGATATTAACTTTTTAATTGTAGAAGTTAATTTCTATATGACGAATGAATGATACGCACAGTGAAAGTGAATGTCTCAGTGAAAATTTTGACCCGTCAATCGACGGCACGTCCGACGTTCGATCGTCGATCGGACACTACCGGCGGCCTTCGGCCGCCTCCCCGAACCAAACTATACCCTGGGGGGCACGGTGAACCCGTCGGGGATCTCCACAATTGCGATCTCGCATCATTGACCGTCGATTTCGATGGGTTCACCGTTGCCGGCGATCCTGACGAGTTCACCGTCCTCCCAAGGTATAGTTTGATTCGGGACGGCAATCAGAAGCCGCCGGTGGTGTCCAATCGACGATCGAACATGTACACATTAACTGCACGTCATTCACTATAATTTTCACTCTCCCAAATTCACTCTTCGAATCATTTCCCTTTTAAATATTACATTCATTTGAGTTTAATAAAAAATCAGACGTCCATCTGACGAAAACTCGACGCTCATTTAATTTTTCTTAAAATTATAATATATATATATATATATATATATATATATATATATATATATATATATAGGTATTATGAGTTTTTGTTATTAATTTAAAAATATAGGATTTAGGAGGACAAAAATATTTTTTTTGATTTTCCAAATATTTTTATCTATTTCTAATGAAAACATTATGGCATGGGGGTGGAAGTCATTGCTTACCTCAGATGTACTAGTTAATTTATCAATAAGAATAGTAGTACAGTGCTTTAAGTTAAGAATCTTAATCGGATTACGATACAGCAATAATTAATTAGTTTTTAAGTATTTATATTTAATTTTCAATTATGATAATTTTTTTTTAAAAAAAGCTAAATAGAATATACTATAATATGATATTAGATTTTTAAATAATTTTTAATCTATTTTGAGGATCGATAAATTTACCTGTCACCTCATATTGAACGTACCTAACATGTTTATTTATTATTATTATTATTTATTATATTTTTTGGTCAAAGAGTCTTAACTCCACTGGCTTTCAATTCCCATCTTTGTCCCTCTCTCTGTTCCTGTCGCCAATTATGACGATCGACTCGCCCCAAGTTTGTGAAAACTCTGATTAGACTTAAATTTACATATTTCTGAAGAACTTAAATTTTCTGACAACTCCAAAAGATCCATCCTTTGTTTGCTGTGTGGCCCAGGCTGATAATGAATGAGCATTCATGGAGATGTTGATTTTGTTTTCATGGGCGATGAAGAGTGCAATTGATACGTGCCTTGTATTCTAGGATACTTATTGCCCTTTAACTTGATCTATTGAATGCTTGCTTAACTCGTATAAGAAGTGTAGTACTGTGATCTATATGAACATTCAAACATGGACTTCAAAAAGTCAAAAGTTACCAAGTTCACGTCCAGAAAATGAGTGGAAATTGCACATCCTTGTCGAGAAAGGATATCAAGTTCAACTTCTGAATCGATTAATCGTTGGAAAATAAGGTAGATGACGATGTTTTTGAGGGGTATGATTAAAACGGCAAATTCTTACCCTAAGAGCTTTCTTCTTCAGTTTCGCCCAGGTAAACTGTGGGAGTCTTCTTTGCATTTTGGCCGGAGGGTGATCTCCAATATCAAGATCAAGGAAACAATCTCAGGGAGAAATAAAATTTCGAGATGTGTTCGTTATAAATAACAGAATTCGGCAGGTGAACTACAGAGCTCACAGAGGGAATGATGAGAATTTTAGATTCAAGAAGGAGCAAAATAAGCACGAAGAACACCAACTTGCATAACTAGCATAATGCAATTATTGTATCGAATGATTACAGAGATTATGTCTTTATCTAACATTGCTTCTTTAATATGCACTTCAGTTTCATGATTAACACACAAAACCTTCAGTACTTCTCATGTTTTACAAATATAAATATGGTTTAGTTACACAGAAAAGGTTAAATGTTTGGAGGTGTTCTTGTCAGTTTTCTAGGGAAGGAATTGTTGGAGATAACTTACCGGAGATAAATATGCTAAATTGAAATTACTCAATTTAATTTTAATTAATAAAGACCTGAACTGATAATTTCAAAGTGCCAAATAGTGAAATAGTTGTTTAGAATGGTTGAGTTTGTTGGAAAGACTTAAGTTGCCTTGTATGCTAGAGTGCAGACTCCCGAGTACAGAGTCTAAGTGTAGACTCTCGACTCGGAGGCTCCCGGATGCAGACTCCCGACTTAGAGACTCCCGAGTGTAGAGTCCAAGTGCAAAGTCCAAGAACAAACTCCCGACTTGGAGGCTCCCGAGCACATATTCTCGACTTAGAGACTCCTAAGTGTAGAGTCCCGAGTTGCAAAATCCAAGAGCCGAGTCTAGGATTGGAAGCTCCCAAGTGCAGACTCTCGACTTGGAGAGGGAAAAAAGTTACTGAAGCCTGCGTAATGTAGTTTTCTTAAAACAGATTTATCCTCTTGTGATTGTGCTTTGAAGTTATGATGAACATTTATTTCTCAAGATACAATAACAGAACCATGTGCACAACCAAGCACTGATTGTTCGTGATGAACTGAGAAAGTACCCGATTGTTATCACGGGTATTCTATCGAGCAAAAGATGCACCACGGAGAGGATGAGAGAGACGGGGAACACAGGTGGGCGGAGATTTTTTATTACTCTTTTTTCTGTATCTTTTGCTCTTGCTCACGACTCCTTTTATAGGGACGCTCACCCCAACCTGCAATAAATGAACGAGTTATGGTCATTTAACGGTGAGTTTAATGACTGAAAATTTACAAAATCATCATTAATGCTTTTGTTATGCTCTTGAGCAAATAACAAGAAGAGATTCAAATGGCAAAACATTGGTTCTTTCGCTTAGGCAAATTTTGCCCTAACCAATCCTGCGTTTGCAAGTCATGTTTACACACGACTTAACTTGGTTCGATGCAAATCTAGGTCCTAGATTTGTACCTCCTAGGTACCCACGCGTAAGAGAGAGTCTCTCCCTGTATATTTGTTCACAACTAACATGCTTGTGAATCAATATAAACCAACCAATATGCCTTAAAACTCTCAACGTGAGACTAAAGTCTTATTCATAATAGAATCTCTTTCCTCCATCTTTTTTTTCATTCACTTGTATCTAATAAAAAGCATTCATATAGTTAGATGAACTGAACAAATTGTGTTCCATGTGTAAGAAAAAAAATTATAAATATTAAATAAGATTTTGATTCTTTTGTACTTTTCGATGGAATGAATATTGTGCAGTTAAATAGAAAAGCATCAGCTCAAAATTGCCTCTTCGCCATGCAAAAGAGGAAGGGTTTGAAGGTTTACCAAGCACTTCTTGGCCATGCAAATACAACTAGATAGAATCTTCATATGACTACTTAAAGAAAGCTGACAGCCAAGAGTCAATTGCTTTGGAGGAGCATTTTCCTTCTTGTTTGCAAACAAGAAGTTTTCAGAGTTAAGATCCCAGTGGATCACCCATGCTTGTGACAGTTTTGTCATGAAATTGAACATCTAAATTGTTTTCGAGTATGAACAACCAATATTAAACTCAGATTAAAGTATAATAGTCATGAATTTAACAACAAAAGAAGAGTACATCTATTGTTAGGCTAAGTGTTCCTGCTTGAGATCGTCGAACGATAAGCCACCAATGAGTTGTCATTGATATTGACCAAGACGTTGAACGCCAAAGGGGAGATTGAGAGGGTAAAGGAGCTGAACAGTCAAGAACACTTGGTAAGCCTAAAAAGAAGAGGGGATGGAGAAGAAAAGGATTAGAATGGAGGCCAAGAGTTCCCTGCCTTAGCCACTTTGACGTTCAAGTCAGTCTCCAACAGGGAGACGAAGAAGATGAATAGGAGCTCAAAGAAAAGTGCTATGAGAAGGGATTGATTCGCATACCTCCACCCACAAGAGTGGGTTTGTTTTTATACATTCCCTCTAGGTGAGAAATGATGCTCACGTGCTCCATATCCTGATCGATGGGATGCTACATATGGGTATGGGGGATGTTCCATCGCCATGTTCTGGGGGGTCACACCATCACGTCATCCCATGTCTCGATGGCGTGAAAAGGACCCGTCACATGGACCCTTACCTCTACATCACTAAAAATGAAATGCATGAATGATATGTTCATGCTGCAACACAATTAAGAATTGAGAAAAATTATCACCTGCCTTTGTTGGTATAATCGAGTTGGCACTCGGGCAGAGTTTGCCACCAGTCAAGCATGGTTTGATTCCTGATAGGTGCAAATACTGCTTTGGGTAATCTCACAACCCTTGTTTAGGAAGGCCACTAGGCTAAGGATGAATAAGTCATCGTAATTTACCCTATTTTAGAGTGTGTGAGGCTACTCTAGAAGGGTTGCTAAAGTGAATATGCTTCACCTTTTTCCACCAGAGAAAGTTATCACCTATTCGACTTCAACGATGGTTCAAATGACCATGGTGGCTACCTGTTCAATGTAGTGCCCCCTAGCTACCATTCTGTTAAACAACTTCCCAACTTCACATGGCTCAGTCACAAGGTGGACCACTTGGTTATCGTTGTATGTCTCCTTGAGGTTGACAATGTTAGGGTGTGCTGGCAAATGCCTCATGACGGTCATCTCCTGTCTCACAACCTTGATGTCCATAATGGTTCGCAGCTTCTTCTTGGAGATCAACTTGCAGGTGAACCGCTCACCTGTGGCCTTGTTGGTGTAGAGATAGGTGACCCCGAACTCTTCGTGGCCGAGTTCTGTGCCAAGCTAATACTGCTTGTTGATGTGACGGGCGGTGGGATTTTTGATGATGACGAGGCCCTTCTCCTCCTCCTCCTCCTCCTCCTTCTTCTTCTTGCTCGCCTTCTTCTCATGATCAATGGGGGGCGACACAATAATTCCCATTCAAATTTGTGCTCAAGGTTTGACCGTTTCACTGATTCCAAAAGGATCACGAGAACGAAAAGATCGAGTTCTGAGAGAAAAAGTGACAAGTTGATATCTTACTCTTGGATATCGAATAAACCTACTGTAGGATCGATGCACGTGAGAGGGGGGGTGAATCACGTGACTTTTAAAAAAATTAAATCAGAGTGCTTTAAAAAGCGTGCACAGCGGAAATAAAAGAGACGAAAAACAAACACACAAACACGAACGATTTTTACTTCGTTCGGAGCCTTCGGCGACTCCTACTCGAAGGCCCAGGTCCCTCGGACCTTTCCGTTGGGCAATCTACTAAAACTCTCTATCGGTCAACCCCGATAGAGTAGGCGAGTACAAATGAATTGAAAGTGTGACAACCCCACACTTTCAAGTAATTAAGTGCAATAAAGTATTAAAAGAAATTCTTCTTTTTACCGACGTCCGGAGTAGGTCGACTCTTTCGGGGCAGCGGGACGTTGTCGGCTCGAAGTGTAACGTTTCCGGAGCAAGGCGCGAGCGTAGAAAAACTTGAAAGCTTTGGAAGAAGTGTTGTGTTTGAACCTTGGTCGAGGGGCTCTATTTATAGCCCTGGGGGCGCCCGAAACGTCCGGGGCGCCCCTCTGCGTGGCTGCCGATCCGCAGCCCTCTCGGTCAAGCACTTGATCTCTTTATCATCGGGATCACCTTTGACTGGGGCGCCCGACGCGCGCGGGGCGCCCGATTTGACCGGTCAAAGCCACATCTCCTTGGCTTCGCGAGGGTGAGCTTCGGCAGTTGGCAGTGAGGTGGCACAGGGGGCGCCCGAGACATGCGGGGCGCCCGACCCGCGCGGCTGTCGGGGCGTTTACCTCTCTGCTGACTTTGGGTTGACTCTGGGGCGCCCGACAAATCCGGGGCGCCCTGCTCAGCTACGGCCTCACTCCTTTGAGGCTCTCTGAGCTGCAGAATCATAGTCCTTTGGTCCTGCATCCAGGGTTAGTCCAAAACAAGGCTAGCACAATTTTATATGGACTAAAATAAGATACAATTCTAAGTTAATTAGATCCTGTCTCCCAGACCAGGATCTAACCAGGACTCAACTTAGATCACCTAAATGGGTCTAAGTTGGACCGCGCCTAAAGTCCAAGATTGGACTCGTCCTCACTGGGTCGCTCCTCCAGTGACTTACCTTACTTACCCATTGTGCAGCTCTGCTTGACTTCTTGACCCTACCAGGACTTCCTGCCAAGGCTCAACCACCTTGGTCTTCCTGCCAAGTCTCAACCAACTTGGTCTTCAGCCAGTTGTCAGGTCCCGCGGACCCAACTGGACTTTCCGCCAGGACTCAACCATCCTGGACTTCAGCCTGGTGTCTGGTCCTAAGTCTTTCAACTCTGTACACTTGGTAAAGAGGTTAAACACACACAACCCTAACTTTAACCACTTTGTCATACATCAAAACCCGAGTTTGACCGTCAGTGCAAACTGCACCAACAATCTCTCCCTTTTTGATGTAATGACAACCTAGGTTAAAGTTAGAGAAAAACTAGCAGATACATGCAAGTAAATAAGCATGAAGGTACATGGTGCAAAATTAAGTAGCAAACAGAATTAAGTAGCACACAGAATTAAGTAGCAAACAGAATTAAGTAGCAAACAGAATTTTCTAAGCTTTAACCCTACTCTCCCCCTTTGTCATTCATCAAAAAACATACTTATATTAAGTTACGGAGAGTCGGATTCAAAGTTAAGTGATAGGGAATACTAGACTTAGGCAAAATAGATTAAGTAAGATAAAATAGCCTAAGTGAAAAAAAAAAAACTCCCCCTAAATTAATTTTTCAAAACTAACAGATAGTTTTCAACAACATTATTTTTAAATGAATTTTGAAATATTTTCAAAGTTTAAAAAGGAGATTTGCAAGACCCAAAAATACGGATTGTTCAATGTTAAATAGGAATTGCAAGGAACTATTTATTTTGCAAAAGTATTTTGACCTCAACTCCCCCTGGACCAAGTAATGATTGTGGTCCCTTTTCATATGTCTAACTCTAGTTACTGACTAACTATCTAGATGATAGTAGTGTTCACTGAGTTAGTCAAGTCAAGTAATAATGTCTAGCTCAGCTTTTAAGGCAAGACTACTTGACATGATCACTGTAACGTTGGTATTTTACGCCCAGACTTATTGTGATGCACTGACTTTAAGCATTCGGAAGTCCAGGCAGAGTCCTATGCATCTCACAACCGTTCTATGTTTTTGCAAGCATAAACAAGTTAATCTTAATGTGTTTTGTGAGATGCGGCTACCTAAAACTATAGGTTCATGCAATTCTAGGGGTCAATCTTAGGCTAAGTCTGCCAGTTTTGAAAATCAAATTTTTAAATACAATAGAGTTCTTGAAAATCAAGTTTGAAAAGTCCGTGTTTAACTTTAATTTTGAAAAGCAATAAACTTTTTGAAAAACCAGTTTTAAAAAAAAAATTCATGTTTTTTAAAACCAACATTCAACTTAAGTTTATCAGGTCATTCCTAGTCTATAACACACATTCCTATTAACCTTCTTAAGTTGCTAAATTCAGATTCAGGAAGTGGTTTGGTAAATATATCAGCTAGGTTAGACTTAGATTCAACATGGTTAAGTTCAATTTCTCCTTTATTTACATGATCTCTGACAAAATGGTGTTTGATTTCTATATGTTTGGTCCTAGAGTGGTGGATTGGGTTTTTGGTTAAATTGATTGAACTTAGGTTATCTATATAAATTTTGACTTTCTTAAAATCTAAGTTAAAATCTTTTAAGGTATGCATCATCCAGAGTAGTTGGGCTACACATTCACCCATTGCTATATACTCAGCTTCAGTGGTGGATAGGGCAACACAATATTGTTTTCCACTGAACCAACTAACTAGTGAGGGTCCTAGAAGTTGGCATCCACCGCTGGTACTTTTTCTGTCTAACTTACAGCCAGCATAATCTGAGTCAGAAAATCCAATAAGTTCAAACTGGGCTGTTCTAGGGTACCAAATTCCTAAATTTTTTGTCCCTTTGAGATACCTAAATATCCTTTTAACTAGGGTTAGATGTGATTCTTTAGCACATGTTTGATACCTAGCACACATACTAACTGCAAAGAGAATATCAGGTCGACTTGCAGTTAGGTAAAGTAAGCTACCTATAGCACTTCTATAATACTTGAGGTCAACAGGTTTGCCATTTGTGTCACTATCTATAGTTTGATTGGTAGCCATAGGTGTCTTAATTTCTTTAGCACTATCCATTCCAAATTTTCTAAGTAATTCTTTAGTGTATTTTGTTGATAGACAAAAGTACCCTCACTAGTCTGTTTTATTTGTAGCCCTAAGAAGAAAGTTAGTTGACCTACTAAACTCATTTCAATTCAGTTTCCATTATCTTTGTGAATTCTTGTAAAAAGTCTGAGTTGGTTGAGCCAAATACTATATCATCTACATATACTTGGGCTACAAAAATATCATTTTTTAGGGTTTTGACAAATAGTGTTGGGTCAATTTTGCCTTGGTTAAAACCTTTTGAAACTAAGTAGTTAGACAGTCTTTCATACCAGGCCCTAGGTGCTTGCTTAAGTCCATATAGGGCTTTCTTAAGTCTAAAGACATAGTCAGGGTGTTCTAAGCTTTCAAAACCAGGAGGTTGACCTACATAAACCTCTTCTTTAATTAGGCCATTTAGGAAGGCTGACTTAACATCCATTTGATAGAGCTTAAATCCCTTATGGGCTGCATAACTTAAGAGCATTCTTATGGATTCAAGTCTGGCTACAGGGGCATAGGTTTCATCATAATCAAGACCTTCTACTTGGCTAAACCCCTTAGCTACTAGCCTAGCCTTATTCCTAACTGTTTCTCCTTGTTCGTTAAGTTTATTCCTAAAGACCCATTTAGTTTCAATAAATTTCTTGCCTTTAGGTAGGGGTACTAAGTCCCAGACTTGACTACGTTCAAATTGGGATAACTCTTCCTGCATGGCTATGATCCAATCAGGTCAAGTAAGGACTCTTCTATAGACTTGGGTTCAATTTTTGAAAATCAATGCAATTTGACTAAGGTTCCTAAAGGCTGATCTAGTCTGAACCCTTAGTTCTGGATTACCTAAGATTTGATTAGTTGGGTGGTCTGAGCTAACTCGTACAGTTCTGGGTTGGTTAGGTTCAGTTTCAGGTGTGGGGTTCAGTTAGATCATCGTTTTGGTCCTCAATTGGCCTTTCATCAGGGTCAGTACTGGATCTAACAAAGTCAATTGGTTGGTAGGTGGTTTGATCAGAGT
>JAGFNQ010004047.1:614407-819074 GCA_024364735.1 Boesenbergia rotunda
GGGGGCCCGATTACCGGTCAAAGCCACATCTCCTTGGCTTCGCGAGGGTGAGCTTCGGCAGTTGGCAGTGAGGTGGCACAGGGGGCGCCCGAGACATGCGGGGCGCCCGACCCGCGCGGCTGTCGGGGCGTTTACCTCTCTGCTGACTTTGGGTTGACTCTGGGGCGCCCGACACATCCGGGGCGCCCTGCTCAGCTACGGCCTCACTCCTTTGAGGCTCTCTGAGCTGCAGAATCATAGTCCTTTGGTCCTGCATCCAGGGTTAGTCCAAAACAAGGCTAGCACAATTTTATATGGACTAAAATAAGATACAATTCTAAGTTAATTAGATCCTGTCTCCCAGACCAGGATCTAACCAGGACTCAACTTAGATCACCTAAATGGGTCTAAGTTGGACCGCGCCTAAAGTCCAAGATTGGACTCGTCCTCACTGGGTCGCTCCTCCAGTGACTTACCTTACTTACCCATTGTGCAGCTCTGCTTGACTTCTTGACCCTACCAGGACTTCCTGCCAAGGCTCAACCACCTTGGTCTTCCTGCCAAGTCTCAACCAACTTGGTCTTCAGCCAGTTGTCAGGTCCCGCGGACCCAACTGGACTTTCCGCCAGGACTCAACCATCCTGGACTTCAGCCTGGTGTCTGGTCCTAAGTCTTTCAACTCTGCACACTTGGTAAAGAGGTTAAACACACACAACCCTAACTTTAACCACTTTGTCATACATCAAAACCCGAGTTTGACCGTCAGTGCAAACTGCACCAACACCTACAATGCAACATGTTGAGATAATATAGGATCAAGCTGAACCGCTCACTCGTTGCCTTGTTGGTGCAGAGATAGGTGACCCCGAACTCTATGCGACCAAGCTCTGTGCCAAACTAATACCGCTTCTCGATGTGACGGGGCGATGGGATTTTTGATGATGACAAGGCCCTTATCCTTCTTCTTCTTCTATATCTTGCTCACCTTCTTCTCATGATCAATGGGGGCGTCACAATAATTCCCATTCAAATTTGTTCTCAAGGTTTGACCTTTTCACTAATTCCAAAAGGATCACAGGAACAAAAACATCATGTTCTAACAGAAAAAGTGACAAGTTGATATCAACTCTTAGATATCAAATACACCTACAACATGCTGAGGTAATATAGAATCAAGCTGAATCCCAGCAAGTGTGTATTTGAAGTCAAAACTAGGTGGTTCCTCGGATACATAATGACCGAATGAGGTATTAAAGCAAACCAAGAAAAGATGCAAGCATTGCAAATTATTGATCCTCCTCGCAACCTCTGAGAAGCATAAAGGCTAGTCGGCCACATCACAACTCTTTCTTATTCAAAAAGGTGGAACCGCCACCCCGACGGCCCCCTGGTCTCTGCCCCACGAGTGTCCAGAGGGGGTAAATCACGGTGAATGCTGGGATGGCAAGGTGCTTGGGGTTCGAGGGATTTTTGTAAACAGCAGCCAAGGTTTTATCCCTGCGCATACCGTCGACCCTTGAACTCATGACCTCTGATTCAAGCGCCAAGCGCCTTACCATCTGATCCAGCCCGTGAGGGCAATCACAACTCTTTCTTGATTCATCTTTGGATCGGCCAATTGGAGTTTGTCATTCTTCAAAGTGCTCCGCAAGGCCTCCAAGTTCGAATGGAATGTTATTGAGCTCAAAGAATACTTGACTCGCCTGACACTCCTTTCCAAGCTAGTGGTAGGAGAGATGCTTTGGGTGTACTTGTCAATAGCTGAAAGAGTGATCAACTAAGTCTTGATATGATAAGAAGATAGTGTACAAGACGCTATTTATTTTTCAAGTCATTTATTAAAAGATGCTAAGAGCAAGTACACCACTTTAGAAAAATTAGCCTTAAAGTTAGTTTTGATGGTTTGCTGATTAAGCCCATAGTTTTTGTCTCACATGATCACGGGATCACCAATAGCACTCTTGGCCAAGTGTTAATCAAACAAGAGGCTTCAGGAAGATTGATCAAATGAACTATGGAGTTGAGCGAAAATGGCATTCAATATAATCCCTGAATAGCTATCAAAGCTCAAAGCTCAAGCCTTAGCGAATTTCTTAACTCAAGCTCCCGTTCAAGAGTCGCAAGAAACATGGAGAATCTATGGAATCTATGTAGTCATAGGGGCGGATTTATATTAGGACCAGGGGGGCTACGACCCACCCTAAATTTTTAATAACGTTATTTTTATATAGAAATTTTTATTTTTTTAATATATATTTTTTATTTTCTTAGTATATATATTATTTAGCCCCTTTAAAAATTAATATATATGGTTGGTCTAATAGTAAGTTAAAAATTTTATTTACCACACATCTCGAGTTTCAATCCTTCATAGCACTATATTTAATTTTTTTTCTATTTATTTTTCGAATTTCAACTAAATATACATTATTCATCATTTAAAGATTAGGTAGGTCATTATTATAATAATTATTTTTGTCACTTAGTATACGACCCCTCCCAACCTAAAAGTCTAGATCCACCCCTATATAGACAGGTCCTCCACCCAACAAGGCAACGACGTGGTTAGTACTGTTGGTGCAATCAACCCAGGTTTGATCGGGCAGATCAGGATTTTGATGTGAGTGCCAATATAATTAAGTTAGGTTTTCATATTGGTTTGATATGTGTGTTGAGTCATGCAGGACTTGATGAACCACACATAAAGAACAATGGAGTGAAGCCATTCGAGAGATGAGAGCTAAAGGAAGAGGGCTTCAAAGGGCGAGCCGAGGAAGTAGACTTCAAAGGCATACGCGAAGGATGACATGGAGACAAGTCACGGTCTTGTATGCATCTGAGGGATGAGAAACAAAGGAAGAGAACTTCAAAGGGTAAGTCGGGAAGTGGACTTCAAGACATACGCGAAGGATGAACTCCGGAGAGGTTGACAGTGTAAGTACCCCAGGTGGGTTTTGTTATGGTCAATCGAGTCAAGTTAGGTCCTGTTGTATTTGATCCCTGAGTTTAAGAATGTAGGAGCTTAGGAGCGCAGGAAGTCGAGCGGAAGACGCAACGGTCGAGAAGGATGGCACAGGAAGGGAGCCGACGGGCTCGGTGCATCCGAGGGATGTAGAGGTCTGCGTAAGAGTACACCGGTGGAGCGAGAAGGACGCATGCGACATCCGAGGGATGAGAAGTCGGGTGGAAACATGCTCGAGGAGAAGGCCGGAGGAGGGTTTGGGTGAGCCTAACTCTGGAAAACCCAAGATCACCCAAGAAGACCTGCCGAAAGACTGTTCAGCAAAGAGCTGACCAAAGTCACTCGGGTGCCCCTATGCTATAGGGCGCCCGTGTTCCCGGGCACCCATATGCATTAGGGAGCTCGTGAATGAAGGCATCCCTATACACTTGGGCACCCCTGTTCTCGGGTGCCCCAGTGCATACAAGCGCCCTAAATACGAAAACCTATTTGCAGTTAGCCGTTTGCGAACGTTGTGAAGGGTATAACTTCTATGCCACGTGTCAGGCGCTCCTAATCTCTCTGGCGCTCGTGTAGGGCCACGTCAGCATTCGAATAGACTTGACTGAGGCTATAAATAGA
Organism: Boesenbergia rotunda; assembly: GCA_024364735.1. Lineage (NCBI taxonomy): Eukaryota > Viridiplantae > Streptophyta > Magnoliopsida > Zingiberales > Zingiberaceae > Boesenbergia > Boesenbergia rotunda. The sequence goes on from JAGFNQ010004047.1 coordinate 617,970, forward strand.
CTCCCAGATCTTAGTTCCAAACATCAATTCACTTGTACTCGAATTGCTTTTAGTTTTTCTCTATTTTCTGAGTTATACATTTTTGTAAGAGGCTTTTCCGTCCCAAGGAGTTAATCAGAAGATCGAGATATATTTTTGCCTTGGATTCGCAACTTTCCTGGTGACAAACCAAGTAACTGTTTGTGCCTCTTTTCCTTTTTGGTTAATTAATTCTTATGTTTATCTTGCTTGTGAACTAACTAACATCTTTGTTGAGCAAGGACAAAAGATAGATTTTTATTTACAGGGGCAATTCACCCCCTCTTGCCAATCACACGATCACCGACAAGTGGTATCAGAGCCAGGACGCTTCAGAAGGACTAACCGCCAACTAAAGCAAGTACAAGATCGTCGGACTAGTCATCTATCCACCAATGTTCGAAGGGGAGTTCACTAGTTGGAAGCGAAAAATGCAGGTATTTTTTAAAACCATTTTTGATTTGTTATTAATAATGATAAATGTTTTTGAAGTCCCAAAAGACGTCGAGAATAAAAACAAAAACAAGAGTCTATTGATAAAAAAAGATCAAGCAAACTTTGTAGCAAATGGAAAAGCAGAATTTCATCTGCTAACTATTCAATTGGCACAAGAAGTCAACCGCGTCAGAACCTACAAATCTGCAACAATGCTCTGGGAGAAATTCTTGGAGTTGCATGAAGGAACCTCGGAAGCGAAGCTGACACGACGAGATATCCTTCGAAACCAACTCACCAACCTCCGGTTGGAAGAAGGAGAGACAGTGGCGCAACTGCATGTGAGGATAAAGAAATTAATCACCGAACTCATGAATCTCAGAGAAATAGTAACTAACTGAGATTCACAAAGGTATGCTTTAAACACATTTCTAAGAACCCCGGAGTAGACGTCAATCATAGATTCATACTATACCTCCAATAATTTGGAGATAAATTCTTTAGAATAATTATTTTGTACTTTAGAATTTCACTAGTCTCGGTGCACAGGAAATGATAGAAAGATGGACAACTTAGCCCTAAGCATGAAGAAGATCCAACACGAGGAGTCATCAAAAGATGAAGAAGACACAACATACATGGTAAGAAAATTATCCAAATATTTTAAATCTAATAGGCTTAATAAAGTGCATTGTAAGAAATGTTCCCCAAAGCAAAGGAAGATCCGTTGCTACAACTGTAAGGAAGAAGGGCACATCAAAGAGAAGTCCGAGGCTATAGGTGAACAAATCCAACAAGGTTAAACACAAGAACATAAAAGCAACATGGGACGAATCATCATCAGATGAGTCCGATCTCATGGAACACGCTGGACCTGCGCTGATGACAACCCATGAAGAAGAAGAAAGTATCGATGAAGGGGGAGTCACATCTGAAGATAGCAGCGACGAAGGGGGACCTTCGAAGTTCGAAAAAGATATGGTAAATGAGGTATGTTTTCTACCTCCTGATGAACTTTATTCAAGTATTAAGTGTTGGTTCTTGGATGGCTAGAGAGGGGGGTGTGAATAACCAGACACAAACTTTGGCTCTTTTGAAATCTTCTGCACTTAAGGGTTAGTAGCAGCGGAAACAAACAAGCAGAAACAGAAATGCAGAAATCAAAGACGCTAACACGGAGGATGTACAAAGTTCGGGGATAACTTGCCCCTACTCCTTGGCATGCCCGTAAGGTGGGTGATCTCTTGATCATCGACAGATCAAGCCCCGGTAACCCCGGATATCAAAGCCTCCTTCTCGGTGGAGAAACCTCTCCACAAGCCGTCTCAGATGGATAACACGATAAGTACAGAGACACGAGAAGAAGCTCTCACAACAGATGTCTCAGGAACACTCAAGCATGAAGCCTTACAGAGAGCTCAACACCCAACCAAAACTTTCACTAGTTTTTCTGTTCATTTTCTCCACTCCTCTGCATCTCCGCTTCTTCTTAAGCTCCTGCTCACCATCGCCAGGCTCCATCAGCACCCACTGAGCCACAGCCTGACCCACTGACTGCACTGAGCACTCAGTCCACTGAAGACCTCTTCAGCTGAGCCTCCGTCAGTCGCCAGCCGCGCCAGAAGCCGTTGAGACCTGGGAAGAGAAAACAGCCAAACCTGACGAGGAGAAAGTCTCCAGTTGACCCTCCTCCTTTGTTTAGGTCATCCTCCATTACTTGCACACTTAGCAGAGCATATCAAACACAATCAGCAGTGTATTAGAAAAAAACCAGAGCGATTCAGAGCGTCTGACAGCGATTACAAATTAAAGTTCAGGCACTGATTGGTCACCAGACCGATCAGTGATGACCCTGATCGGTCACCAGACCGATCAGGGAAAGTCCTGAACGATCAGGCTCCTGCCTGATCGGTCCAAAGTGAGAAAGAGGGATCGCGGACTAACCCTGATTGGTCACACTGACCGATCACAGATCAAGGATCGGTCACCAGACCGATCCAGCAGTTTGCTTGCCACAACCCGCAGGAAACACACGCCTGATCGGTCACCAGACCGATCAGGTTGTGCCCTGATCGGTCTGGTGACCGATCAGGTCACTCCCTGACTGATCAGGAGCCATCCTGATCGGTCAGGATGAGGAATGATCGATATTTGATCGATCAGAGGGACCGATCAGGGTTTCTCACTTAAACCTACTGCCCCTTCTCTGATCGTTCACCAGAACGATCAGAAGCCAAACAGAAACCTTTCTGTTCTCTCACTGATCGTTCACCAGAACGATCAGACTTTGCTGGATCGGCCACCACAACCGATCGGTCACGCGACTTCACTCACCGGGATTTCAGTCACCTGGCTTTACTCATTAGGACCGGGCTTTACTCACCGGGGTTTCGGTCACCTAGCTTCACTCACCAGGACCCGGCTTCACTCGCCGGGATTTCAGTCACCCGGCTTCACTCACCAGGACCCGGCTTCATTCACCGGGATTTCAATCACCTAGCTTCATTCGGCAGGACCCGGCTTCACTCACCTGGATTTCAATTACCTGGCTTCACTCACCGGAATTTCAATCACCTGGCTTCACTCACCAGGACCCGGCTTCACTCACCGGGGTTTCAATCACTCTGTGCCTAGTCCCCGACCAGGACTTAATCCGAATTCACTCAACCAAACTTAAATCGGTGTCAACACCAAAACAGCAATCGGGCTAGACTGCATCAACATTAAGGCAATGATAAAATCAACGGCATTTTACCAAAAGGCGTACGTGGGAATCCATATTTACCAAAAAGCATACTATGACTTATTCTTTACCAAAGAGTGCATGTAAAATCAGCTCTTTCCTCTTATACCCCTCCCGCCAAAACTCCTTTCCATAGTTCATTTTTTGAGATATCCGAACTACCTTTTCATAATTTGATTTTAAAATAATAAACTGTGGTTCGGATACAGATATTCTCATCTTCTCTTACCCTAAATCTCTCCTGCCTTGTAAATCGACCAAGCTCCAAAGTTGTTACTATATTTTACTGTGATTGTGAAAGATTAAGAAATAATTAAAAGATTATCTTATAAATAATCATTAAGGTCCTTTTGGCTCGAAATGAATTTATTTCAAGCACTTTTTGCCTGAAATAAGAAATAAATAGAAAATATAAAATATCCAAAAATATCAATAAAATAAAAAAAGGAGGGTCTAAAATAAAAATGAATTTATTTCAAGCACTTTATTTTATTTATATTATTTTATATTTGACTCTTAAAGAGAGCCTCTAAAATAAAAATATTTCAGTCCCAAAGAGGGTCTCAAATGAAAATTTTCAGGCATACTTTGGGCCAGAAATAAAAAATTTCAGGCCCAAAGAGGACCTGAAATAAATTTATTTCAGGGCCTCTTTGGACTTAAAATGAAATGATTCATCATGTTGTTGTATTATCCATCATAATTGATAATTCTTCCAATAGGATAATGCTCAAAAGCTTGCTGAGTTCCTATCATCCCATCCACGAGTGACATAGGTGAATTATGATGGACACCCTGGGTGCTCTCTACATTATTCTCAAGTAAGTTTATCAAATTTTTCTTGTTTGATCAAAAGTAATAAGATTAATAAAGATTGGTATTGCATATCCTTTGTAGGCAAAAGGTGTTGGCTCAGTGCTGAGTTTTTTTGACATGATTACTAGCTTTTTCGGAGCATATTGTGCAAAGTACCAAGTACTTCAGCGTAACTGTCAATTTTGGTAATTATATATTCTTCTTGATAGCTTCTTATTTGAGGAATCAAAAGTTTGTCCTGTATATTCTTGTATAAAAACTAGGGATGTTATTTGTTGACATAATTTGATAAAAAATTTATGCATCTGTTCATTTAGGCAAGGAAAATATTTTATTTCAGGCCCAAAGAGGGTCTAAAACTTTTCATTTCAGGCCCTCTTTGTGCCTAAAATATTTTCAATCCCAAAGAGGGTCTGAATATTTTCATTTCAGACCCTCTTTGGGACTGAAATATTTTTATTTTAGGGGCTCTCTTTAGGAGTGAAAATATAAAGTGTGCTTCATCATTGGCCAAAGAATACAGGGTATTATTTTTTGAAATCATTATTTTTCTAAAAATATAAAATATAAAATAAAGCAAATCAATCATTTTTGTTAGAAGTGTTGCATATACAGATTAGTAAACTGTTAACTAAATATCTCATTTCTATGACGAACCAAAAGCTTTGAAATCCATTGTAATGAAGGAAAATGATACCCTGTATTTTCCTTCACGTATGCCTTCAAGTCCACTCTCTTGGCTCGCTCCTTGAAGTCCTCTTCCACCGGCTATCGTCCCTCAGATGCGCACGCAAGCCCTCGGCTTGCCTCCATGTCACCCTTCACGTGTGCCCTTTGAAGCCCACTTCTTTCGGCTTACCCTTGGAGTCCTCTTCCCGCAGCTCTCGTCCCTCGGATACGTCCTCCATGCGTGACTTATCAAGTCCTGCAAACTCAATCACACATATCAAATCACAAGGATAAACCTAACTTAAACCCTTTGCCCAAACATCAAAACACATGGTCACTCCGGACCATAGACTGCCCTAACAATCTCCCCATTTTTGATGTTTGACAATACGTTTAAGTTAGGAAAAATAAATAGCAAATATGCATAGATCCTATCCCAAGGCATCCCCACACCTAACCTCCCCAAGTTAGGACTTTTTACCAAAACAGGCTTTTTAAAACCTTCCTAAGGCTCCCCCTACATAAGACTTACAAAGGCTTTTTAAGAACCTCTCCAAGGTCCCCCCTACGCCAAGAATGGAGCAACAATGCTCCCTCTTTACCTAAGCTCCCCCTAGACCTAGGATTTCTTTGCAAAGGCGTGTTTGGTTTCCTACTTAAACCTAACACTTCTCTCCCTTTGCCATACATCAAAAAAACTCCAACAATTCCCCCTTACTCTTTAACCCCTAAATGATTATAAACACAGTGTACTAACCCCCCCATAAGGTTCCACACTTGTTTCACATCATTTGGACACCTTACAATAGCTGAAACCCATTTTTCAGAATTTACCATTCGACTGGGACAGTTACCAATCGACTGGCACGTTGAAAATCCATTTTTCAACCTTCTGAACCCAATTTCAGAAATACACTAGAAATTCCACAAGTTTCTAAAAATTTTTAAATTTTGTGGAGAGGTTTGTGGTACTCATACCTACTTGGGAAAAATACACTCAAAAATGTATCAATCATCATTCGCAAGATTGACACAAAACATAAAACTAGCTAAAAAGTTCAATTGAACCTTGACCTAAAGTCCTAGTTTTGGTCTTCCCTTGATGGCACTGCCCATACCAACCCACAATGCATCCCTAGCATTGATTTATATGACATTTACACATCAAAAACTATTTTTCATGCTTTATGACCCCAATGTCATATTTCCATGGATGAACCCCAAATCTAATGTGCCAAAACCCAAAGAATTGAGACTCAAATCCGTCTCCAACTCTTTTGGCATACTCCATGGTCCATCTAGACCTTAGAGAAATACCTCCCGAGATCCATTTACCATGGATCCTAAAGACTCCTAGAGCTCCCCCTTGAGCTCTTAGCCTTAGCCACCTCCCTAGGTGACTCAACAAACACTAGACCACATCGGTGCACCTCCGGTGACTCTTGACCTACAAACTTAACCTTCTTAACCTTAGACACATTGTCCTTGGTTAAGTCCTTCTTTTTGCCTTTAAATGACACCCCCTTGTCATTTTTGAACTTCCCCTCCTTGCCATAATCATATGCTACCCTAGCATATTTCTTACCATTGGCATTCGAGACCTTAGATCGGTATCTCAACCCCGATCTATCATTGTTGGGTTTTAGACCACCCAACACCATACCTAAACCCTTAGATCCAACCGCGAATCTTCCTAGGGTTTTCTCCAATTTATCAAGTTTTTCCCTCAATGCTTGATTTTCCCTTTCTAGGTTCTCAAACCTAGAATCAACATGTCCACCTTGGACATTCCTAGACATGCCCACCATTCTAGGCATATGTCTCCCCTTCTTGGGATTTTTGCCCTTATCCTTAGGTCCAAGGGTCTTAGATTTATCATGATCCATGATTTTCCTAGTGTTTTGATCTACAATATTACCCCTATTTCTATCATTATATCTAAATCCATGATTGCTCTTAACAAAGATATAAGAATTTGAAATTGGATTTAATTTTAAACAAGGAATTACCTTTCCTTTTACCTTTGAAGCTCCCCCTTGACTTGAGCTCCTTTTCTTTTCCAATTTTTCCCATTTCCTCAAATGTGTCATTTTCTTGATTTCACCTTTCTTTGGGCACTTGGTGTGGTAGTGTCTACGCTCACCACACGTGAAGCAAATTATATGCTTCTTATTCTTCTTTGCTCCATCCCTATCACTCATATTAGTTTTCAAACTATTTGAATTGAGTTTAGGATGTACCTCCTTTTTCTTATCCAATGGACACTTGTCATTGTAGTGTCCTTTTCCATTGCACCCAAATCAAATGATGTAATCTTTTGCCTTTGCTTTGGTGGAGGTGGGAGCTTCTTCTTGCTCCGGTATTGAGGATGGTTCTTTCTCCCCCTCAATCCTTGAAGTGGAGGCTTCTTCCAATTCTTCCTCACTTGAGGATGTAGATGTGATCCCGGGTCAGCTTAGGTGTAGCCTGGGCCGGCAGCTTGGAGCCTCGTCAGCAGAGGATAGATCCGCGGGCTTCTGGAGCCTGTGGGATGTAAGGCCCATACAGGCGATCTGGCCTAGCTCCCTCGGGGATGTGATGGGACGGGCCTAGGTCATCGTCTAGACTCCCTCGGGGGTTTTCAAATTATCATTTTCATTTTTCAAAATTTCAGACGAGGATGTAAGTGTTAATTTATTTTTTAATTTTTAATTTTCTTTTTCTAATCTACAATTAGATTTGAGCAAAGCTTTAACTCCAGCATATAACTGATCATGAGGAAGAAAACAACCCTCACTTACCGGGTCGCTTTCGAAAAGCGAGGTTCTTTCTTCGTCGTCGATTTCTTCTAACGTCTCTCCCCCTTCATCAGTGTTCCCTTCTTGATGATTTGCAATCAGCGCAAGTCCCGCGTATTCTTGACCTTCCGACTCTTCTGACGAGGACTCGTCCCAGGTGACCATCAATTTTGCCTCTGAGGTACCTTTATGCAATTTCGGGAATTTCTCTCAGAGCTCTTTTGCCGAGTTGTAATTCTCGATGCGGTTGACTTCTTGCACGGGAAGAACGGCTAGCAGATGAAATTCCGCTTTGTCGTTTGCTACAAAATCGGCTTGCTCTTTCTTGGTCCACGACTCTATTTCTTTATCCTTGCTATTGTTGTCTTTAGGAACTGAAAAATCATTTTTCATAATTGGTAGCAGTTCAATATCAGTTTTAAAAAATACCTGCATTCGGCTCTTCCACATCGCGAACTCCCCCTCAAATTTCGGCGGGTAGATTACGACTCCAACCATTTTCTCGAAATTGCTGCAGTCGACGGTTAGTCCTTCTGCGACAAACTTGGCTCTGATACCACTTGTTGGATCGGGTTGGACCGGCTAGAGGGGGTGAATAGACGGTAAAAAAAATATGAAAATGGAGGCACTCATCTTTAAAAAAGAAACTTGGTCGCAAATGAGAACGTTGCTTCCAAGGCAGAGGACGCTCAATAAAAATCTTCTTGTGGCAGAGAAGCCTTACAAAAATAGCACGCTAGACTTTTTAGAGATTTTACAAGAATGAATAAAATGATTGATTGAAAAGGTTAAAACTCTAAGCCTATTTATAGCCTAAGAGAATAAATCTGGATTGTTGATTGTTGAGGAATTTTCTCTTAGCCGTTGATCCATGGATGTAATCTGGATGGTTGATCTTGGATAGGATTAAACTGCATCCCTTGAATCTGATTCAAGGATAAGGTTTTATCCTTTAAGATTTTATCATCTGCTTTAGACTTCGATGTTATCATCTTCAAGTAGAATCATCGGCAGCATCTCAATGTCATTAACTGTTATCCCAACTGGGGCGACAAGAGCTAGCCGGAGGTGTTCCGGGGAATCATCCACAGAAGGATCGAGATCGTCCACCTTACAGACAGCCATGGAGTAGGAGTTTCATCTCTGAATCATGTAAATCGGTGTGTCTTTCTTATGTGTTAGTTTTTAGTTTTTGTTATTCCGCTTGCGCACTAATCATTGTAGGAAGACAAGATCGAAAAGTTGATATTCACCCCCCTTTAGCAAACGGAAAAGTCCTAACAAGTGGTATCAGAGCGAGGTTCGCTCATTTACGGACTAACCACCGAGAGAGCAAAAAGCTAGAGGAAATGACGCTCGAAGAATCATTAGGGGACGACATCAACATTCCACCTCCTTACGACCGAGAAAGTTTTGATTATTGGAGGATGCGAATAGAAGTATGGTTCAACATGGATTGGGAGTTAATGATCGCACTAAAATATCCATTTGAAGCCCCAAAGGATAAGCATGGGAAGAAGCTCCGACCAAGATATTGACCAAGGAGCAACAAATACAATCAAAGGTAAATGAGAAGGTAATTTCAATATTAGTTGAGGTTTTACCTAATGATATGATTAGTAGTGTAGGTCAATACAAAAATGCTCACGAGCTATGGAGCAAGATGATAGCTTTACATCAAAACCCTACACAAGCTCAAGTAGTAGAAGAGCTAGAAGAAATGAGCTTAATGGTCCAAGAAGAGGAGAAGGACCCATCGGATGAAGAAAGAAGCTCAACATCCGAAGAGGAGGAGAAAGAAGAAAAAGATTCATCCATATGCTCAAGTGAAGTGACACAAGAAATTGAAGAATCATCCACTTCATCAAAGGGAGAAGAAGAAGTCTCCACTTCGAGGATTGAGTGGGAGGAAAGACCATCCTCAATACCGAAGCAAGAAGAAGTTCCCACCTCCACCAAAGCAAAGTCAAAGAACCATATTATTTGCTTTGGGTGTAATGGAAAGGGACACTATAAGGACAAGTGTCCGAAGGGTAAGAAAAAGGAGGTAAACCCTAAACCCATGTCAATTCCTTCAAAATGCTAACATGGGTTGTAGGGATGGTGCGAAGAAGGAGAAAAAACATATAAGGTGTTTCACATGTGGTGAGCTAGGACACTACCACACCAAATGCTCCAGAAAGAAGAATTCAAGAAATTAGAGCATTTGAGAAAATGAGAGAGAAAGGAGAAGAAGAAAGCTCAAATCAAGGGGGAGCTACAAGGGTAAGGGAGGTAATCCCTAACTTTAAGGTTAAATGTAATTCAAATTTAAACTCCTCCATGCATGTTAGAAATAATGAAAACGTTTTATCCATGCATAGTTTTGGTTTTAGATATAATGATAAAAATAATGTTAATATTGCATATCAAAACCCTAGGGAATTCATGCATCATGATAATCCTAGAACCTTTAGACTTAAGGACCAAGACATTAATCCTAAGAAGGGGAGACACATGCCTAGAATGGGTAGGTTTAGGAATGTCCAAGGAGGACATGTTGATTCTAGGTTTAAAACCCTAGAAAGGGAAAATCAAGCCTTGAGGGCAAAGCTTGATAAATTAGAGAAAACCTTAGATAAATTCGCTATTGGATCTAAGGGTTTAGGTATGAGGTTGGATAGTCAAAAATCCAACAATGATAGATCGTGTCTAGGGTACCGATCTATGTTCTCCGATGTCAATGAAAAGAAATATGCTAGGGTAGCATATAACTATGGCAAAAAGGGGAAGTCCAAAAATGGCAAGGGGATGCCATGTAAAAACAAGAAGAAAGTCTTAACTAAGGACAAGGGATCCAAAGTTAAGAAGGTTAGAGTTGTAGACCAAGAGTCACCAGAGGTATACTGGTGTGGTCTAGCGTTTGTTGAGTCACCTAGGGAGGTGGCTAAGGCTAAGAGCTCAAGAGGGAGCTCTAGGAGCCAAGTTGGGACCCATAGTCTATGGATCCCGGGAGGATTTCTCTCAGAAGTCTAGATGGATCATGGAGTGTGCTAAATGATGTGGAGACGGATTTGGAGTCTCAATCCTAGGGATTTGGCACAATGGGTTTATGATTCATGCATGAAAATATGACATTGGGGTCATAGAGCATGGAAATTGGTTTTTGATGTGTAGATGCCATGTAAATCAATGCTAGGGATGCATTGTGGTTCGGTTTGGACAGGGACATCAAGAGAAGGTCAAAACTAGGACTTTAAGTCAAGGTTTAATTGAAACATTTAGATAGTTTTGGATTTTGTGTCAATCTTGGGATTGGTGATAGATACATTTTTAAATGTATTTTTCTCAAGTAGATACGGGTACCACAAACCTCTTCCGTAAAATTTAGAAATTTTTGGAGAACTGTGGAATTTCTAGTGCATTTCTGAAAATCGGTCAAAAATATTGAAATCAGGGTATGGGGCAGTCGATTGATCTTTCTGTAGGTTTGCATATTCGAAGGCACCAGTCGACTGGTAGCTGTCTCAGTCGACTGGTGGAGGTTGAAAGTGGTTTTTCAGCAATTGAAAAGTGTCGTGATAATGTAAAATAAGTGTGTGATCTTATGTGAGGATAACACACTGTGTTTATGTCATTAGAGGTTAAAGGGATCGAATAAGAGAGAAATTATTGGTGTCTTTTTGATGTGTGGCAAAGGGGGAGAAGTGTTGGGTTTAAGTGAGAAACCAAACACATCTTTGCAAGAAATCCTAGGTCTAGGAGGAGCTTAGGTAAAAGGGGAGCATTGCTGCTCATTTGGTGGCGTAAGGGGAACCTTGGAGAGGTTCTTAAAAAGCATTTGTAAGTCCAATGTAGGGGGAGCCTTGGAGAGGTTTTAAAAAGCCCGTTTTGGTAAAAGTCCTAAACTCTTGGGGAGGTTAGGTATGGGAATGCCTTATGATAGGATCTATGCATGTTTCCATTACATATGCATTGGCGGTGTAAGTCCAAGGTGAAGCCTTGGCAACGTAAGTCCAAATGGTTATTAGCTTTGTTATTGCTATTTGTTTTCTCTAACTTAAACGTATTGCCAAACATCAAAAAGGGGGAGATTGTTGGGGCAATCTATGATCCAGATTGACCATGTGTTTTAATGTTTGGGCAAAGGGTTTAAGTTAGGTTCACCCTTGTATTTGATATGTGTATTGGAAGTGTGCAGGCTTGCAGGACACACATAGACTTAGCTAGACGATTTCGGGACCGGTGAAGGATGACATGGGAGGCAAGTCGTGGGCTTGCATGCATCCGAAGGACCATGGACAAAGCAGGGACGATGAGCCAAGAGAAGCGAACTTTGAGGCATACGTGAAGGATGACATGGAGGCAAGCTGAGGGCTTGTGTGCGCATCTGAGGGATGAGAGCCAAAGTCGAAGAGGCCTTAAAGGCAACAGGTCGAGGCTGCTGGAGAAGGAACGATGAGCCGAGGGAAGCGGACTTCGAAGCATACGCGAAGGATGGCATGGAGGCAAGCCGTGGGATTGTGTGCGCATTTGAGGGACGAGAGTCAATGTCGAAGAAGGCTTGAAGGTAACATATCGAGGCTGCTGGAAGAAGAGTCAGCTGAGTCGTGAGGGTGCGAATGCTGAGGGAATTGTACTCGGGAAATTCTAGGATTCGAGTGCTAAGAGAAATGTACTCGGGGAAAGGAAACCTTAGGTGTAGAAGGGGATCAGTCGACCGGTGCCAGGGCAGTCGACTGATGAAGTCCACAGAAAGATCAGTCAACAGCCCCTGGAGCAGTCGACTGATGGTAGCTCAAATTTGAACGTTAACCTGTAACGGTCGAATTTAAGTGGGACCAGTCGACTGGTGATGAACCAGTCGACTGGTAACGGTCATTTCAGCCAAGTGCACTATTTAAAGGGGCTCGGTTTTGGTTTAGAGTTCTTGGCAAAACAAGCATGGTAAGAGCTTATCAGTAGCCTGTACGTGCTCAGGGGTTGTCGAAGTGTTGTGGCGAGGTTTCTCCACCCACAAGGAGCGACAATAGCTAGCTAGAGGTGCTTCGGGGAATCATCCACCAAAGGATCAGGATCGTCCACCTTACGGACAGCCGTGGAGTAGGAGTTTCATCTCCGAACCACGTAAATCGGTGTGTTTTTCTTGTGTGTTAGTTTTTAGTTTTTGTTATTCCACTTGCGCACTAATCATTGTAGGAAGACAAGATCAAAAAGTTGTTATTCACCCCCACTCTAGCAAACGGAAAGGTCCGAACAATAACTTCTAAGCCACGCGTCAGACACCCCTAAGCTCTCGAGTGCTCGTGTAGGGCCACGTCAACATTCGGATAGACTTTACTAGGGTTATAAATAGACCCTTGGAGCTTAATTCCAAACATCAATTCACTTGTACTCGAATTGCTTTTAGTTTTTCTCTATTTTCTGAGTTCTACATTTGTGTAAGAAGCTTCTCTGCCCCAAGGAGTTAATCAGGAGATCGAGCTATATTTTTGTCTTAGATTAGCAACCTTCCTGGTTGCAAACCAAGAAACTGTTTGTGTCTCTTTTCCTTTTTTATTAATTAATTCTTATGTTCATCATGCTTGTGAACTAACCAACATCATTGTTGAGCAAGGATAAAAGATAGATTTTTATTTACAGGGGCAATTCACCCCCTCCCCCCCTCTTATCGATCGCACGATCACCGACAGAGAGTGAGTTTGTAAGATGAGCAGTCAACTGAAGGAGGAATCAGTCGACTGATAACATTGAGTGAAACTCACAGAAAGATCAGTCGACTTGGGTTGGCTCCAATCAACTGATGCTTTGATAAAATTAGTCATTGGTTGTGTCCAACGGAAAGGACCAATCGACTGATAACGGGTATGAGCTGTTTTGTCAACAACTCTTTCCTCTACTTAAGGGGAAGCTTTGAGGCTTGAGAAGGTTTAAATATTCTGTTGAAATCTTTCTTGATCAAGTGCTCAAAACTCCAACGCTCAATCTCTTCCCCCTAACCTTAAGCTCAATCTTGTAAAGGGAAGAGAGATCCTTGTGAGAGGTTGTTCTCTACCGAGAAAGAGAAAGCTTAGCCGGAGATTGTCGGGGACAAACCACCGACGGATTGAGGGGTCGCCCACCTCAAGGACAGGCCAAGGAGTAGGAGCAAGCAATCTCCGAACTACGTAAAAGATAAGTGTTAGCATTGCTTTTCTTTGTTCAAGTTTCATTTTCGCTAACGCAACTAACACATGTAGGAAGAAGACAATTTGGGTGATGAGCTATTTACCCCCCCCCTCCCTCCCCTCTAGTCGGGTCTCTGATCTTCAAGAAGTACTATCTCCACTACCTGACGGCTCTAATACCTAGGTCTGAGGCATTGTTCAGATAGTTCACTAAACTCCGCCTTGTAATTCATTATGATATGGTAGCCCGGGTTAAGGTTCAAGTTAACTCCTGACAAACTACATAGAAGTAGAGAAAACATTATCTTTGAACAACCTTCCAAAATTACTATTAATTGACGTTCTACCCTTCGAAGATCGTCTTCTGCAATCTCTACTACGTAACAGTTAGAACTTGTTAAGTGTTAAACAGTTAGCTCCACTTTCTCTACACCACTATGGGTTATCTATCTAAATATATCTTCGAGGTTATTTAACCAAGTACGAGAGGTCCATGGATCAGAATCTATCATGGAATAGAGAATATCGATCCTCTGTTAACTAGGCTAATATTGGTATACGTGCCTTGTCCATTACCCAATTGGTAGTGATGGGGCAGATATTGTTGTTAGTGTTTTCTAAGATTGAGCTCTTTGATCTCCAATAAGTGGTTGACAGGCTCGAACCCCCGCTTCCGATTGGGTATCAGACGGTGCTTCAGAAGAATCTACATTCTCTACATCATGGTTGAGTCCCTAAGTGACAACGGGTCGATTTCAAGGTTAAACACGACCATGACCGTGTGTAAGGGTTGTTTCACTAAGTGTCATTTCCTACCATGTCTAAGCATGTGAATATCTAATAACAATACAAAGGTATATATAAACAACTACAAACATCCCATAAATCAGCATCGCAACGTAAGCTCTAATACTAATAAAATTGTCATGTTCGGGGTATAGATTGTCATCCGAGGATGGGGAATACCCCTTCGTGACAATTATTGATACAATATGATACGAAGTCAACATTGCAAAAACAACATAATCGACATAACAAGATTAAAAAGGAAGTCAAGTATATACTTATAAGGTAAAAGTAAAGGTTTTTGCCTGCATGCACGACTTTAAACTTTCTTTTACAATACATAAGAGGAAAGTAACAAAACAAAAATAAAGATCAAGTGATAAGAAAACCAAATTAAAAATGAAACCACAAAGACGAATGGAAAATGAACCATCTCGAAGTAATATGGGATCGGCAGCCAAGACCTTCGAGCAACACGACAGAACCTTTACTCGCTAACCTGAAAATCAAAGGAAAACAAGGGATAGCGAGGGGTAGGTGATGACTCAGGTTTGCAAATTACTAATCTTGGAAGCACATACATTTATTTGTCCAATCATACTTTTCACATGCGTCATGTTCCATCCATTACTAAAAATTTACTTTCCACATGTCAGTTTTACCTTAATAACAATGTCTTTTTTGAATTTCATCATAATTATTATCTTATAAAAGATAGAGGAACAAATACTACTATGTTTCTTGGGGGAATAAAAAATGGTCTCTACTATCTTCAAAATTCTTCAATCAAAGCTTTTATTGGTGAACACACAAATAAACTAGCCTGGTATGCTCAACTTGGTCATCATTCTCTTCGTATTATTCAGTCGATTATAAATTGGTATGATTTACCTACTTTCTTTACTTCATCTCCTTCTCATTATGTCAGACATGCATGAAATCTTAAAGTCGTAAGTTACCTTTTTCTTCATCTGAACATGTTTCCGATTTTTCACATGAAATAATTCATTTTGATATTTGGGATCCTGCACCTATCTTGTCTAACCAAAGATTTCTATATTATGTTACCTTCATTGATGATTTTAGTAAATACACTTGGATATATCTTATGAAAAGAAAATCTAATTTATTTGACATATTCTGTCATTTTCAAAAATAAGTTGAACGATATTTTAATCGCAAAATACTTACTCTTCATTCTGATTGGGGAGGGGAATATCAAGCTCTTCATCGTCATTTTGTCTCTTGTGAAATTGTTCATCGAGTCTCTTGCCCTCACACTCTAGAACAAAATGGTTCTGCTGAGAGAAAACATAGACATATAGTTGAAACTGCCTTAGTTCTTCTTCATCATACATCGATTCCGCATAAATTTTGGGATGAAGCTGTTTGTACTGCAATATATCTCATAAATTGACTTCCTACCCCATTGCTCAATCATAAGTATATTTTGGAAAAACTTTATAATCAAACTCCTAAATACATCTTTCTTCGAATCTTTGGATGCGCATGTTATCCATGGTTACGCCTCTACTACACAAATTTGACTCTCGTTCATTACTATGTGTTTTTCTTGTTTATAATAATATGCATTATAGGTATCGTTACTTACATATACCAACTGGACGGATATATACATCACGACATGTTATTTTTGATGAATCTTTATTTTCTTTTTTGGTAGTCTCTTCAATCTCTTCTCTAGGTACAGGCGGTACTTTTTTGATGTCACTCAATATTATTGGAAGAGATGACATCCTAGGTCCTGCTCTGGAGCTCCCTAATAACTCTCCTATACCATCATAATTACCTCAAGTTGCTGCTCTAATTTTAGAAGTCTCACCAGTTGATGATAATATGCTTTCTGGCTCTGGATCCTCAGATAATACAAGTCCAGCAACAAACTCACCATGTCAGTCCACTTCCTCATCACTATCAACAAGTGATTCAAATGATAATACTCATCGTCGCATACTTCTCTTAAGTGACATATATGCATTTTGTCCACCAATGACTACTCGATATTCTTTCTCGAGCTCTAGTGGTCTCCTCAAAATCTATTGAACCAACTTGTTTTACACTGGCAAATAAGGATCCGAATTAGCGTAGTGCAATGACTACAAAATTTGATGCACTTCTTCGCAATGGAACGTGGAACCTAGTTCCATGCATTTCGTCCATGAATGTTGTGGGCTTTAAATGGATATTCCGTCTTAAGCATCGAGCTGATGGTTCTCTTAAACAATATAAAGCTCGACTTATAGACAAAGGATTTAGTCAACAACCAGGTATTGACTTTAATGATACATTTAGCCCAGTCATCAAAATTACATCTGTTAGATTATTGTTATTGATAGCTATTAGTTCTAATTTTATTCTATCCGACAATTAGATGTTTCTAATATATTTCTTCATGGTATTCTTGAGGAAATGATATTTATAAAGCAACCATCTATGTTTATTCATCCACAATTTTCATCTCAAGTTTGTCACCTCAAAAAATCTTTGTATGGTCTTCGGCAAGCTCATTGTGCATGGTTTCATCAATTATCTAAATGGTTACAGGCTCAAGGATTTTCTGGATCAAATACTGACTTCTCTCTATTTACAGACATAATGATAGAGCTATGATATTTTTTCTTATTTATGTGGATGACATTCTATTAACTGGCAATAATAAAAATGACACCATAAATCTATTAAGCCTTCTCAATCTAGAATTTCCTATTTGATATTTAGAAAATGCTCATTTTTTTCTTGGTATTAAACTTATTTCACATGATGAAGGTTATATCCTCTCTCAGAGCAAATATATTACCGAACTTCTTCAAAGAGCTAAAATGGATGGAGCAAGTTTGGTTTCTACACCAATTGCTACAAATAATCTCTCTACAACTTCTTTCTCTTTGGTGATGACTGATCCCCAACTTTATCGAAGTATTGTTGGAGATTTACAGTGTGTTACTATCACACGCCCTGATATTACGTTTACAGTAAATCATGCTTGCCAGTTCATGCTCCCACTGAACAAAATTGGGAATGTGTGAAAAGAATATTTCGCTATCTCAAAGATACTATTCTATATTGTCTTCTTTTATATAACCACTCATCTCGAGATTTACATGCCTATAGTGATATGAATTGAGCAAGTTCTCTTGACGATGATCGCTCTACTAGTGGATATGCAATATTTCTTGGACGAAATGTTATCTCTTGGAATTTGAAAAAGCAACTACAATATCTCGTTCAAGCACTAAGGCTAAATATAAAGCTATAACTAATGTAACGTCAGAAATTATTTGGCTTTAACCCTTTTTCTCTGAACTTCATCTTGCGTCACATATTGCACCAAAAATTTAGTGTGATAATACTGGAGCAACATGTCTTACAACAAATCCAATATTTCATGATCGTACAAAATATGTTGAGATTGATTTTCATTTTGTTCGAGAGTGCATGATAAGCAAACAATTATCTGTTTCTTATATTTCTGCAAAAGATCAAATTATTGATATCTTTACTAAGTTATTATCTAGACAACGTTTTAGCAAACTATAATGCAAACTCAATGTCATAGATCTCCCATTAAATTTGTCAGAAATAAAAGAGAATAATTATTTAATAAATTCTTTGACAAAATAAAATCAAATTTATATATTATTATATTAAATATTTTTTTATTAATCTGTTATTTAAGTGTTTCTTTATAAATATGTTAATTAATAATTTTTTATTAATTTTTTATTTGATTAAGAATCCTAAAATATTTATAAATTATATGTTTCATGAATATATTATTCAATCAATAAAATTATTTTATTAATTCTTTAAAAAAAAAATTTCTACTTTTCTTATTTTATTAACGGTATCTACTCAAATTCTCTTATCATCCGGACGACCATTTTAAACAGGATTTGTGACGTCAATCCGATCAGGGAGCGACGACACGTCACCCCGATCGAGAGCGATGATAATCCTGGCGGGTTTCAAGAGTGGATCCCCTACCATTCCATCACGTCACTCTTTCCCCGACAAGTCTTTCTCCAGCTCGGCAGGCACTGCGGCTCAGAGAGCCTATTTCAACCTTCTTCGGCCATCTCATTCGTTCGTTCAGTATCCTACGCAGCTCATGATTCATCCTTCAACGGGGGAACAGAATATGAGGTTGTAGACTTCCGCCGTATCAGCCGGTATGCGTGACCATGCCGTGATGCCGACGGAAGAGATGGCCACGAGCGAAATGAGTATGATCCCGCCACGCCGCATTAGTTACATCAGATATTATGATCTGTCACGCATTATTGGACTTCACCATGCTTGATCTCGATGACTCGTCCTGTTTCACACTAGTGTTTCCAGAATGATTTGACTTCGCTCCATTTAATATTGTCTCCTCTCAGATTTCTCAAACACAAAATTACCAGGCCAGACGTCGAGCACAATGCATGGCTACGGAACCAATTACAGTCATTCACGCAGTGTCGTCTTAATCATCGAGCCTCTGGGTTCACAAGGCCGGCCTCCATCGCCCGGCTCGCCTGACGTTGAGATTTGAGAAGCCATGGCAGATGCTCCAGACGACGGCAGCCGATGAAAACGCTCACCAGCTAGCTGTTCGAAATTAATGAAGCTGCTGCACGCTGCGGTGGCCTGCGAGAGAAGACAAGCGAGTGCGACGTCGAAGAGAGCACGGGCATGGCCACTGTTCTGCCGCAGCTCCTGCAAGCAATGCTTCAGGCACTTGTTGCATACAGTCCAAAATATATATCGCACTGCCTGCATGCGACTGCAAGAATGTTCAAATTAATTAGGCCTTTTCTATATTGGACCAAACCTTTGTTTTGGGGGTTTCTAGCCAGAATTTTTGGACTCTTATTGTTTTTCTTGTTCGATGAGACGATGAGTGAAAGGAATAAATGGTAGGTGTGCCGCTTAAGGAAAACAACACCACATTTTTTTTCTCCTAAAGGACCATTCTAACGTGAAATATTGTGTCTAGATGCTAATGCTAAATTTCTTTTCAAAGACGACATATTATGTCTTGATAAAGTACCGCCAATATTTAATCACCAGTATATTTCAAATTTAAATTTTGAAAGATGAATGATAGTTTAACAACAACAAAAAAAACCTCTTGCAGTACATGTCCAACTAAAATACCCTTGTCTGACTTATAATTGGCATATTATGTATATTTATGAAATCTAGATAAACAGTGCTGCGCATGGTACTTCGAACAGGAGGGGATTAGTATCCAGACTATCGGTAGACTGTTTATTTATATATGCATAAATTTTGGATTTTGTTGTTTTTAACTCACGAAGTAATACGAGATGATTATATATGATCCGGTCGGGTAAGTTTTTGGAGTTGATTAGGGGCCCGGTCGGATGGGGTCTGGGTCAGACAAAGTGGGTCGGGTTCAGTATCGGATTAGTGCGCTAGATACTGATCCGGCTAAGAGGATCAAGATTCGAAGCAACTTGATGCGGGGCCCAATCAGTGGCACCCGAGCAGACATACCCGCCCGAGAACTTTAGCGGTCGGGGAGCACCGGTCGGGGAAGTTTAGTCGGGATAAAGCAGAAGCGTTTAGCCATCTCTTCACAAGTGTTCGGTAAGTAGTAGACCTCCTAGGCGGGGTCTCTCGGCAGGGTGGCCGACCCCGAGTGGCCAACCCCGACTGGCAGAGTGGCCGACCCCGACTGGCCGACCCCGACTGGCCGACCCAGAGTGACAGGGTGGCCGACCCAGGGTGGCAGACCCAGGGTGGTCGACCCTAGAGTAAGTGAAGGGTCGTAGCAGTAATAAAGGTCATCCGAATCTCCCCATTGTCAGAAGAGGATCCTTGACGTACTCATGACCTGACAAGAGCCGCCAATAATAAAAGGGGGACAGAAGAGACATATTAAGCAAATGTGTCAGACGTTTATGAGGGTCAGGCAGCTATGACAGTCTCATAGCATTAAATGCGGCCGTCAATATCACCATCTGCCAACTGACCATTTCTTAATGAGACATGATAGCTCTGACAAGGCAGAGCTTCCCCTCCCCTATATAAACCCCCCTTTTGAGCTCCAAAAGGGGGCTGCTGCCATTTTGCAACCACTCCACTACATTGAGAGCGTTGTTTCGGTCCGACCTCCCAAGCTATAGCAGACCGGGTCGGTTCGGTGAGACCGAGTCATCTGAGGGAGAATCGATCTTCTCTTGTCGACAGGATCAAATTTGGCGCCGTCTGTGGGAATCTACCTGATCGAAAGACGAAGATGAGTGACTCTAACCGGATGGCCGTGATGCTTTCACAAGAAGACTTGGATCTGCTAGTCGAAGCCAGAGCTAAGAAGCTGGCGGCCGCGCAACAGGTAGCTGCCCAACTCACTCGGGAAGGCCCGTCCGAGCCTGCTACCCGAGTGGGCACTGAGGGAGGAGCGCGCCAGGGGGATAGCACTCATTTCCGCCAAACACTGTTCAACCCGTCTGAGGGTGCGGGACAGTCCGACCTAGTGGAAGTCTCTTCCAGCCAAGCAAGAATCAACAAGGGGAAGACCCCTATTAGCCAAGCCCTGGCTGACCATTCAGGGTTCCCTTTCTCCAGACAAGTTCCGCAAGAGCCAGTCTCCAAACATTTCCGGCTCTTGTCCATTCCAGAATATGAAGGAGCTGCAGACCTAGAGGAAGACCTGATGAAGTCTGAAAATGAAGCCTTGCTGCATCAATACACGGATAGTATCAAGTGCCGAGCGTTCCTGACCACCCTGGTAGGTCCCGCTCAGGGCTAGTTCGACAAACTCCCGGAGGGGTCTGTGCGAGAGTTTGCCGACTTCAAAAGAACGTCCTACCGAAGTATACCTGACATAAGGAGACCCCCTGAGAACAATATCAAGGGCTTGAATGACTTCTTGAGGCAACGAAACTAGGAGCTACTCTGACTCAAAAGGAGAAGTACCGGCCGTGTATAAGCTCTTCCTTCCATCATAAGCTGGCATTCTCATTCCCAAGGCGTTATCCTTGCCCAACTTGACAAGCTCGGGGATAGTTTTCCTATGGGTGACTCTAGATACTAATGTCGGCGATATGCTCACATCATAGTGGAAAAGAGTATTGTCAGCTACCTCGACTAGGAAATGAGCAGCTCTAACGAAGCACTTCCTTCCGACAAGGTCGAAGTCCGACTGGTCGGGACGTCTCAAGCCTTGCTCGATGATTGGAGGTACTGCCAGCGATCATGAGTTACCGGAGTTCGTCACTAATCTTGCGATCGTGTACGGAAGAGAGTAGGACCAGTCAGAGAGGTGATCCAGTTGACGCCCCCAATGGGGAGAACTCTCCCTGGTGATCGAGAAGATGAGGTCGGGAGCTTATTATTTGCGAGATGCCCAAGGAAAGAAGCAGGGAAGGCCTTGGAGTGTGACACACTTAAAATTGTATTGAGAGGAGAGTTCGAGTTTAGTGACCCCTTGTAATTGTATCACACGAATATGATAGTGAAACTCAAGGCAGCTAAAAGGCAGATCAGCAGGTTATAAGTGGGCATGCTCCCACGCACCCACCGGACTCGGCGCCGATCGGGCGTGGCGATTCCACGTTCGGTCGGGCCCGGTCGGGCGTGGCGTTCCACGTTCGGTCAGGGTAAGTCAGACGGTGTCCAGACTCTTGCTCTTGCAAGTTATAAGTGGGCATGCTCCCACGCACCCACCGGACTCGGCGCCGATCGGGCGTGGCGATTCCACGTTCGGTCGGGCCCGGTCGGGCGTGGCGTTCCACGTTCGGTCAGGGTAAGTCAGACGGTGTCCAGACTCTTGCTCTTGCAAGTTATAAGTGGGCATGCTCCCACGCACCCACCGGACTCGGTGCCGATCGGGCGTAGCGTTCCACGTTCGGTCGGGCCCGGTCGGGCGTGGCATTCCACGTTCGGTCAGGGTAAGCCAGACGGTGTCCAGACTCTTGCTCTTGCAAGTTATAAGTGGGCATGCTCCCACGCACCCACCGGACTCGGTGCCGATCGGGGCGTAGCGTTCCACGTTCGGTCGGGCCCGGTCGGGCGTGGCATTCCACGTTCGGTCAGGGTAAGCCAGACGGTGTCCAGACTCTTGCTCTTGCAAGTTATAAGTGGGCATGCTCCCACGCACCCACCGGACTCGGTGCCGATCGAGCGTGGCGATTCCACGTTCGGTCGGGCCCGGTCGGGCGTGGCGTTCCACGCTCGGTCAGGGTAAGCCAGACGGTGTCCAGACTCCTGCCTTTGCAAGTCATAAATGGACATGCTCTCCTACAACCATCGACCTCGTGGCAGACCGGACGTGGCTGCCCACGCTCCATTAAGGTCTCCCGAGCGACATTGAGACACTTGCTCTTCAGTAATGTTATAAAGGTGATTGCTCACACGCCTCAGCCGCTCTGCTCGGCACCTAGCCGCTCTGCTCGGCACCCAGCCGCTCTGCTCGGCACCCAGCCGCTCTGCTCGGCACCCAGCCGCTCTGCTCGGCAGTCAGTTACTCAGCCGCTCTGCTCGGCACCTAGCCGCTCTGCTCGACACTCAGACTCGGTGCCGATCGGGCGTAGCGTTCCACGTTCGGTCGGGCCCGGTCGGGCGTGGCATTCCACGTTCGGTCAGGGTAAGCCAGACGGTGTCCAGACTCTTGCTCTTGCAAGTTATAAGTGGGCATGCTCCCACGCACCCACCGGACTCGGTGCCGATCGAGCGTGGCGATTCCACGTTCGGTCGGGCCCGGTCGGGCGTGGCGTTCCACGCTCGGTCAGGGTAAGCCAGACGGTGTCCAGACTCCTGCCTTTGCAAGTCATAAATGGACATGCTCTCCTACAACCATCGACCTCGTGGCAGACCGGACGTGGCTGCCCACGCTCCATTAAGGTCTCCCGAGCGACATTGAGACACTTGCTCTTCAGTAATGTTATAAAGGTGATTGCTCACACGCCTCAGCCGCTCTGCTCGGCACCTAGCCGCTCTGCTCGGCACCCAGCCGCTCTGCTCGGCACCCAGCCGCTCTGCTCGGCACCCAGCCGCTCTGCTCGGCACCCAGCCGCTCTGCTCGGCACCCAGCCGCTCTGCTCGGCAGTCAGTTACTCAGCCGCTCTGCTCGGCACCTAGCCGCTCTGCTCGACACTCAGCTACTCAGCCGCTCTGCTCGGCACTCAGCTACTCAGCCACTCAGCTTGGCACTCAGGCACTCTGCTATGTCATCGGCTCAGCACTCCGTCATTCGGCTCTGCCACCTATCAGGGAATTAGTCACTACTCAATTGCTTGCTTCCTTAGCCATTGCTTAGCCGTTTACTCGGCTCTAGGCCACATGCGTGACACCCGCAACCATTTGCTTGGTTCGTCAAAAATGCTTAGTGGTTTCCCATGCACAGATTCGTCACTCGTCCAACACGATCCAATTGCTCGCTTGACATAGCTAACTACGCTAGCGACGACATTCCGAGAGACGAAATACTGATTAACTGGGTAAAATCCAACCCGTGACTTCTGATTGATTGTTCTTCTATCAAAGGAGATCCATTCCCACCTAATTCCAGGATCAGAAAGTATGAGTGGAATAAGTCAAACCACTAGATTCGGTCTAGTTAGTCAGACTCACACCTCCTTCAACTAGACTTGAAGGGGAGATATGTGGTCATGAGAGATAAATGCGTGGCAGATGCGTTGATGGCTGACTTGACAGGGGACTCGACATTTCAGGATAAAGATCCTGAGGCCATAATGAGGGCCAGGGGTGCGAAGGTTGGTTTATCCGACCGGGCAAGCAGCCTAGTCAGTCGGACTTGACGCCTCCTTCGACTAGACTTGAAGGGGAGGCTTGTGATCCGGTCGGGTAAGTTTTTGGAGTTGATTAGGGGCCCGGTCGGATGGGGTCTGGGTCAGACAAAGTGGGTCGGGTTCAGTATCGGATTAGTGCGCTAGATACTGATCCGGCTAAGAGGATCAAGATTCGAAGCAACTTGATGCGGGGCCCAATCAGTGGCACCCGAGCAGACATACCCGCCCGAGAACTTTAGCGGTCGGGGAAGTTTAGTCGGGATAAAGCAGAAGCGTTTAGCCATCTCTTCACAAGTGTTCGGTAAGTAGTAGACCTCCTAGGCGGGGTCTCTCGGCAGGGTGGCCGACCCCGAGTGGCCAACCCCGACTGGCAGAGTGGCCGACCCCGACTGGCCGACCCCGACTGGCCGACCCAGAGTGACAGGGTGGCCGACCCAGGGTGGCAGACCCAGGGTGGTCGACCCTAGAGTAAGTGAAGGGTCGTAGCAGTAATAAAGGTCATCCGAATCTCCCCATTGTCAGAAGAGGATCCTTGACGTACTCATGACCTGACAAGAGCCGCCAATAATAAAAGGGGGACAGAAGAGACATATTAAGCAAATGTGTCAGACGTTTATGAGGGTCAGGCAGCTATGACAGTCTCATAGCATTAAATGCGGCCGTCAATATCACCATCTGCCAACTGACCATTTCTTAATGAGACATGATAGCTCTGACAAGGCAGAGCTTCCCCTCCCCTATATAAACCCCCCTTTTGAGCTCCAAAAAGGGGCTGCTGCCATTTTGCAACCACTCCACTACATTGAGAGCGTTGTTTCGGTCCGACCTCCCAAGCTATAGCAGACCGGGTCGGTTCGGTGAGACCGAGTCATCTGAGGGAGAATCGATCTTCTCTTGTCGACAGGATCAATATACATTCTCTTTAAAAAATAATTAGCATATTTATTAATTTAGTCTGAGATAATTATAATCACGGTCCAATAAACGGAATCCGGCAAAGTTATCTCAGCCGAGGTGGTGCCGCCGTGAGACGAAGGACCAGTGACATTCCGTTGACTGTTGCGGACCCCATAGAGGGCCCACTTAAAACGGGCGCAGGCAGCCATGCCCGCGTGAGCCGTGACAAAATTGAACCGAACCACGCCACCCGGCTCCCCCAATTAATTTGGACCGATTAAATTTCCCGTCGAGTTCGACGTGACCCGCACACGATTCTCGTGGCGGCGCGTGAGTGCGGAGTCGCTGATTCACTCACTACACGCGGCCGATCCGAACCGAAAACGGACGAACCGCTCTCTTTTCCCTGCTTTCCCCGTGCATGGCAGTGGTGGCGGCGTCCACGAAGGCCAAGTTTCTTTTACATTTTTACCCCTACGAATGTTTTTGTCTTCTTTCTTCGGTTCTCTCATCATTTGCTCATCGACGTCCCGTGATTTGAGTAGGGGCAAGGGGGTATTTAGATCATTTAAAGCGTGGATGTGAGAGATAGGTCCATTTCAAATCAAGTCCCACCCCTGTTCGCCTTTCCCGATAGCTGCAAACGAGGCCCTTCTGTGCTTTGCGTCTGTGCTTCCGTCGTTGCCTTCGTGGCTAGCTTGGTCGCCAGTTGCTCCGCTTCCGTAACACCACTTTGGCTAAACTCGCTTCCACTATCGCAGCTTTGTTTAAAGTGGAATAGAAAGTGGTCGCGGAGGAGGTGGGGAGAGAATGGCGGCGAGGAACCGGCCGCGGAGGATCCTCGACTTGCCTCGGCTGGCGAGGCGGTCTCGAGCAGCGGCGACTATGAATCCGCCATTGGACCGCAAGCTCGTGGATCTTCTGGAGGGCCGCGATCGCCATGCGCGGACCCCTCGGACGCCGACGGTGACTCCTCCAGGAGAGAGCGGAGGGGACTCGTGCGGAGACGAGAGGTGGCGGTTCCAGGCGGAGATGCTTCGCGCCGAATGCAAATTCTTGAGGATGGAGCGAGAGGTCGAGCTGCGAAAACTGGAGAGGAATCGCACCCAGATGGAGGACGCATTGAGATCTGCAATGGACACCTTGGTATTGGTATGCCTTGTGAGATCGAATTTTAAAAAAAAAAATCGTCGCATTTTTTAAGTCTTTATCTTTGAGTTTGAAAACGATGACGATGGGTTAGGGGAGGAAGAAGATTGATTGCAGCGAGAGCGTAGAGGAGGCATTGGATGCGAGCATCGAGGAGCTGGAGGGAAAGCTAGAGGTGCTCAGATTGGGTAACGGCGGGTGCGGGAGGAGTAGAGGAAGCTCAAGAGGAATGCAGCCTAGGAATAGTGCAAGGCGAAACTTCGATCGGCAAGCATCGGTGCTTAGGCGGCGGCTGGAGAAAATGGTGGACGACCTCAGCGTGAAGGACATTCAAGAGATTTCTGTGCCAGATTCGAGGAAGAAAGCTGCAGAATCAGAGCGAATTGAAGCAGCGGAGTCTGCTAGTCCTGGTTCGAGTCACGGTAGCCAGTTTCTCGACCAGGTAATAATTGATATTTGTTTGCTTCACAAAAAAGAAAATATTTTCTCCCTTTCCAATTATTGAAGATGTTCTCATCGATTGAGTAAAGATGGAGATGCTGCAGAGAAAGATGGACGGACTGTCCAGGGGAATGTTAGAGAGGAACGAGGAATGTGGCCACTTCTTCTCTTCCAACGATGGTAGTATCATTACCAGCAGCGACAAAGGCGAGAGGAGTGACCTACAACCAATTGGGTGCGCTACAGCAATAAAGAAAGAACGGTTCCTTCAAATCCAGAATGCGGCGGCGGCGGATAAACTGGTGAGCAACTAAGATTAATTCAAATTAGATGTCTTTTTTTAAAGTGCAATGCTTCTTCATTTGCTAAAAACACAATTATTCTTGCGTCACTTCACACGAAGATGATTGACATGTTAGCAGCGTTGCACCATTCACCTCTCTTGTTTTTTCAGCTAGGACTTTATCTTGATTGTTGATGACTAGCTAGTGAATAAAGAATACGTATCAATGATTGAGATCGAAATTCCAACCAAATTGGATTGCTAAAAAGGTCCTCCATAGGGATTTGAGTTCTTTTTCAAATGAAGATGCTATGCATGGCTGGCTTGACTTGTGCATAGTGAGTCGAGATTCATAGGGCACCTTCATAAGCAAGGCATCTTTTAGATGATTCCCATGTCTCATGCTGATGGTATCCGTGGTTTCGATTTGAGCTTAAGACAAGTACCTAGCGGGTTATTTAGTTGTTAGCTAACTTCATAAGCCCATAAATTAAGCTGTAAATGGTAAAGAAAGTAGGAACTTAGACGTGCGCTGTCAAGTAAGACAGATTATTCTTTCTCTTAATGGAACTTCATACAATCTGAGGGAGGATCGCCAAATGGCATATTAGTAGAAAACTTATTTTTGCAGCCACTAATGCCAATCTTTACCTCCATTCACATTCGAATGGTAGAAATTAAGTGTTTAGAGAATGCCAAGTTTAAGTTTCAAGTCATATGACACCTGGGAAATAAATACTTTTTCTACATTTAGATATTATTTTTGAAAAATGAACCTACCAAACTTTTCTTTTCGTCCCCTGAATGTGGATGTACTTTCAATATCTGAGATCTTGAAAGTTTGATATGTATGCTATGCAAATTAATGCACCTTAATTTCTCTTCTTTTGGACGCACTAACTTTGGCTGAGCTCATGTTGCAATACCGAGTGAAACCCACAGTGTTAAACTAGAGACACCCTGTATCCTTTCTACAATTAGCTATCTCCTGAAGCAGCTGCTTTAATTTGAACTATCCATATGGTAGTTAATTCATTTTGCTCTATTTTTATATACATTAATCAAGGAGAGATTCTCTCTACACTAGTCAATCCAAGACATCTGAGCTAGCTACTGCTAACTCAAACCTTAATGGTGCATGTATACATATATATCACTTTATTGAAACCATGAACTTGAATTATGAGCTAGTAGTTCAAGCTCAAAACAGCATCAGATAATAGCTTTCTTTTGTGATCAGTTACTCATTTTGTATTTTGGTCAGACCTCTACATTTTGACCGTTGGGGGTCAGATGTATGACAACAGCCACATGATAATTCCAGTTTCTGTACATAAAATGGGAAACCTGCCCTTTGAAATCAATTCTTTAAATGAAGGTGAATTCCATGTCTTGCTGTTATTAGTCTAGTTCTAGGCCCCTTCGATATTATTTCTTGATCACGTATACTCCATTACTTGTTAGGAAAGTTAATTAAATGTAAGAGAATTAAACCACGTATTGACTGCAAGTTAAGGTTATTTTATTTTGATTTTGTTTTTGGTGGGAATTCAAAACAGCAATTCATGAAGAGAGAAACAAAAAGGATCTGCAGGTTTCTCAGTCTCACAAACACGCTTCGTAGTCTTGGTTTCCTTAGCACTTCTCACAGTACTTCTTAATATTCGAGATGCTTTTCTCTTTGTTTGTGCAATTCTCGCTTGGTATTCTACAGCCTGATAAATACTAGTCCCTTAACCGAATAGCCACAGGGACAAAGTAACTGATTTTCTGATACCTCTTGCAGTTAAATGCACTCTAATCTATCGTCCTGATGGTTTCCAAACCACGATGAGTAGCACGAATACTTTAACTCAGTTCTGCTACTGTAATACTAGCGATCTGCTTTATTACTTTATGCACTGCATTATGCCCCATACTAAAAGGTTTTGCTTCGAGCATCTTTTTACTCCCTTACCTACCTTAATGATTTGATCCCAAGTGCTACTTGGTGCTTCTTTTTCGACTTTTTAAAAGTTGGTCTTAATTGCTCTCTGGGACTGCACCCACTTCCTTCCTGTGGATTGAACAACTCCGGCCATTTCCTTTACTTGTACCCTTTTATTTAATGAAAAGGAGAGCTTTTATGGGGAATTAATTGAAACATTTCTAGTTTCAAGTGCTTATCTGCTATTACTATCTTGTTTGGCAGTGAAAGTTCATTGGAGATCAGACTGTCTGCATAACCGTGATAAGATAATGTTTCCTGCTGCTAAATTCCTGTTTGGCAGTTTTAGCAGATATTGCTATAATTTGGAACTCTTCCTGTCCATGAAAAATTGAAGTAAACTTGTTTCAGGTTGATGCATCCTGTGAATGACTCATTTGTGTTATGAGGCCTATCTGTTTAGTAGCTTGGTTGATGAGCTTTATGGTTAGCTTATATATTTTCGATAGTTAATATTAAAACCATTACAGGAGGAGGAGAAGATGGGGTTGCTAAGCTGCTGTAATTGCAAGGAGTTGGTGAGCCATATAATGCAGCAGGTTAGGTCAGAGTCTGAGCAGTGGACTGAGATGCAAGAAATGTTGGATCAAGTTAGGGTAGAGATGGAAGAGCTCAAATCTTCCAGAGACCATTGGCAGCGACGTGCCATTTCTTCTGAGGTCAATTTCCACTCTCAGCACGTACATGTAAGTTCATGTTGGAAATCTCCATTAGTTTTATGGAAAAAACATAACAAGTCTGTCTAAAAATAAGCAAAGAAAAACAAGAGAGAATCTTTGAGAAAGTAGCATAGTTCGTTGATAATTGTATGTTTAAATTCTTGGAATGGATAGTCTGTAACATCCGTAAATCTTCCCTATTCCAGAAGCTTGAGTGGAAGCAAAAGGCGAGATCTTCAGAATGGAAGGTAATGGAGCTACAGAAACTAGTTAAAGAGCTTCAAAAAGAGCTCCAACCGTTGAGAACCAAGCTCCTCAATGCTCCCCCTTCGTCCCCTACGCACTCAGAGTTCCAGCCGGGAGATCCACTGAGGATAGCTCAAAACCAACAGACTAAATCCATCAACACATGTGAAGAGAAGGAGAAGCATATTCTTGCGTGTCACATGAATTCACAGAACAATCGAATCCGGCGCACGCCATTGAGAGATATCAATAACATTTCTCCAAGACCAAGACGTCGAGGATGAAGTTCACAGTTATGTCATGAGGGCAACAACAGCCTCATCTGCAGAATGATCTGCGATGCTTGAAACGATGATGATTTGTAGAGTTGTGAGTTAATCAGAAGTTGCTTACCTGAGAACAGGTTAAGCACGGCAGAGTTGTCTGTCCTCTGAAGATTGTTACTAGGGTTGCATAAATTCTGTATTACGTTATTCCTAATCATCAAGCCGCAGGAATTTGTCCAAACTTGTTTAGCACTGATTGAACAGCACAAATTTGCTATGACCTGAAAATGAAATTAAATCTTTTAATAGCACTGATTTAATTGCAAAATTGGTCGCCTTCAAAACAATAAAAAAATCTATATCTTGATTTAATAATTCTGAAAAAGGGCTTCGTTAGATTTTAAGCT
Source organism: Boesenbergia rotunda (assembly GCA_024364735.1). Taxonomy (NCBI): domain Eukaryota; kingdom Viridiplantae; phylum Streptophyta; class Magnoliopsida; order Zingiberales; family Zingiberaceae; genus Boesenbergia; species Boesenbergia rotunda. Next base: position 648,477 of record JAGFNQ010004047.1, read on the forward strand.
TAATTAATTAAATATTTGACGACGTATAATTATTAAAAAAATTGATGAAAAAGTCAACACTAAATTGGGAGCATATGGAAATTTCTTATCCGCCGCTAAGATAAATCGGTGAGCTTTCAAGACTGAAAACTTAAAAGTTTAATATTCAATGATTATGTACTTATCATTAAGATACACTACAAAAATTTCCAACTTTACCGACAGAATTCCGTCGGTACAAACCATTTCCGACGGAAAAAATATTGACGGAAAATTATTCGTCGGGGATAATATTTTCGACGGAAAAATGGGTCCGTCGGCAAAAAGAAAGGTACCGACGGAAAAATGGGTCCGTCGGCAAAAAAAACGTACCGACGGAATTTCCCGTCGGTCAATACCGACGGAAATACAACCCCGTCCAGAAATACAAAACCCAGGATGAAGAAGATTACCGACGGAAACTCTGTTTCCGTCGGAAATCTCCGACGGAAACAGAGTTTCCGTCGGTATCCTCCGACGGAAACAGTTTCCGTCGGGGATTTCCGACAGAAACAGAGTTTCCGTCGGTAGCCTCCGATGGAAGCTCTGTTTCCGTCGGAAATCCTCGACGGAAACTCTGTTTCCGTCGGAGATTTCCGACGGATTCTCAGATTCCGTCGGGAATTTCCGACGGAAACAAAGTTTCCATCGGAAATCTTCGACGGAAAATAGTAGAATCTCAGTTTCCGTCGGAAATTTCCGACGGAATCTGAGAATCCGTCGGCGATCTATCGCAAGTCCAGTTCGATATATTTCTGACGGATCTTTATTCCTGTCGGTATTCCGTCGGAACGTAATAAAAAAAAATTCGATTAATGGTAGAAAAATATTTTGATTGAAAAAAAAATCCATATGACAAAAGAACATAATTTGCACCAGAAATAATCACTTTCCAAAAAAACAATATATTATAAATGACTAGTTTAAAAAAAATATTTTACAAGTCTCCATCCAAATGCATAGCAACAAAAAAAAAAATACAATAATATATGCTTACATCCAATCCTAACTTAAGTACGCTCAATAATACATGACTGACAATAGTTTCGATAAATAAAGTTCGCTCTCTAAATGTCACAATACAAGTCTACCAGCAGCTGTTTGTCATCTAATCTTCTAACCTTCCTTGATGTTTGTGACAATAACACCTGTAAATCATCTGCACCATGAACGATATTATAACGATTCCTCTGAAGCATGTGAATCACACAGATTAGATTAATATAAACCAACTTGCTAGATCAATTTAACCAAATGAAAAAAAAACCATTTGAAGCATGTGAAGAAGACAACAACATGCATGGGTTTGAATTAAAACAGAGCCAAAACTTAATGCAACTCATATCAAATTTATATGATAAGCAGAAAGCAAAAACTAATTAGACCTCTGGCTTTATAACTCACCTGTAAGGATGTCTAGCTATATCTATCCAGAATCCTGAAAAATAAAAATATAATTTATTACTGTAAATAATGAATAAATAAATTTAACATAGTTGAAATAAAACACGTGTCATAGTTTAACTTATACCTTAAAAAATTCTACTCGTCCATGTCTGTTGGGTCTTGAGTATCCTGTGACTCAAAACCGTGTTGCGATGGTTGTGTTGGAGGAAAATTAGCTATGACCGCGTTCATATGGTCCACCAAAGCTTTATGCCTCCGTTCGTCCGCCGCTCTCTGCCGCTGCTGATCGGCTATCCAATTACTCATCCTCAGATCCATGTCGGCAATTTGAGAGCGCAGTTCATGATTTTCCTGACGTAAAGACTGCATCTCTGAAGAAGCGGACGAAGAGGCACGGCCCCTGGGCATCCTCAGCCGATCGAAGGCAACTTTGGCCTGTAAGCCAAGCTCGTAGAGGGTGGAGTTTTATTGTCCTTCCACCGACAACATCATAGTAAATCTCATTCAGCTGGTCGGTGGACAATGTCTGTGGCTCCCCCCTCTATCGAAGGCTGAGATGCCTCGACCACTCTATTTGTAATTTGATCCTGTAAAAAAAATATAGGATTAATATTGAAATTAAATTATCAGATTAATAAAGATAAAAACAATTAAATATATAATAAAAATAAGAATTGTACGTATATGGTCTGTGATCGAGAATCGACAAAAGACCCATCTTTCTTCTTATGAGTCTTCATAAATATCTCCATACAAGTGGGCTGGCGAGCAAGATCTCGTTCCTATTTATAAAAATTTATTAGAACCAAATTATACGAGTATGATAATTGATAAATATAAAATTTACTTGCATAATTTTGAATTTACTTACCAAGTCCATTGTATGCTCGACAATAGACTTCGATCCAGATGAATGTCGGGCTATTCCGGTGCTCGGGCCACCTGGCTCTGTATTTCTATTGGCACGAGCCTTCTCAGCATTTTCTTTCCATCTTTCTTCAGCCCAGGTGGTCGTCTATACACCCCAAGTCTCGGCATCAACATATGTCGGTCGCGTCGCTTTTTTCCTCAAATAATACATATGGTCACGATACAACTTGGCACAATAAGAATTCCATGTACTTTTGAATTCTGCCTCGTGACCATCCTCCCATGTATATTTTTTCTGCAATACAATTTATTAAAATGAGTTTATTCAAGTATGTATTAGAATATTATGTATTAGAATAGTAAATATATTAAATATCCTTACGACAAATTCATTGTAATAAAAAGTCTTCGTCTCCTCGTCTACATGTCTCTATGTAATGCCAGCAGCGCAGGCTCTTTCTTTAAATTTGCCAGTAATATAACTGGATACTCAGTGACCTTCAGGATAAAACCTACATAAAAATTATATTATTTTTTAAAAATTTATAATAACTAAACTTAAATTATTAATAATCATAATTACTTACGATTCTCCAACGATTTTAAGAGTCTTGTAGCCACGGAGTACAACTGGCTGCTGACCTGGCTGATGCTCGTCCTGCTGCTGTGCCATAATAGTATCTGCACACAAAAATTACTATAGATCATTATAAAGATTGGAGACATGATCATATAAATAAGAGATAAAATGAATACATAACTTACATGATAAACGAGAAAATATTGTATCCACTTTTATCAGTAAGAGCACATTAATCAATAGTATCATCTTCTAAATATTCATCGCTAGACTCTATTAGTTCAATATTTTCGTCACTACTAGACATATCTCCATCATCTATATCCTCATAGGTAACATTAATATCTACAAGTAATTGGGATGTAGACTGGAGTTGAGAATCAACTGAATATCTCTCTACATAATCATTTTGCATTGCATCTTGATTTAGTGAAGTGATGGTGTTCGGCATTTCTATAGTTGACCGAGCCTTCATTCGACACACAGACATCCATTGACTAGATCTTCGTCTTCTCGTAGGGTATTCAAGATAGAAAACTTGACCCTCTTGTACTCCAAAGATAAAAGGTTCAAACTTATTAAACCTTTTGTTCCCGTGCACCTCAACTAAATTATAATTTGGATGTATTCGAGTACTTGTTCTTGGAGTCGGATCGTACCATGCACATTTGAACAACACACATCTTTTTAAAGGTAATGCAGGGTATTCAACCTCTATTATTTCGTCGAAGATTTCATAATAATCGAACTCAATGTTACTATTCTCCATAGATCCTTTTACGCATATACCAGAATTGTAGGTTAACCTGTTTGATTCTCGGTGTCTGACATGGAATTTTAGGCCATTAACATAGTAATCAGAGTAAACCATTATTTTACGAAGAGGACCTGATGCAAGATTCAATATCCTATCATCTTCGACATTTGAAATTCTACGATCTTTCACCTATGAAAATAATGTTAACATTAATGAGAAGATTGAATAATATTTCTTAAAACTCAAAATTATTCAATTAAAATTGATGTAACTTACATATATTTGGAACCATAATGCAAATTCTGTCTCTAACTTTGCAGCTATTTCACTAGCACCAAAAGATGGATTTTGCATATATAATTGTTGTTCGTATAAGCTGCCAAACAATTTATTCGATAATTAAAACATTTAAAATGCTCATTTTAACATTTTCCAATGAATGTAAATTTTATTAGAGAAGGTAACTTACTTTATATATGGTTTGACCTCATTACAGTTTAGAAATATGTATGTCCTGACAGCTTGGTATTCCTGTTCAGTTAACCATCTAGATGAAACTCCACCAATTGTCTTGCCAGGATACTTGAAAATAGAAAGCATCGAAGGGTCGATCGGCCGAGCATCATCAAAATTTCTTGGACATTTGCGATGTCTGGTTTTTACATGATCAGCAAAATAATATGAGCAAAAAGAGGATGCTTCTTCAACAAGATAAGCATTACTTATTGACCCCTCAACTCTTGCTTTGTTACGAACATTGTTTTTCAATTTTCTCAAAAATCGTTCAAATGGATACGTCCATCTGTACTGAACAGGTCCAGCTATTTCAGCCTCGTATGGTAAATGGACTGGCAAATGTTCCATTGAATCAAAAAAGCTAGGAGGAAAAATTCTTTCCAGTTTACATAGTATTAGAGGAATGTCTGTTTTTAGACGAACCATATCATCCATCATAATACATCTTGATGTCAGATCTTTAAAAAATAAACTCAATTCTGTGAGCGCTTCCCAAACATTCTGAGGAAGTAAGTCATGAAAAGCTACTGGAATAAGTCTTTGCATAAACACATGACAGTCATGACTTTTCATTCCGAACATCTTTAATCTATTCATATCGACGCATCTACTCATATTAGAAGCATACCCACCAGGAAATTTTATTTCTTTCAACCAACTACATAATGTTTGCTTTCCATCTTTGTCCAATGTATAACAAGCCTTTGGATATCTGTTAGATGTTTCATCCTGGTGCAATTTTGGTCTGTTAACTAGCTCTTTGAGTTCTTCACGTGATTTTGCAGTGTCTTTAGTTTTTCCAGGGACGTTCATCACAGTGTTGAATATATTATCGAAGACATTTTTTTCAACATGCATAACATCTAAATTATGTCGAATTAGCAGATACTTCCAATAGGGTAGCTCCCAAAATATACTCCTTTTCTTCCATACACACTTGCACATCCGGACAATGTACTTGTTTATGTCATCCGCACCAGGTTGAGAAATTGGAAGAAATCCATAACTGTCAATTTGTTCAATAATATCTTCACCTGAAGCAATGACTGGAGGAGATTTGCTGACTATTACATTCTTTAGGAATTTTTTTTTATTTCGCCGAAAAGAGTGATCAATGGGTAAAAATTTACGGTGGTTATCGAACCAAGAAACTTTCCCACTGCAAGGTAATGAAAATGCATCAGAGTCCATCATGCAATGTGGGCATGCTAATTTTCCCGATGTACTCCATCCTGACAACATCAAATATGCTGGAAAATCACTGATTGTCCATAATAATGCAGCATGTAATGTAAAATTAGTTTTAGTTGCAATATCAAAGGTCAAGGACCCTAGATTCCATAAATCCGTCAACTCAGCAATCAAAGGTTGGAGGAAGATATCTATCTTCTCTTTAGGATTGTTTGGACCAGGAATCAGTATAGTAAGGAACATAAATTCATCTTTCATGCACATCCATGGCGGTAAATTATATGGTGTTAATATAACTGGCCAAGAAGAATATTGTTGTCCTGATTGACCAAATGGTTGAAATCCATCTGCAGAAAGTCCCAATCGCACATTACGTGGTTCCATATTAAATGAAGGAAACACACTATCAAGATGTTTCCAGGCAAGGGAATCACATGGATGACACATTACACCTCCATCGTGTATATGCTCATGATGCCATATCATGTGACTAGCTGTAGCAGTAGATGCATATAAACGTTAAAGTCTTGCAGTCAATGGAAAGTAATACATCACTTTCCAAGCAATTTTTTTCTTTTTCTTCCCGGGTATGCGAGTAAGAGGCTTATAACGAGGATGACAACATATTTTACATTCACTCAGTTCAGTGTCTTCATTCCAAAATATCATGCAGTTATTGATACAACAATCAACCTTCTCAACTGGCAAACCTAAACCGTTGACCAATTTTTTGGTATTATAAAAGCTATAAGTCATTATGTTATCAGCAGGAAGCAACTCAGACATCAATTGACATATGTCATCGTAGCATCTTTCTGAAAAATGATGTTCTGCTTTCAAATTTAATAATCTTGCAGTAGCTGAAAGTTGTGAATGACCAGAATGAATGTCTTCCCACAATTCTCTTTCACTGGCCTTTAACATTTCAGATAATTGTTGATATTCTTGTGTTGGTATATCATCTACATGAGAAAATTGAACAACATTGATTGCATCCTCAACCATTGTTTGCATTCCAATATTAGTTGTTGTATCAGGTGCAACAACATTAATATCAGATGTTGAACGAGCAGAAGGCCCAATTGGTTCGTACACATAAGGTTCTCCGTGACAGTACCAATTATAATAATTTGGCACAAACCCATTTCTACATATATGAACTCTTACAGTGTCCTCATCACGAAAAGCTCTGTTTTTGCATTTTTTGTGATTATACGGACATCGTAATTCCGAACCATTCAAACATTCAGGATGACTTTTAGCAAAGTTAATAAAAGTTTCCAGCTCAGAAACAAAATCATCTCTGATAAATCCCTTATCTAATCGGTTGTACATCCAAGCTTTGTTCATATACATTTTTGCCTAATAATGAGCAATTCAGTTGTAGGATGAGAATATCAAACAAATAAAATTAAATTAAACCTATATCAAAATTTCATATTATTTACATGTCATAAATAAACTATCAACGTAACAACTAGCAAGGTAACATAGTAACCAGATCAATGTATATAAACAGTGAAAACACGTACTAGTAAGATCAATCTAAGTAAGAGCATTTATAATAAATTACTAATTTACACCAGATAATAATAACAAAAATAAATTTAATTAATAACAAAAATAAATTTAATTAATAACAAAAATCTAAGTAAGATCAATGTAACACATAATGTAAGCATTGCAACCAAACTAAAAATAAAATATATACCTTAAATCAAGTGCACGTCTAGAAGGGAAGCAGCAACTGCAGTTACCTATATAAGTACAAATAAAATAATATTAATAACAAATAATGGAGTATTAAGGTAACGACTTGGCCAGCCGGAAGCTAAATTACTATGACAACGGCCGAATTGCCACGCTAGAACCACCGGCAGCCAAAGTGACACGGCGACGTGACCAAGAACCGCCCGAGATACGAGCAGGCAGGCCACCATCCCAATTGGGCCTGCCGGGGCTGCGGAGCTACCCGGACGCCAAATTGGCTTGCCGGAGTGCCAATTGGCTTGCCGGAGTGCCAATTGGCACGCCGACAAACCAGGGTCAGCCAGGGGAGGCCGTCGGCGTGCCCCTTGGCCGTAGGGGCACGCCAGCGTGTCCCCAGGGGCGGCGCCGGTGTGCCCCCGGGGGGGCCGCCGGCGTGCCCCCGGAGTGGCCGTCGTGCCCCCGGGGTGGCCGCCGTGCCCCCGGGGGGGGGGGGGGGGGGGGGCGGCGGCGTGCCCCCAGGCCGCAGGGGCACGCCGTCCTGCTCCTAGGGACGCCGACGTGCCCCAGGCCGCAGGGGCGCGGCGGCGTGGCCACAGGACCGGCGCCGAACCCCATGGCCAGCGGCGCCTCTCCTGGGCCGGCGGCGAGACCATGGGATGCCGGCGACGCTTCCCGACGAGAAGGATGATGGACGGAGAGGCGCTTACCGATGAGACGAGGAGGACGATCGAGCGGCGCCGACGCGAGCGAGGAGGATACGCGTGCGTGAGGGAAAAATCGGCTGTGACCTAATTTTACCCATGGTCACCGACGGAATACCGACGGAACAGTGATTCTGTCGGTAAATTTTTCGCGCCGAATATTTAGGGCACTTTCGTTAGGCACCGAAACCACGTTTCCGACGGAATAGTGATTTCGACGGAAATCACTGTTCCATCGGAAATTAAATACAAATTTTTTTAAAAAAAATTTACTCTTCCAACGGCAGAGAACAGCCGTCGGGAATGTCCGACGGAAGAACTATTCCGTCGGAAAGTAAATACAATATTTTTTTCAAAAATTTACTCGGAATTGTCCGACGGGAGCTCTCTTCCGTCGGGAATTCCCGACGGAAGACCTATTCCGTCGGGAATCAAATACAAAATTTTTTCGAAAAAATTTCCTTTTCCGACGGAAAAGTTCTTTCGTCGGAAATTTCCGTCGGTAGAACTATTCCGTAGGAAATTTCCGACGGTAGAACTATTCCGTCGGAAATTAAATATAAAATTTTTTCCAAAAAAATTTCCTCTTCCGACGGAACATAACTTTCGTCGGAAATTTCCGACAGAAACTGTCGGAAATTTCCGACGGAGACCCTGTTCTGTCGGAAATTTCCGACGAAAAATTTATTCCGTCAGTATATTCCGACGGAATTGAAATTCTGTCAGGAAAATACCGACGGAATTAATTTCAGTCGGTAATTCCGTCGATAATCCTCAATTTTCTTGTAGTGATAAATTAGAATGCGTTCTAAGCAGATTATCTAGGTATTCAATATTCGGTGATTAGGTTGATTATACGAGGGTATTTCCCATGGAGATTTAAATTATTTTATTTAAAAAATATTTTTTTATTTTTAAACCTATTATTATTGGGTGACTTGGATTTTTGATTAAAATTAAAAATTTGATTCCATAATTAAGAACTAATTTTTTATAAATTTTTGTGGCCCATTGATATGTAGCCATCATATTTGACTTTATATCTATATATATTCTACGCCAATTATTAATTAGTTTTGTATTTAATTTTTTGAATTAATTGTAATATTTTTTTAAGTACTTACTCTATTTTCAACATTTAAATAAATTTTATATATTTTTAAAAATATTATATTTAAATTATTTAAATTATTTAATTATCAAATAAAGAAATTCTATAAAATGAAATTTATAAATAAATATATATGACATGTAGAAAAAATTATATAAATTAAATTTTATATTTTATTAGTGAAAATACTATATTTAAATTATAAAAATTATTTAAATACTAAAATAAAAAAATTATAAAATGATATATATAAATATATATATATATATATATATGAAATATGAATATAAAAAAAAGAATATAGGGAAATGAATTAGTAGATTTAGAATTTTTCAATGATTTATTAGATTGGATAATGTTAAACTCGATTAGTTTGGTCTCATGAAAGTTTTCTATCGGTTAGCGAGCAGTCCAGAAGTCTAATATTCCATGGTTGCACATTTTATTTGGAGGAAAAATTCGTATAAATTCATTATAGTCGGGGATCAAACCGCGAGTACTTGGGAGATAACTAGTCACCCTTCCTCTGCACCATAGCCTTGTTGGTGTAGTTTGTACTAATGATCAAACTGAGATTTTGATTGATGAAAAATGGTTAAAGTTAAATGTTATATGTTTGTAACCTTTTTACCAAGTGTGCCAGATTAAAAGACTTAAGATTTGACACTTGGTTAATGTCTAGGTTGGTTGAGACCTGGCAAGAAGTCCAGTTGGGTCTGCGGGGCCTGACAACTGACAGAAATCTAGGTTAGTGGGAACCTGATATGAAGTTTAGCTGGGTCTGCCAGACTTGACAGTTGACCGAAGTTCAAATAAGGCATCTAGCTGGAAGACCTTGTGGGTCAATAGGTTGAGTAAGTCTATATGAGATAAGCAAGGAAAGTCAATGGAAGAGTGAAATCCGGTGAGGACGAGTTCCTGATGGGACCATAAGTGTGGTCCAGCTTAGAACCATTTCAAAACTCTAAGGTGAGACATTGATTAAATCCTGATCGTAGGAAGATAGGATCTAACTAATAAGCATTTATAAACTATTCTTACATATATTTTTCTAACTTTGTGTTGTAGAGACGTACATAAAATTTCAAATTCTAGCCGCGTGGGCGCTGATAGATCCTGATTTCGAGTTCCGAATCAAAAGTTATAGATTCCAAAAGATTGTTGCGTCAATCCGTGAATTGGAGACATCTTAGATTAGAACTGAGGCACTTTTAAGAAGATAAAATGCACAGTTTATGTATCTGATCAACTTTAAGGATCGGAGGTGTCTCAGGTTAATTGAGGGCGCCTCTAACACTCTTTAAAAGTATTGTTTAGCCAGTTTTGAAGATATAATTGATACACAAGCTACTCTGATTATTCTACTACTTCATTCACGCGGCTCTACGACTCTATTACGCCCGACTATTGCCGGCAAAACGACACCAATACACAAACCCAAGAAAATTCCATTCGTATAAGTGTTGATAAAAATTTCAATTATTGTATACCTTTTAATATTTTAAAAGAAATGTGTAGGGTACTATACTTTCCTCATCTCTATACTCAACTACTCTATCAGGCGTTTTCGATAGAAAGATATAGTGAATTGCCCATCGGAAGGATTCAAAGGACCTAGGCTTTAGAGTAAGAGTCGTCTAATGCTCAAAACTAAGTAAAAGACTTGGAGTTTGCGTGCTTATATTTTTCGTACTTGTTTAATTTTCCGTTGCGCATTGATTTTCGAAAAATGTCGAAATTTCAAAACACACGTGATTCAACCACCCGCGCGCAACGATCATACAAGCCCCGAGGGAAAAAATGATTCCGGTGGGAAACTTCCGTGGGGCCGGGCCGGTCATCCCAGGTTCAATTTGTCTGCTGCCTGGTTCATCATTTTTTTTTCCGAGGGAAAAAATGATTAACCAGGTTAGGTAACATCGAACCCGAGGTGACTGACCCGTCCTGCGGAGTTTCCTACTTGCCGTCAGGTTAAATTGTAAAGCGCTCGCAGTGGGCAGTCCAGAAACCCAACATCCTATGGTTGTGCGCCCTATTTATAAAAAAAATTCTTATAAAATTCGTCGTAGATAGAAATCGAACTGTAGGTGTTTAGGGAAAAAATGATTAACCAGGTTGGGTAATATCGAACATGGGACGACCGGCCCGACCCACGAAAGTTTTTCACCGACCACCAGGATAAATCAGGAAGCGATCGTGACAGGCGGTCCAGAGCCCAAGATTCATGGTTGCATGCTTCATTTGGATAAAAAATTCCTATAAAATTTACTATAGCTAAAGATCGAATCGCATATGCTTGAGAGATAATTAATCATCATTTCGTTGTATTATAATCTCAGGCAAAAAAAAAAAAATTAACCAGATTGGGTTATGTCGTAGGTTACTTTTAAGGTCGACTGTTGGAGATATTTTCGCGGGTTTAAAACTTTTGATCGAGGGATGATTAATAAAAATAAATTTAATTTTTAGATTTATCATTGGATGTCCTGATTATGTATTTTATTCGAAGAAAAAACATTTATAACGTAGAAAGGGAAGTAGTTACAGATATAATTATAACTAATGAAAGAGAAGTAATTTTATAGTCCTTAATGTAGAAAGACCCAACTGCAAGTCTAAAATCTGTCACCGCTGACTCTTTCCGGAGGTTGGATGGGCTGCTGTGGAGGCGATGACGGCGACCTTCTTGATCAACTTGTTCCGCCGGAATCCGACGCCCATACGTATGTCGATCACAATTCCTCTCCTTCGGCCTCCTTTTTCGCCAAGGAGGTGGTGATCTCACCCATGAACTCCAACTTCTCCGCCCTCGTCTCCAAGGACCTACTTCGGGCGATCCTCGAGCTCCTGCCGCCGCAAGATCTCGCTCGGTCGGCGTGCGTTTGCCGGATGTGGCGCGCCGTGGCATCGGAGCGGGAGATGCGGGAGAGGGCATTCAGGTCGCCTTGGAAGGTGCGTCGGGTCATCGGCGATCCGTCGTCTGCTCTCTTCTGGGGCCATCCCCGCCTCGACCGCTTCGCCATCTCCCACCGCCTCCGTCCGGGCGATACCGTTGCGGGACTCGCCCTCAGGTACTCTGTCCAGGTACCGTCTTACTCGGGCACTACTGTTGTCTTTAGTAGAGAATTCTAGGTATCATCTTCACCGCATGAAATTGGCAGGGAAATTTCTTCCTTGTTTGGGTAGTGACGATAACCCTCTTTGGAGTTTGTAAATAGCTGCGTTTCTTCCTTGCGATCTGTGAATATATGATAAACGTCTTACTGTCTCCTTAGTTGGTCCCAAACTTTCGTCTTTGTCTCTCAATTGGCGAATGCCATAACTCAAATTGGAAGCAAAAATCTTGTGGAAGAAACTTCAAAAGATTTTGAACATAGAAGAGACACTTAAGTGGAAGATCCATATCTAAAGTTTGGCTAGCAGTTTAACCAGAAATTAGGATATGCTTCCAGGAAATGTATTTGGGTAAATTTGAGGCATACTGAGGTACATGCTTGTGAAATCATTGTTGGTGAAACATGCCGGTTATTCTCTAGGAAACAGGAATGCCTATGTTGTGATTAACACTGTTGCAATCTTTGCGAAATAGAAAGGTCTAAGTTGAGTTCAACACTATAATTGTTTCTGGTTCAAGTTGAGATGGATTACAATATCATTAGATTTCCTTAGAATTGCCTGCATGTCATTTAGGTAAATAAGTTGGATTTTTATTCAGATAAACTCTTATACTAGGCTCAAGATAGGAACATGCCCAAAAAATTTCAGCTGAAAACTATAAAACCTGTCAAAATGTACAAGAGGAGAAGGGAAAAATGGTCTTTTGATGTTCATCTACATCATTCTGATACATTTTGTCTTGTCTTTGTGCATTATTTCGTTCCAAAAGTCATTGTGAAGTTTTTGAATGTATAAAACACTTATATGTAAATTTAAATTAGTAATAAGTAAGATTCAAGACTGGATCCAAACCTGGGCATCATCACGAGCATTATTAAGACTAGTGGATTGGAGGAGGTAGATGAGCTTCTTTGGGAAAATCATAGTTTCAATTTCGTGTGCTGGGGGTATGTTTTGATATTTTGTCATATGCAAACTTAAATCGACGCAATAATTTAGAACTGGATCATGTACAAAGGTGAAAGATTACCTTATACATCATTACAATTCAACTAATGGAATCAGTAGCTAAATGATCGAACCAAGTCTCTCGTTGAAGTAGTTGACGCTAGTCAGGATAGTGATTAAGGAGAAAGTAAGAAGAGAGAACACCAAAAAAGAGAAACTTTATTAAGAATAATGAATTAATTCTCTTACAGCTAAATACATGTTTATATAGACTATAGAGCCGCAGACAAAGAAAGGAAAGAAATATCAATTTATGGACCTCAATTCCTATCTTATAAAGAAAAGTAAAATTGTTACCGGAAAAGTAAATAACTTGACAGAAATTGAAATTAATAAAACAGATGCTGACATAAACAAATCCTAATCCATATAGACCAGAAATATCAAAAATACCCTAAATACCATAAAAACGTAAATTACTAAAAATAGTAATAAAATCTTCGAAGGCTCAGATGAGGACCTAAACGGTAGAATTTGGGCCCGAAACTTGGCGGTTACAAATTCCCCTTAATAAATGTACATCTCTGAAATACGCACGCATGATCACCAACAGAGTTTGATTCCAAGTCCCGAGTCGAAAGTTATGCCTTTTTAAAGTTCAAGGAGTCTTGTTGGGTTGATCCTGCAATCAGTAGTGCAGCATTTATTTGCCTTCCAACAAAACAAGCCAACCTGCTCATGGCATAAGCACAAAGACTTTGGCTTATGACTCCACTCCCATAAAACTATGCACTTATTGGCCTTTGTGGCTTATCATGAGCATGACTCCACTCCCATAAATTGTGCACTTATTGACGTTTGTGGCTTATCATGAGCATGACTCTGCCCCCATAAAATTATGGACTTATGGCCTTTGTGGCTTATCACGAGCATGATTCTGCTGCTCCCATAAAATTATGCACTTATTGGAATTACACACAAACCTTACTTAAGGAAGCACTGTGCCTTCTATCACCATGAAAGGCTGACTCAGAAGACAATGAAGTGTAAACACAGAAGTTCATATTATTGAAAGAAAAATATTGCATCATGCTACCATTGTGCAAGGTGTTCAAAGGTGATTTTCAAAGGTAGAATATGTGCAATTTCTATTTTAGAATGCAGTTTTGGATGAGTTTCAGATTTTAACAATAACACACTCATACGTGAAACACTACCAGAATAAGCTTTTATCATATGGAACTTTATGCCAATCAAGTCACAGGAATCTGACATATTTTAAGTGAGTTCATGTGCCTGAAAGCAAAAAATGAATGAGCTTGGTTCAAAATAATATATACAAGTGAACCTATCTCCACTTCAGATGATGTGCCTAAGATTCTCAAAGGTAAAGTAGACACTCCGTGATAAATAATGAGGAATATATGTGTACATATGGTAATTCCTTCTAGATGATAGTGGAACAACTAAGATTTATCAAGATTATAACTAGTTTCATTGTTAGGTGTTAAGTTCACATTAATGATCATCGATTCTGTACCTTCATGTGGCAAATTCTTTTCTTGTTGACTTTGAGAGTCCCCTTTGTTCGGCTTTTAATACTTATGTATATGTATTATATAAATTTTTCATTTTTTTCTTCTTCTATAGTAGATTTGATTTAATTTCTGGTATGTTGGAATTAATTTATTTCATAATGGATTAAATTTACTTTTAGTTGGTTATATTTTTTAGGATTATCTTTCAGATTTTCAAAATTGTATCGAATCAAACTGAATTGTAATGGTTATTTTCATTACTGACACATATAAGAACCATATCGTTTTGTATATGAATTGTAATGTATCGTATGAATCCAATCATGAATCGTTTGATTCTAACAACTATTATGAATTTCCTTTTGTAGTTTGACCATTTCCAATCTGCCAAACTTCTTTACATGAAAGTCTGGTTTTAGATTCCAGTTATAATTTTAGTCAGCTTGCCACGAATTTGTTTTCATTACTCAATAGCGGGAAAATTACTGCAATACTAGTGTTTGATTTTCGACAATTACTCACAGGTATCCTCTTCTTAAAACTCGTTACGATATCCTTGAACAATCTGATATTTAACAAGTACCTCTGGTTTTGCCAATGAGATTGATAAATCTACTGTGTAGGTTATGGGCATCAAGCGGTTAAACAATATGATGAGTGACCATGGTATCTACTCAAGGGAGAGGCTACTGATCCCTGTTGTCAAACCAGACTTGCTTCTTAATAGCACATGCTATATTGAATTTGACGAACAGGCAAAAAGAGAAGTCGCAGTACTGTACCTGGAAGGTGGCCCAGATGTTCAAACCAACAATCTGACAGACCGGGCGGCATTCACTGAAAGAGGTAAAAGAAAAATACTCGACTCCTTGAGACGCAGCATGCAAGTAGATGAGGAAACAGCCGAATTCTACCTTTCTTTTTCAAATGGCGATCCAAGGGCTGCCATGATGCACTTCAGCGAGGATCTTAGGTGGGAGCGCCAGAAGAGGGAACATCATTTCTTCTCGTGAAAGTGTAAATTTGTTTAAAAAGGTGAGCTTGTGCTGTTCGTCATACCATCACCTACCTCCAACATTAACTATCAACTCGTAAGTGCTGGATCCAAGTCATGCATCACTAATCAGGCAATAATTATTCAATACACAACGTCGCAGTTTGATGCTACATCCCGTCAGCAATGCATTATTTGATATACATATGACACAGCAGCTACAGGATGCCTCTCGGCTTATGCAAGCCGTGGAGAGATAAGCTAAGCCCCGATGGGACTCGTGGCCCTCATGGATTCCAATTCTAATTCGCTTCTTGTCGTGGTGGCGCCCTCCTGCTTCCTCCAGATTTCTGGTATCGTCTGCTTCAGCTCGGTAATGCTACCCAACAAGTAATCTGCTGCTTGTGGCTTCGCGAGCTTTCCGACCTTAATTTGATGAACCATTGATGTCAGTCATCATTTATTTATGTAAATGTAATTCCAGAGTTATAGATGCTACCAAGGCTGTTCGAAGATCCAGAGCCTTCCCTGCATCGACGTTCCTCTCGCTGTCGTCCAGAAATAGCTGACAGAAACAGGATGGTGGCAAGTAAATTCCCACGGAAAAAGAGGGAAGGCTTAAATTAACGCATGCTTGCTGTTTACCGTGCGACGGGGAGCGGCGCCGGCGAGCCGCACGGCCATCTCCATGGCGGCCGCGGAGGGCTTGAGGATCACCGGCGACTTCGAACACCTGGTCGCGTCCTCGAATAGGTGCGGGTTCATCGTCTCGAAGCAAATGATGCGTTGGAAACAGTCCTCGATGCCCAATATCTGCAGCACCCTCGTCGCGTGACGCCGGTCCGAGTTCGTGAACAGCTGCGTGCGCCGCCGGAAAGAACAAAATCAATACCCACAAATTTGGCCTGATCATTACGAATTATAAAGTCGAACACGCACGATCTTGCGCTGGGGAACGCTGAGGAGAAGCTCTCGCAGCGTCGCGTCAGGCTCGATGAGGTCGTAGGGCAATCTCCCATGAACGTAGCTGTGGTACTCGTCGGGGTGAACGTCGTAACCTTGATCCTGAAATAATTTGAGAAAAATGAAAATGATTAATTAATCAGGATAATTGTTTCATCGAAGAAGGTTGGGAGGGTATGTCACATACTATGAGCCCTGCAAGGGAGCTGCCATGGGATTGGAAGAGCTCGGCACGGAGGGACGAGGCTTCCTCTGCTGATATCCCACATTTGCTAGCGAGGAACTCTGAGAATTAAAAAGATTTATTGAATGGATCAGAAGGATTAAAGGGGAAATTTGATTGTGGCAGTGCAGTACCTTCTATGTTGTTTCTGCAAGCTCGTCCAATGCCAATTGCCGGAGAGTATAAAGTGTCATCGAGGTCTGTTAAGACGCAAGTATTAGAAACATGGCGTGTGTTGCAAATGGAGGAGAATTGCGATGGCAAGAGTTTTACCGAACAAGAGGCAATCGAAGGGGGTTGCGCAGTCGAAGTCCATAACGCGAGAAGGAATTGTAAAAGCCGAAGAGAAAAAACAGAGGAGGGAAGGGCGGAGGCAAGCTCGATACTTATAGGCATCTTGGCGTGAAGACGGATGGCTTCGAAATGGACAGGTCAGATTAAAAAAAGATTAAAAAAATAGTAGAAGCGATAAGAGATTGGTTCGACACGCATTACCTGTCTCGATCCACCCACATCCCACATGGCCGGATCTGGTCATCGTGGTCGATCAAATTGGGGCACGCAGGAAACGTGGCAAAGAATGATTGAGGTAGCGTTTGCACAATTAAAAATCAATTTGTGTTGTTGCCCCAGGTTATGATGTACCGGTAGGACGACTAATCACTATTTCAGATATCAAGAATTTTTCCTTCTTTCAAATGAGACGCGAATCTTGAGGCTTGTAAGTTGTCCATCGCGAATGCTTCCTGATTTATTCTGATGATCGATGAAAAATTTTCATCAGTCACCAGAATCTTGAGACATTAGATCGATCATCCTAAATTCATCTAGTCCAACATTTTAAAAATCAGTTTGTGAAGTCATATTACTGTATGAACTCGTGAACGTCAAAGAAAAAAAAAGTTGTAACATTTATTTATGTATTTTAATTTTAAATATATCTTAAAAAAATGAAATAAACAATGTTTACAAATGAAAGGGCCATGGGCCGGTCCGTTGTGTATCGAGATCAGTTTTGTCCCGTTTCAACCCGTGCGACGGGGCGCAGTTCGCGCGCCGGTGCGACTGGAGCGTGCGCGAGCGAGAGCTCTTCCACGAACTCCCGGATCCCTAGCCTGGATGCCGGCCCGTCCTCCGTCTGCCGCCTCGCCGTGATGGAACCCCTCGTCCCCAAGCGGCGACTGAGCCCCTCCGCCGAGTCTTCTACCGCCTCCGCGAGCCCTCCTAGGGCTCGTCCAGTCGTTGTCGCAACGGATCACATCCTCGAGAAGCTTCTCGCCCTCCCCGATCCCTTCGTATCCCTCGAGGTCTCCTTCGAGCGTCTCCTCGATTCGAGGCTTCTAGAGGTGGAGAAGGATCAGCTTGTCGATGGCGCCATGGAGGCTGGATCGGCCCTCCTTGAGGCTGCCAGGAGGTCAGCCCGCCGGCGCGCGTCTAAGCACAACTGTTCTTCCTGGCCACTCGCCTCCGATCTCACTATCAAAGTAAATCACATCCCTTTTCGCTTCAGTCTGTCTACTTGTCTTTCTTGGCGCTGTAATAAACCTTTGTCTCGCTATATGGTTATATCGTGTGGATCTTCAAAAATCACATATTAGATCGATTTTGATAAATCAAAGGGAAAACTAGCGATGATGTTCTTGGACAATGCTTGCGAAGGACGATATCTGTACTTTACCATCTTTGATAGAATTCAATTGCTTCTTCATAGTGCTGTCTCCGTTTTTTACTTTCTGCAGAATTGCACGCTAATTTTCTTTTAGTATGTTGATTCTTTATTTTTATTTTTTCCCCTTATCCAATCCTATTATACTTCTAGATTATTTGTCTGGTTAATATGTTTCCTATTGGTTCTTTGTTTATCAGCTCTATGACCTATTATTCTCTTCTGTATTTAAATTTTTATAAGGTCAGAATAGATTATTTGAGTCTGCAATTACCTTGTTTATGTGCATTTTTCCCCTTGAGTGTTTGATAGAACAACACTGCAGTGTAATTCAAACATTATGGTCTTGTGATTGTTGAAGGTATTCTCCAAGCTAGATACCCAAAGTCTTTTCCATGCTGCAGCTTCTTGTTCAATGTTCAACAAGTGTGCAACAGATCCAATGTGCTATGAGAATATTGACCTGACAGCTGAAGTGCCAAAGGTTAATAATACTGTTGTTTCCAAAATGATACAGCATGCTGGAAATAACCTTCTGTGAGACTCCACATTCCTTTAATCAAAATTTATTCATTTAACTTTTTTTTATCAATAGCATTCTTGTATATGCTTAGTGGTCTATATTTTTTCATTACTTTGATGTGATTCATATATTGAGTCATCTAACTTAACCACATACTATCCTGTTAAAAAAATTGAATTTTACTGTCTAGAACTGGTTGCCAATTTTGGTTGTTAATGACATAACTTCATTATTCCGATAAATTTATTTTACTGCAATCATAAGACTTCAGAACACTCTAGGCTTGTTTTTTCTCTGGCATTGCCTTGATGATTACATTATTTCTTGACAGGTAATTCTATCCACTTTCTTTAGGAAAAGTAGGATAGGGATAAAACCCTGTTAAAAATGCAAAAGAAGATGGCTTATCGTTTTTGTCCTATCATAGAATTTATGACATCTGCAACACCTAGTTTTAATTTTATACGCTCACCTGACAAAGAAACAGCCCTGGCTGAGAGTGCAAGCAACGTGCTTCTGCACCAGTTTAGCTACTGATTACCTTTTAGGAGAACAAAAATAGATTTAGATGAAATACATATCCTAACTTGAAACTACATCTATATGTGAGCATTGTTGAATATAGTTAACATGTTATAGTTGTGGTATTATGGGATACATATTTGAGGGGTTTTTTTCCACTTAATATGGGATCCACTAATTTTATAATTAACTTTAAATTTTCAAGACAAAGACCTATTTCCTCGATTGTAATTGCCAAAACTTTCAGGTCCATCATCAATTAATCTCATGGTATTGTGAATGTTGCACTAAATGTTATTCTGAATCTATAATATATTCAGAATCTTGAAATTGATAGCTTTACTATAGGAACAAACCTTCCTTACAAAGACTACTTTCGAAGGTATCATCTCACTAGGAATAACTATTAGTGGGTATTTGAAATTGTGTTTTGATTTATAAAAGGGTAATATACTGTGTTGAGGGTCGATTTAATTAAAGATTAATTGAGTGAAGGAGTTACACTATGGAACTTTATGAAAGAGTGATTGAGGAGAGAACGTGCTCTATTGTGCATGTTATTTCAGAGTGTTATCAAGGAGAGCCTAGTGAGAACAAAGTCTAAACATGATGGAGGCAATTCTTGGATACTGAAATATTTGAATGAACTTAAAACTGTATGTGTACGATGAAATTTCTGCAATACTAAATGAAAATTTTATTAGGAAATTTATGCATTGAACCATTGTTCGCTTTTAAATAACCTGAAAGATTGGTCACAATATTATTAATACATTGAAAATTTAGTGGTTATAAATGTGATTTTGAGTTTTTTGTGATGGTTAGTTTCTCTTTTCATAGAAGAAATCTTTTGTTAGACTGAGACATCATTTGGAGTTCTGGGAAAATCTAGCAAAAGATAAATAAATAAAAATAAAAGAACTAGTTTAGCATATGTATATATGAGTGTTGAGATGAATATTGAAAACTACTAGGAGGGATAGAATTAAAAACTATATGTTTTATCATCCACGAAGGGTTAGGCATAATAGGTAAGAAGCTATGAATCTTATGATGAAATTTAATAATGCGTATGATTATGTTCTATGATGATGTGTATATTCTATAATTTATTAATTTGATATGTTCTTAATTAATGTGATTAATGTAAACAAGAGTGGAGAGACGCCATGGAGATTTAATTTGGGTGAAGAAATAATAATTTTGAATTATAACAAAAGATATAACGTTATTTTGAGTACAAAGTTGGATAGGATTATGCATTCCTGAAATAGTTGGCACTTTCTGCTTCTTGTTGTTGCAGAATTGTTTTTTCTCGTCAGTGCTTTCTATTTTATCTTTTATGAGTCATACTGATACTCATCAATTCCTCATTTCAGGCTTTCCTTTGCAGATCTTCCTAGAAAATTACATTTTCCTTTCCTCTTTTTTATTAATTGGATCATCTTGCTCCCATTTTCTCATAATCTAGCATCTATTGAGAATGTTGATATATGAATGTTTGTTGCTCACTTAATTGTGTAAGTTCTACTGTGTCTGAAATATACTTGGTTCATTAACTAATATTAAATTTTCATAGTATGCCGCTGCAACTTTCATTCTTTTGTTTCATTTCTATGATTTTCCATTATCTCTCTCTTGTCTATGAATGTCATCCTCTACTCTATATTATTTTCTTTGTTTTTGTGATGATTAACTGAAGATACTATGGTATTTGTATAGTTCAGGAAGCTAATGTTGAAAGAATTCTATCATTGTGCTGTTTAGCCGAAAGTTTTATTGTAGCTTCTGTTAGTTCACATTTCAAGTATGTGAACTTGCAAAATGCTAACATTGATCATGATATACCTTTTAATTTATTATGCAATCACTTCAATGTTCGCATTGCTGCAAATATGGAATCTTGGACTTCAAATACTTTCTAACTATTCGGGTCTATAATATTAGATCACTTAAGCTTGGAATTCGCTCCAATCCTGCTTCAACAACAGAACTGAGACCACTCTCTTATTCCACAATACATACCATGGAAGCATCCGGTCTTTCCTGGAGTCAAAAGAGGCCAAGGCAAGGAAGGGAGATATCTCTTCTCACAAGGTCTTGCCTTCTGGCTTTAAGCGTTGATGGTGGTGCTGCAGGGTATGGAATGACTTGTCTAAAGGTTTTTAGTTTCTTGCTTTCTATGTTTCTCTCATTGAATTGCTATTTTTCATCTCAAGGGCTCTCTTAAAGAGGCTACACTTGTACAACATTGATAAGATGGATACCTCTGCACTTTGCACAGCTTTGTCAGCCTGTCAGTTTCTACTTGACCTTGAAGTTGTTGGCCTGTAAGTATAACCATCTTAGCTAAGTCAAAAACTGCAGTTTAACTAAGTTGAATGTTAAGTTAGTTCTAAAATTTATTTGCTCTATCAAACAAAAACTATGTGCCTTTTCTGTTTTGGTTGTCAGAGAATATCCAGAACTTTAAATTCTAAGACCATGGTGATTAGATGACTTTCTTTCCATGATTCATACTTCGGTTTCTTGTGACAAACATGAGAAGGGGATGAGTAGAAGAACGAATGGACTATACTGACTGAGATAGGAACAGGAACTTCTGATGACATCCTTTGATTTCATATATTGATTCATAGAGAGACGAAACGCTAAGAAAAAGAGGGGAGGGAAAGAGGAGATGCACCTGTGGGAGCACTGGTAGCACAAAGAGGAGCGACACTAGGGCAGAAATTGAGATCTATCTATATTGTGTCTATACCCCGTTCAATTCCATTTGTCAATCCACGTCCAACTTTGAGTGATTAGATATTTATCAGCATGTAGAGAAATCAATTTCAATTATCAGTTGTCCTGATACTATTATTTAGTTGACATTGGAAAATTGTGGAGTTAATCTCAGTAGAAAGCTACAAGAAAAA
The DNA here is from genome assembly GCA_024364735.1 of Boesenbergia rotunda. Lineage (NCBI taxonomy): Eukaryota > Viridiplantae > Streptophyta > Magnoliopsida > Zingiberales > Zingiberaceae > Boesenbergia > Boesenbergia rotunda. Next base: position 670,753 of record JAGFNQ010004047.1, read on the forward strand.
AATGCTTCTATGTGATGTTCAACACACATTTTAGCATTAAGCATGTAGAATCTTTAGTCAAGAAACTTGCTAGATCTTTTTAACTTGCTGCTTCAATATTTCAATCCAATTAATTTACAATTGATATAAACCTTATATTTGGAAATAAACTACCCAAGTGGAAGGGGATTATAAGAAATAAGAATCAAAACCATTCAATTTAATCTTAGAATGCTCTAAAGCATACTGAAGTCTGCCCAGAGTCGGTGGAAAATACAACATGCAATGATGCTTTAAAGCTTGCACAAGACAGTTCTAAAGACAAGAACTACTTTAATTTCTCTCTCTTGTATTACAAGGAGGTAGTTGGTAGTCATTGCCCTTGTTTAATTTCCTTGTTTTTTCAAAGCTTGTGATTGCTTGCTCCTATTAATTAGATTTTATATGAATCCTTTTATTTTCTTTTTTCACTGAAGTTCTTTTGCAATGCCTATAATTCAGTTGGTTTGCAGTGACACCTTATGCATATCATATGGTCAAGATATTTAATGATCCAATTTAGATGGTTAAAAAAAAACAATTTCAGTTGCTCTGACTGAACCAATGTAGGTTCTGTTTTAATTAAGTTGTTGACACTATCTGTGTTGATGCTAGCGCTAGAGTACTAGAGCAGTCAAACTACAAGGAGTATGCAGCATGAGGTTCAAAATTCACACAGAGATCTGATAGAACTTGATGTAGCAAGAGAATGAACAATCTCACCGGGAAAAATAACAATTCATACTTTGAAACTTAGAATGAAAACTCACAAAGAATAAATTTTATTATGCAAAGATGGTAAACATGAGCAAACTGAGGGTCTTTTAAAGAGTCCAACCCCTCAAAAATTGAAAAAAAATAAGAATGTACACATATGATCTCTTGCAGTTCATAATAGATGGTTATGATCGTCTCAAGACTTTCTATTTGGTTATCACTCATGTATAATATGATTTAACTTGCTTTATTTTAAGTTTTAGCTGGACCTAAGCTTTATAACTCTTAATAGTAATTCTTTAGTTCAATCTTCTGGCATATATCTAAAACATGTCATTTTGTTAGATATACAACTACACATGTCAGGGGTTAGACATTTATCAATGTCTTCTGTGATATTATTGGGAAACAGTGCTTGCATTTATCATCATTTTTTTTCCATATTTTGATAATTTTTTCATACCAATCATCTCAGACAGACTATATTTATCTATCTACACATACATGACCCTTTCCATGATAAAACTTTTTTATCGTATTACCTTTCAAATTAATCTTTTGTGTTTAATTGTAAATCATATTCATTGCGTTTGCTTCTACAATTTACCAATACTATAATAAAAAAAATTTGAAACTTTTACTTAATAATAGGATGAGCCTCTGGAACTATGAAAATGAACTTCCTAGTTCAAGAGCTGCACATTTCACTACATGTCGTTTTAGATACCATAGGAAATTGTGCATGCAGCATAAACCAAGCTTGCAATTTATCTACCATCAATAAATACATACCTGTCTATTATGTTGTATTAGATAACTGCTGTATTAAACCTCGTATGCCTATCTTTAGAACTGAAGATTTGTTATTTAATTTTTATTTTCTCATGATGTAAGTTTGTAGCCCTATGCCACATCTCAGCTTCCCTTCAAGCTGATAAGTTGTCCTATTAAAAAGTGTCATCATTGGCGTAGTTGGAGGGAAAAAAATGTGAACTTTTATTTTTGGTTGCTGGAATGAGGTTCTTAACTTGTATATGTGGACAGACATGTTGAACTCAGAAGAACATTGGATGCTGTTGGCGCCAATTGTCATTATTTGGAGCGCTTGATCTTTGAGTCCTCTGATTCTGGTGTGCTACTATTTTGTTTTCTGCACCTTCTTTTTCTAACTCTCCTCAAGCTATTTGGCATTTCGGCCTTTATAAGGGAGGGATGATAGCCTGAAATCTTCAACCTGCATTGAAATGGTAACCGGCTGTCCCAATTTGATGTCACTTGCCCTGAGAGGGTTTAAGCTGCATGATCACAAAATCCGCATACTGATTAAGGTTGTTACTTTTTCCTTTTCCATAAATTTGTTTGACTTCTGCTTTTTAAAAATTTATCTGGATATTTTACCTTAACATTTGTAAACAAAAGTTTATAGCTGAAAAAAGTCCAACCTATTCCTCCCATTGATTTGCTAGTTAAATATGTTTATTACTTTATTTGGAATGGAAGATTAACAAATTACGGTATAATGTGCTGTAAAATAAATGTCCCTGTTCTTTCCTTTCGCAGGGATTTCATCACCTCAAAATCGTTGATTTTTCAACATCTTATGCAATTACAGGGACTTTCTTAAGGTTTATTTCTGTTTTTATGATTCAGAAGTTCTGCATCTGGGGCATACTAATCTTGTTTTTTGTTCTCAATCTTTGTCTTTCTTGAGCATCTGATGACTTCAGTTTTTCAGGAACTTTGGCAGTGGTACAAATGCTTGTCCACTGGAGGTCTTGATCTTACATGACTGTTTGCATCTTAAAGAAGTAAAAAATCTTAGAATACTAATATCTCACTCCCTCTAGCCAATTTTCATCTTGTCTTAGGAATTGCATTTGATGTATTTGGGTGCTTTTTATCAATGTTTTGTCTAGGTTGAAGTGTCACATGCTTTATCAGCCATGCTTGCTGGCGACTTCAAATTTCTGAGATACTTGGTAGATTAATGAAGTATAAATTGGCTTTTCAATTGATGGGAACAACTTTCCTGTCACTAAATTCAAACGTTTCGTAAGCTGACAACTGTGATTTTGATCGGCCTGAGCAGGATATTTCAAACAGAGATGGGCTGTCAGCTGAGAATGATTGGAACTATAGATGTTATAATCCTTGGTAAGAGAGTTTGGCTGATGTTTCTTCTTATTTCTTATAGCTTTTTTGTGATTTGTTATATTCTTATTCTTATTTCATTGTGCAGTAAGGCGCTGATCTCACATGTTCAGAAACAAAGGCCTGAAATATGTTTGTTAGCCAAGTTTCCCCCTGAAGGAAGGTCTGTCTTTACCCATGCATTAAACTGCTATATACTTTTAATATTGGCGTCCAAAGAAATAATTCTTGAAATCTATCATAAATTGTGCCATTTCTGTAGCTTAATAGATATCAATGGCGACAGTGATTTAAGCAGTGGCACAAGCTCTCCAATACTATATGACAACTTTGGTCTTCATTTCATGGATTCTTCTGAAAATAGCTATAGCAGCGATCAAGGTAGTGGGGATGAGGACGTCCCTGATCTCAATTTCCCGTTTGATTTGGACAATGAGTTGGAGTTTGTGTAGCAAAACAGCTGATGGATTTTTAATACACTCTAATGCATCATTGCGCTTCCACTGACCTACCCCAGGATTAGCAACTTACTAGGGATATGCACAAAAATATAGAACAAGCATTAGCTCCGACCTCAGTAACCTAGAAGTTTTGCGACCATTACCATGCTGATAGCTTGTATTATCTTGTTCTTATGATGGTGGTGTTCTAAATGCAATCATTTGATATCTGCACCAAGGAAAGAATAAATATTTTTTTATTTGAAAAGAAATACACAATAGTTATTCTGAACAAATTATATGGATAATAGTGAAGTCTCAGATTGTTTTTTTGCATCTAAATTGATTACTTAGTGTTACTAATCCATGAACATGGTTTACTTTTATCCTCTTCCGAGTTTTCTCGATCGCAAAGACCTTAATCTGCTAGCTTTAGGCATTTGTTGAGCCTGGTAATACAGTTCAGCTGATATATTGATCTAGCATGTTTGTTGTGTCAATGTTGAGAATCTATCACCTTTCTCACCTCAAGTTGGTGACTGTTAATCGTCAAGTGCCAATTTTCATGACTACATGCTTTTGAAGTTCAGAAATGGTCCAAGATCACCAATGGATATGTTAGAAAATGTGCCCTTCGATCACTGAAGTGTCTGACAGTGAAGCATAACTCAAAGAAGATTGCCCACTAGAGATACAACCTGAAAAATTCAATTCTTTGAGATCGAATTGGCCAATTGGATTGGCTAATCATCTGGTCTCTGGGTCCACCGCCTCAATCTCCATTGAATGGCTTGTGTAAACACCTCTTATCACGTTTACTAAAACCCTATCTTCTCACTTTGCCCATTTCTTTGAGATCGAGTTTGTCTGGATTTTTTTTCAGTAGAATGTGAGGCCGGGTCTATCTTAGGATTATTTTAGTCATAAAAAAAATTAAAAAAACTAAATGAGTTTGTCTGTCAATTACATTTTGGAGTTTCAGCTACCAGGTCAACCAAAATCTAACCAATTTTGAATGATTGTAGCCATCCTGATAGAACCGGCTGGCTGTGGTCCAGTTTTAACAAAATTGCAAAAATTTTGAGCGGGGGAATGATGCCAAGTTTCACATATAGCCGTTATTGTTTCTTTTTTTTTCCCTCTCAAAAGAAAAGCGATGATTCGGATATATTTCATAAGGGGAAACAAGTATAGATAAAGGCAAATCTCTGTTTCTTTTTTTTTTTCTAAAAAGAGAAAAAAAACTTAAGTTTTGAATTAGCAGTCGCCTCAACGCACATGAGCAAGCAATTAATTATTGGTCAATTTACGGATCACCCCACCAATTTTAGGGTTTTTACCGAGATCTTCCCTAGTTGAAATCTTTTCAAGTTATTTCCCCCTCAATTTATCTTCCTTAACTCTGCGGTCAAATTACTTTGTCATGTTCCATAAAACTAGCTTAAATCAGAACCCCCTTGTTTACCACGTCGAATACATGTTCTTCCTGGGATTGAAGGATCAATTATGCGCTGTATATTGACCACTGGAGATTAGTTTTTTACATGGCAAATAAACGGCAGCTGGTTCTGATCATGTAGTCCATTACACCGATGAAAAGGTCGTTATGGTGGAGACGTACGTGGGTATAATTACTCTCATCAGGGAAATTAAGCAAAAGAGAAAATTAAGAAAGAAGCAAATATTATTAGTTCAGTAATTTAGCGTTTGCATCTTCTGCTGTTGGTGGTGGTGGATGTTAATGGCGTTGCGCCGCATTTGTCGTTGCTGTTGATGCTTGAGGTCCGGGGAGATGATGGAGATGAGCCCGCCCAGCGGCGGCCGCATCTTCGCGCGGTACACCATCTCATCGTACGGCCGTCGGTGGAACCCGAGGTAGGGCAGGAACGATTCCCTCTCCCTCTCCTCTCGGCTCTGCGCCGCGTGAGCCTCTTTGCGGAAGGAAAACAGCGCCACCGGCGACTGCAAGAACGAAGGGCGCGGCGTCCTCAGTTGCTGCTGCTGTGGCGGCGGTTTCCGCTGCTTCGGCGGCGGGAATTGGCACGGGGTGGACGGTATGCTGCGCGGGGCGGGCGACCAGGCGAACCGCGGAGCGGATCGCGCTGCCGGAGAAGCGAAAGAGAAGGACCGAGCGTTGAGCGGGGACGCGCCGACGATGGAGGGGCTCGCGTTGGGCGCCGCGCGCGGAGTGGCCGTGCTGGTGGAGAGGTACCACGGCTTGAGGGAGTCAAGGTGAGAGACAGTGAAGGAGAAGCGCGAAGACTTGGAGACGCCGACCCTCGCGGAGGCCGTGGCGGCGGCAGCCCGGTCTAACCGGAGCGACGCCGTCCTCGTCGGGTAAGACCCGAATGCAGCATCCTCAAGCGAGTCGTCGAAGTCGAGGGACGAGACCGCCACCGTGACCGTGGACAGTTCCACAAATGGACGAACACCCTGCGTCACTACTCATCAAAACCATAACGAAAGTTTCAACAAATGACACAGTCAAAAAAACATCAACAATACCTTCCAGAGATAGGAGAAGAGGGAAGGAGCATCGATGACGAAAGCCTTGTGAAGACGACATGGATAGTAGTCGTAGATGATCTTGAGAGTGCCCATGAGGAAGCTGAGGAAAGCCGACGCCGACCTGAAGAAGCCTGCAAATTTGTGTTTTTGCAATTGTTTTGAAAAAGAAAAAAAAACAGAGAAAATGGTGTACAGAATAGAACAAGCAAGAAGTCTGTACTCCTATTTCGCATAGAACAAACACGATTATATACGGTAAAGCTGGTCTAGCAATAGAGTGATTAAGGTCAGTGCCTGGAGCCCGATGCTTAGGTTTTGTTTTGGTCGGGAGACAGCTCTCCGCAAGAACAGAGCAGAGCATAACAGAGCAGAGCAGAGCAGACAGCCCCAGTGGGCTCTTTTGACTTGCAACAGGGCAGAAACCAGTGGATATTCTTAAAATTAATCACTAATTATCTTTTCCAATGAGATGTTAACAGTAAGCATGTTGGTAGAGCACCGATTACCGGAGTTTTTGAACGTACTTGCATCAAAAAGAATCACGAACTGTTCCACGAATCTGGACATTGACGAGATCGCCACTTCCAGCGTGAAGACCAGCAAGCGCACAAACCTGCAGGAAACATGCTCTCAATAATGCACCTGAAAAAGAAAGCAGAGAGTAGAATGAGGAATATGTCTCACAATTTCTGAGAATGAGTTTTTGGATACTCCTGCTTGATGCGGAAAACCTGCAACACAGTACCAATAATGGCGATTAGTAGTGTGATCAAATAGAGTTGAAGGTATATATATGCTTACCACGACTGGTCTGGCTTCGTCGTCGTGACCTGCGACGTAAGCAAAACCACCGGCCAGTTCCTCAGAGAACTCGTCGGCTATTAAACGATCTGAGTCCAAAGGAAACGATGTAACAAACGAATTAAAGAGATTCGAAAATGGCAAGAGGCGGCTGTTGGGAAAGAGAAGGCACCAGTTCCGACGCTCTCTCTCCAGCAAAGGGCGGCTTTCAGTTGCTTCGCCGCCTTCTTCGCGTTCTCTCCCTTGGCTTTCAGGAACCGTTCGACGCAGGCGTCGTTGCAGTACTTCTCCTGCCAGTGCCCACCCGAGCGACAAAATAAGAAAGAGCACGCAGACCATGCGAACGGATGGAGAAAGAGGCACGAGTGGGATTGAAAACCTGCTTCATCGTGAGAGGAACTTGCTTCTTTAAGATCTGGAGGACGGTCTCGATATGCTCTCTCTCCTTGCCTTCTTTCTTCTCCATCCCACTGTCGAACCGAGAACGGCAGAGCGACAGCACCGCGACACTCCCCGCCTCTCTCTCTCTCTCTCACATAAAGAGGCAGATGGACGGAATTTATTAACCATCAGAACTGACGGAGGCCGTTACGCGACAGCGGGATCACTGACGTCGCCGTTAATCGATCTCCACGGTCGTCCTTCTGCGAGTGGAGGATCCAACGGCGGAGAGCGTTCGCCGGGCGTCGGCGTACCTAACTGGAAGTGGGTCCCCGGTCCCCCCGCGGTCCAAATGCAAATTGACACGCCAGATCACGGAGGCGATTGCTATTCAATTCTCTCCATCGTAGCCGCCGTTGTCTCTCTCTCTCTTCTCGAGAGCGTTGAAATATTATTCACCTCGCAGCAGACGGCCAAAGTCAAAACTCGCTCAGAATCTTCGGTTAAAATACTAGAAAAAGTTGGAGGTCGTCCCCAACGCGACGAAGAAGTCAGTAATCTAGTAAAACCGTGAGAACAGCTTCGTCTACGTTCCCAACGCTTCCCATGCAATAAAAAGAAAAAAACCAGTCAGTGCTTGCTTGGACTGTAGCGGGCGTTTGGTCCTCTTGTAGTGATCGCGATGGCGAGAGATTCTTGAGGCTCGCCATGGAAGGATTATATTCTACTGCGTCAAAAGCATACCGGCAGTCCTTATCGATTACATATATTCAAATTTCAAATGGCCGGCAGAGAAAGCGAGAAGTTACGTCCCACGTTATTAGGGGAATCATCAGCAGCAAACCCAGCATCATCATGCACGCATCAGTCATCCTCATCCTCATCATCATCTCCATTGCAATGCAAGGACCTTTACCAGGATTCACGAATCTTTTTGCAGAGGCATGAACGTGTTCGAGCAGAGCAGAGCAGGTAATGGCTGTCCTGTGCTCTGCCCTGCGTTGCCTCTTTCCTCGTCTCATAAGACTAACAAGCTGAAGTTAGCGATGACACGGAGAGCAGACGTCGTCATCCCTCGTTTGACTTCCAGCATAATCATCGACGATGTCGTTGACCATTTTGACAAAATCTAGCATCACCGCCAACACTAATTTCAAACAAGACCGCGCTCCTGTCTCTCCATTAATTAATTACGAATCTGTGGCAGCTGGGGAACAGATTAAAGTAATAATGTAGACTGTAAACAACTTCCTGATCTGCATAGTGTAGATTAATCATGGAGAAAAAGTACCTACTGTAAGTTTATAAGCTCCAACTCTGGTCTTTAAGACATCAATCAACTTTGACTCTTTTGTGCTGTCCTATTATATTTTATATATCCTCAAAATCTTTCAATTGTAAACTGCTCCACGCTCCATCGATGAAAATATACTGAGGACCATTTGCTGCGGTCGTGATATATTTATGATGGGAACGTGAGCAAAATAGTGATGAGATACTTTTTTTAATTACGTACGAATAATTTTTTTTTTTAGAATTACAGTCACTGTCTGGGGAATATTCATTTGGGCGACTGTTTATTTGAGTTTCATAAAAATTTGTTGGTTTTGTGATCCATATGTTACCGTTACTAGCGATCTTACTTTGATAAAGCGAGAATAAAGAGTATAGAGAATTTTTTTTTTCGGTCCTTTTTTCCTGTAAACTTGGGGAAAAGTAAACAAATTGCGATGGAGTTCAATTACAGTTTTTCTTTCTTTGATTTTTTTTTTATGTTTCGTAGTACTGGAGTCATTAATAATTTCTTTTTCCCGGTACCTTCTAGGCTATTGGCACTTTAATGCCATTGCGTCCAAATTCAGTCGGACTTTTCAAATTAATATTAAATACTCCTATTAATTTTAAATCTCTACTTTTTGTTTTATATTAATCGAACGAATTTACTATAACACATTGAAAATACAATACTATGACAGGAAGGGCCGCTGGGATACTTCTCGGGAGCACCCCGGGAGGATAGGCCCCGAGATCACCTCGGGAGCTGTGGCACAGGAAAACCCCGAACTCTCCTTGGGGGGTGGAGCCTCCATAATAACTGACCTCAGACACTGACCCCCCTCGGGATACGGATAAGTACTTCCTCTAGAAAAGGTCTTCACGACCCTTGGATATCTCAACGGGCAGAAGCCAATAACGGCGCAGACTATTTCAAAAGATATCCTGTACTCCCCGAAAGCAAGGGGAAACGTGACTTCAATATCGGAGGCGTGACACTGATCAGGGGGAGACGGCTAGCCTGCCGCTATCGGTATAAAAGGTAGTCTCACCCCTCCAGTAACGGGGGGTTACGATCTCTCGTTCTACATATTGTCTTTCTTTTTCATTGTTGCTACTCTTCGGACGACCTACTAACTTGAGCGTCGGAGTGGACTCCGCCGACCCTTACCGACGTGTCCTCTAATGCTTGTGTTAACTTAATAGTATATATTATTTACCAATAATATTATTTTAGAGCTCTGATAGACTCAGTGAAAAAATTCAATAAAACGTTCAGCAAATAACGTGACACTTTGCTTGCACATGTCTGATTATTGCTCGGACATCATTGGCGACCTCCACCGCCGTCCCGAATCAAACTATATTCTGGGGGGGGCACGGTGAACCCGTCGGGGATCGCTGCATGCAAAGCGCCACGTCATTCACTGAGTTTTTTCTTGAATTTTTCACTGAGCATATCATTTTCCTTAATACAGATGAAATATACGAAAAGAGTAAATATTAAATTAGAATTTTAACAAAAAAAATTAAAAATGAAAAGTTATAAATTTAATAGAATAAAGATAGAATATGACGCCGAATAGGATAGTGATTATCCTACAAACTGATAAGAGAGAGTTTTTGAGGAGAAAGCAAGAATAGATAACCATGTTATCTGTCTTCTATGTTTTTTTTCAAAAACAAATTCTATAATAACAAAGGATTGATTTCATACAGCTAAACATGACTTTTATATATACCCTAATACTAAAACTCAAATAAAAGATATAAATCCTAATATACGAGCCACGATTACTATCTGGTAAAAAAATGAAAGAAATTTTAAAATAAATGAAAAAATTAAATACTAAAAATTCTAAATGGAATTAAAATACTAAAATATAAAAATATCAAATACACTAAATATAAAAAAATTATAAAATTATCAAAAATAATAATTAAAATATGTAATCTTCGTGCATCAAAATATATGAAATTTAAATTTAACAATATTAGACGTAATTATATAATTATTAAAATAGAAAATGTTGAGTTGTCGAACTAAGAGTTTTAAATATTCAGGATTATTTTGATAAAATGATGGAGGGATTGAGAGTGATGCTTACATAAAATTAATACAAGTAGGATGGTTGAAATGGAGAAAGTTCGAATATTTTATGTGATCATAAAATACCTTTAAATTTAAAGGGAAGTTTTATAAAACGGCGATTATACTTGCTATGTTATATGACACTGAATGTTAAACTATGACTCGAGCACATAAGTAGAAGATAAGAGTTATAGAGATGAGAATATTAAATTGAATGTGTAAACATACGAGAATAGACAAAATAAAAAAATGAGAATATTAGAGAGAAAGTCAAAATTGTATTTATCGAAGAAAAACTTCAAGAGACACGTTTAAAATGATTTAAACGACAAATAAATGTTCTGGTTATGTGATGTGAAATTATGATAAATACACACATTAAATGAGAAAGACAAAAAAGACTTAGTTAGCAATAATAAAATAATATAAAATTATCTAAGTATAGATAATGATAGATAATAGATAAGGGGATAGAACTTAATGACATAGAAAGATTGATATAGCCGATCCTACTTTGTAGGATAAGATTTGATTATTGTTGTTGATTAATTATTTTTTATATAGGATAGACTAACAAGGTTCTTTATATATCTCATAACTACAAATATTGACACACTTGTATCCAATAAAAAAGTATAAAATCACCACATTAACGGTCCCCTTAGGCCGTCACTGTCATCCCAGCTACGCGTATTGGATCCTCCATGGGGCGGTCCTGGGACGCGGGCTTCTGACGCCACTGCGGCGTTCCGATACCCTGCAGCCGATGGAACTTTCGTGTAGCCGGCGGTCGCGAGGTTGATGGAAATTCGTCATCATTTTTTTTTTTCCCTTAGGCCGTCACTACTATTGGGAGTAAGGTAAAATGGGGAAGTCTAAGTGACAAGTGATTGGCGGAGGTCTGCAAAGCGGTGAAACTCTACTAAATTTCAATCTCCTGGCCGACTACAATATTATATTATCCTAAACACTTACATTGAACCATGCCAAAAACAATATATAATATTCTATACATTGAACATATCTCATATATTCTAGAGTAAGCAATGACCGATAAAAAAATTTCTATATAATTAAATCGATCATTCACATATTACTTGGTTAATAATTTTTGTTTTTAGAGCAAGAATTATTGGATTAGGCAGACAGCCGTGTTGCACCAAGGGAAAAGAAAAGACAAAGCTGTGAAAGGACAAGTATTGAAGATCAATGGAGGTGCGGCTAAATATGGGCAATAAATGAATTTAAATATGCTAATTAAATGCTAGTAGACAAATCAGTGATAACATCCTTATTTATGATTTTTTAAAATTATTGTTAAGGAGCTCAAATGCTCTGTCGGCATGAAAAAACAAATAGTCAGAGAAAAGGCTCATGGACTCTTCATGGGAGAATGATCACTTGATGGGAGAACAATCATGATCTCGTTCTTGCTCTTTCTTTTCTATCACAATATTAATTGTTTTCTTCTTCAGCCATGATTGATCATACTCAGAGAGTAATCGGCAGTAATCTGTACAGCATGTATCCCTAGCCACAAGTACGGTTGTTCATGCAATAGCTAGGAAAGTAGAGTTCACGGCCGTGGGGATTATATGTGTATAAATATATAATACTTATTCCAATTACATGCATTAATCAAGTGGGCTCGTGTATTTTAATCTGTCTAATCTCTTGTCTCTATCACTTGGATCCTTCCTTCCCCACGTGATTTTAGGACTCATCTTCTTATCCTCATCCACTTACCAAAGCTCAAGCATGGAACGCATTCTTCTGGCGTTATTAGGCACCTACAATTGTCTGCTTGTGCTGCTTTTCCTTTAATTTTTCTCCTGTAGATTGAATGAAACCTTTAGATATTCGTGATGAAGAATTGTATCTAGTCTCTTTCATTGGAGATCTTGAAAAGTGTACAGGAATTCCATATTTGTTTATCCTTACATCACTGCCATTCTCGGTCGGGGTGAGCTGTTCTGACCTTGTACAAGTCTTGTAGATTATGCAATCACTAAGGGAGATTTCCGGTCCCATTTTTTGTCTGATATCAAGCGGTTCCAGGAGCATGTCCTGTTATTTTTTAATCCTGTCGATAAGCGAAGATCGATTCTCCCTCGAATGACTCGGTCTAACCAAGTCGACCCGGTCTGCTAGAGTTTGGGAGGTCGGACCGAAACAGAGCTCTCAGTATGGTGGAGTGGTTGCAAAATGGTAACGATCCCCCTTCTGGAGTCCCAAGGGGGGTTTATATAGAAGGAGGAAAACCCTCTGCTGTGTCAGAGATGTCATGTCTCATTTAAGGGATAATCAGCTGGCAGACTGAACTCGTGGCAGCTTTATTATCCCTGTGAGACTGTCACAGCAGCCTGACATCCTGCTTAAATTGTCACTTCTAAGGCTCATTAATGCTGATCAGCCCTGTCAGGCGGCTCTGTTAGGTGATGATTATGTCAGAGGTCTATTGCGTCATTACTTACAGAGGAGGTCTTATAGTTGTTCGGTCAGCATGCCTTAACTCGTAGTTCGAGTCGGTCGAATAAATCTGGACTAGGAGTCAACCAATGTTGGGCAAAACTTCGAATGTCCTACCCCGAATGACCTCGAATGACCTCGGGTGTCCGACCCCGAGTGACTGACCTAGAATGACCTCGGGTGTCCGACCCCGAGTGACCCCTGGTCGATCTTCGGATCGGGCCCGTAAACCTAAGAATGAATCGGTTTGACTCTCCCTGATTTGGGTCATGTTAGCTCGAATCCGACCGGGCTCCTAATCTGATCCAAAAACTTACCCGACCGGATCACAAGCCTCCCCTTCAAGTCTAGTCGAAGGAGGCGTCAAGTCCGACTGACTAGGCTGCTTGCCCGGTCGGATAAACCTTACTTTCGCACCCCTGACCCTCATTATGGCCTGAAGATCTTTATCCTTAAATGTCGAGTCCCCTGTCAAGTCAGGCATCAATGCATCTACCACGCGTTTATCTCCCCGGATCACATACCTCCCCTTCAAGTCTAGTCGAAGGAGGCGCAAGTCTGACTGACTAGACTAAATCTAGTGGTTTGACTTATTCCACCCATACTTTCCATCCTGGAATTAGGTTGGAATGATTCTCCTTTGATAGAAGAACAACCAATCAGAAGTTACGGGTTGGATTTTACCTAGTTAATCAGTATTTTATCCCTCGGAATCTCACCGCTAGAGTATTTAGTTATCTCAAGCGAACAATTGGATCGTGTTGGACGAGTGACAAATCTGTGTATGGCAAACAACTAAGCATTTTTGCCGAACCAAGAAGATGGTTGCGGTTGCCACGCATGTGGCATAGAGCCGAGTAAACGACTGAGCAATGGCTGAGTAGGCAAGCAACTGAGTAGAGTGACTAATTGCCTGGCAGGTGGCAGAGCCGAATGACGGAGTGCCGAGCCGATGGCATAGCAGAGTGGCTGAGTGCCAAGCTGAGTGGTTGAGTAGCTGAGTGCCGAGCAGAGCGGACGAGTAGCTGAGTGCCGAGCAGAACGGCTGAGTGCCGAGCAGAGCGGCTGAGTGCCGAGCTGAACGACTGAGTGCCGAGCAGAGCGGCTGAGTGCCGAGCAGAGCGGCTGAGTGCCAAGATGAGGGGTTGTGTGCCGAGCAGAGCGGCTGAGTGACGAGCAGAGCGGCTGAGTGCCGAGCTGAGCGGCTGAATGCCGAGCAGAGCGGCTGAGTGCCGAGCTGAGCGGCTGAATGCCGAGCAGAGCGGCTGAGCAATCACCTTTACAACTTGCTGAAGAGCAAGTGTCTCAATGTCGCTCGGGAGACCTTAATGGAGTGTGGGCAGCCACGTCCAGTTTACCGCGAGGTCGGTGGTTGTGTGGGAGCATGCATAAATGTAACTTGGAAGAGCAGGAGTCTGGACACCGTCTGGCTTACCCTGACCGAGCGTGGAACGCCACGCCCGACCGGGCCCCACCGAACGTGGAACGCCACGCCCGATCGGCGCCGAGTCCGGTGGGTGCGTGGGAGCATGCCCACTTATAACTTGCCTTAGCAAGAGTCTGGACACCGTCTGGTTTACCCTGACCGAGCGTGGGACGCCACGCCCGACCGGGCCCGACCGAACGTGGAACGCCACGCCCGATCGGCACCGAGTCCGGTGGGTGCGTGGGAGCATGCCTACTTATAACTTGCCTTAGCAAGAGTCTGGACACCGTCTGACTTACCCTGACCGAGCGTGGAACACCACGCCCGACCGGGCCCGACCGAACGTGGAACGCCACGCCCAATCGGCGCCGAGTCCGGTGGGTGCGTGGGAGCATGCCCACTTATAACTTGCAAGAGCAAGAGTCTGGACACCGTCTGACTTACCCTGACCGAGCGTGGAACGCCACGCCCGACCGGGCCCGACCGAACGTGGAACGCCACGCCCGATCGGCGCCGAGTCCGGTGGGTGCGTGGGAGCATGCCCACTTATAACTTGCAAGAGCAAGAGTCTGGACACCGTCTGACTTACCCTGACCGAGCGTGGAACGCCACGCCCGACCGGGCCCGACCGAACGTGGAACGCCACGCCCGATCGGCGCCGAGTCCGGTGGGTGCGTGGGAGCATGCCCACTTATAACTTGCAAGAGCAAGAGTCTGGACACCGTCTGACTTACCCTGCCGAACGTGGAGCGCCACGCCCGACCGGGCCCGACCGAACGTGGAACGCCACGCCCGGCCGACGTCGAGTCCGGTGGGTGCGTGGGAGCACGCCCACTTATAACCTGCAAGAGCTGCCTTTCAGGTGCCTTGATTTTCACTATCATGTTCACGTGTTACAATTACAAAGGTCACTCAACTCAACTTTCCTCACGATACAATTTTAAGTGTGTTGCACTTTAAGGTCTTCCCTACTTCTTTCCTTGGGCATCTTGCAAATAATAGGCTCCCGACTCCAACTTCTCGATCATCAGGAAGAGTTCTCCCCATTAGGGCTTCAGCTTGCTCATCTCCCCGACTGGTTTGACTCTCTTCCATACACAATCGCCGACTTGGAAACTCCGAGGTATGACCTCTGGATTGTATCTTTGCTGCATCCTCTGCCGGTAAGCAGTCATTCAGACCGACGCCCGATCCTGAATCTCCTTAATCAGATCCAGCTCTAGACGCCTCATTGCCTGTCACAACAGCAGATTTGCCTTCTTCCTCTTCGATCAGCGAGGAACTCCGGCAACTCACGATCGCCGAGCCCACGAAGGAGCAGGCTCCTTCACTGGCGGTGTCTCCAGTCATCGAGCAAGGGCTTGAGGGGTCCCGTTCAGTCAGACTTCGGCAGTGTCGAAAGGAAGTGCTTCGTTAGAGCTGATCATTTCCTAGTCGAGGTTGTCGACAATACTCTTTTCCACTATGATGTGAGCATATCGCCGGAATTAGTATCCGGCTGATACTTCTCCCTTCGAGTCAGAGGAGTTCAGGTTTCGTTGCCTCAAGAAGTCATTCAAGCCCTTGATATTGTTCTCAGGGAGTCTCCTTATGTCAGGTATACTTCAGTAGGACGTTCTTTTGAAGTCGGCAAACTCTCGCCCGGACCCCTCCGGGAGTCTGTCGAACCAGCACTGAGCGGGACCTACCAGGGTGGTCAGGAACGCTCAGCACTTGATATTATCCGTGTATTGATTCAGCAAAGCTGCATTCTTAAACTTCATCAGGTATCCCTTTGGATCAGTAGCTCCTTCATATTCCGGAATGGACAAGAGTCGGAAATGCTTGGGGACTAGCTCTTGCAGAACTTGACTAGAGAAAGGGAGTCCAATGCACTCGGTCAGAGCTTGGATAATTGGAGCCTTCCCTTTGTTGATTCTTGCTTGGCTGGAAGAGACTTCCACTGGGTCAGACTATCTCGCACCCTCAGACGGGTCGAAGAGCGCTTGATGGAAGTAGGGGCTCTGACCCAGGCGAACTCCACCTTCTGTGCCAAGGCGTGCTGCCGGCTCGGAAGGACCCTCCTGAGTCGAGCGAGCGGCAATCTTTTGCTCTGTTGCCAATTTCTGCGCTTTGACGGCTACCAGCAGATCAAGGTCTTCTTGTGAAAGTGTCACGGTCACCCGGTTGGAGTCACTCATCTTCAGCTTTCGATCAGGCGGATTCCCACAGACGGCGCCAAATTTGATCCTGTCGACAAGCGAAGATCGGTTCTCCCTCGAATGACTCGGTCTAACCAAGCCGACTCGGTCTGCTAGAGTTTGGGAGGTCGGACCGAAACAGAGCTCTCAGTATGGTGGAGTGGTTGCAAAATGGCAGCGATCCCCCTTCTGGAGTCCCAAGGGGGAGTTTATATAGGAGGAGGAAAACCCTCTGCTGTGTCAGAGATGTCATGTCTCATTTAAGGGATAATCAGCTGGCAGACTGAACTCGTGGCAGCTTTATTACCCCTGTGAGACTGTCACAGCAGCCTGACATCCTGCTTAAATTGTCACTTCTAAGGCTCATTAATGCTGATCAGCCCTGTCAGGCGGCTCTGTTAGGTGATGATTATGTCAGAGGTCTATTGGGTCATTACTTACAGAGGAGGTCTTACAGTTGTTCGGTCAGCATGCCTTAACTCGTAGTTCGAGTTGGTCGAATAAATCTGGACTAGGAGTCAACCAATGTTGGGCAAGACTTCGAATGTCCTACCCCGAACGACCTCGAATGACCTCGGGTGTCCGACCCCGAGTGACTGACCTAGAATGACCTCGGGTGTCCGACCCCGAGTGACTGACCTCGAATGACCTCGGGTGTCTAACCCCAAGTGACTGACCTCGGATGACCTCGGGTGTCCGACCTCGAGTGACTGACCTCGGATGACCTCGGGTGTCCGACCCCGAGTGACTGACCTCGGATGACCTCGGGTGTCCGACCCCGAGTGACTGACCTCGAATGACCTCGGATGACCTCGGGTGTCCGACCCCGAGTGACTGACCTCGGATGACCTCGGGTGACCTCGGATGACCTCGGGTGTCCGACCCCGAGTGACCCCTGGTCGATCTTCGGATCGGGCCCGTAAACCTAAGAATGAATCGGTTTGACTCTCCCTGATTTGGGTCATGTTAGCTCGAATCCGACCGGGCTCTTAATCTGATCCAAAAACTTACTCGACCGAATCATTTTTCATGTTCAATCGACTTGCTTGATGCAGAGCTGGAACACAGTAGATGAATGATGCTGGCGATCAGGAAGCTGCCAAATTGGCATTTCAAGGACTGTTCACGGCTTTTATAACAATTTGCATCTGGATTATGATTTCCCACGAACAGCTAAGAGAATCACCAGCAGAGGACAACTACGCAGGACAATAAAGGATTTGTGCCATCATCAAATCTAGCAGGAAGGGCACTAGTTTTGTCTGTCGATCCCTAGCTCCCTGCCTGTGCTAAGTTGGGCACCAGTGGTAATTATTGCACTCGACTCCCACTGGGCCTTTCTCAAAGCAGAGAGCGACTGCTGTTGTGGGTACCCATTCCCATGAAAGAGCCTCAAGTTTTTACTCTTTCAACAGGTTACCATTTCATCATTATTGTGCAGGAGGACCTTGTGTAACATGCATGCCCAATTCTGTCGTTTGTCTTTGAGTCCTTTTCTTAATGGTGATCGCACATGCATACGATCTGAGCTGCCAAAGCAATTCTTTATCATAAAACTCGCACACTTTTGCAGAATTCCAATCATCTGCAAGGATCTGAACTCACATATCTTACAGGTTTTCAGGCGAGTAGCTAGACTTTTTAATGAAATGTCCTAGCTAGAGTCTTTTGTCGAGAAAATGGCCTGGTCAATTAAACTATTTCACCATGTGAAGCTTCGTTCAGGAGAATTCTTAAAAGTGTTTTTCTTAGGGGAAATGCAGTCACTTCAGTGGAAGACAAAATCGCATTTATTGTAAATTGGCATTTTCAGAAGTTTCAGATGTGCTTTTATTGCCTTATCGACCAACTCATATGATTGATTAATAGAAGCCTAAAATTTTAGTTAATTTGAACAGTAGAGGATAATTTTGACTCTTTTTTGTGGATAAATTAACTATCCTGTTTGTTTATGCTGCTTCTTATATTCAGCATAAATTGTTGCTATGCCACTGTTTATATACAGAACAAATTACTTATATTGACTTTTAATTAAAATCTAAAGTGAAGACCAAAAAATATCTAAAGTAAACTTTAAAACTGCAGTTCTTTATTCTGTTGAACTGCAATTAACAATCCGCGGGAAAAGAAAAGCTCCAAAACGGTCACAGATCTACTGTTGCCTGTTGGTGCTGTTGAACTGACACATCTAAAATGTCAACGCTTGAACAATTAACTCTCAAGTTCACTGATTTAATTTGTGTACAGTTTGGAGCTACATTATTTATTATTTATTTTACATACAACTATTCGTGCATGGCTGATTATTATGATTTACTTCTTCTGTTAATCAATCAAATTCATTTACTAAAATGGATATGTAAAACTATACCTGCATTATTTTAATTGGTTCTTCTTAAGGTAGCGTGCCAAATTGCGGCATGTCGAGGTTCCATGCCGGCCACGGACTTCCACTCCAAATGCCGGTGCTGCTGTCGTCGCCGTTGGTGATGGTCAATGGCATTGCGGCGGCGTCGGCCGATGTGGTGTCCCTGGTGGTAACGGGCACGCGCACGCCATAATTAGAAGGTTCCATGAGCCACGCCGGAGTTCCGGCACCGCCACAGGTCTTGGCGGCCGTCGAAGTACTGTTCCCGAGCTCCAATATCTCGTCGGCGAGGGACGATATGGCGCCTAACGTCGGAGTCGCGAGGGCCGAGTACGGCGTCGCGTCGTTGAAAAACACGGCGAGTCTCTGTCTCTGCAGCCGCCAATGGAGGTCTTGGTTAATCGAGCTCAAGGACTCGATCGACGAGGCGATGCTGCTGCTCGCGATCGCATGAATGCCGCGGCCGACGCGCGAAGAAGAAGAAGTGGAGGACGTCGGGTGGTGACTAAATCCCATAACAGGGGCGCCGCCGTGAGGCGAGTTTCCCGGCGGCCTGGAGAAGGGCAGGGAGGAGAAAAAATCGAGGCTCACGGAGGCTCCTCCAGGGTAGAACCGGGGCGGTGTGGTGGAGGAGGCAGAGGAAGACCTAGAAGAGCGCTTGTTCTTGCGGCAGCCGCCGCCGACAGGGACGTTGCGGAGGGCGCCGCCCTTGGTCCAGTAGCGGCGGCAGGCCTTGCAGTAGTGGCGCGGCTGGGAGAGGCTGTAGTTGTTGTAGTAGCAGAACTTGGTGTTGGAGGAGTCGCAGCGGGGGCACTTGAGGCCTTGCTCCGGCGGAAGGGTGCCGCCGCCGGCATCAGAGGACTTGTCGTCGGCCATCACCGATTTCGGTCGAGCTACCAGTACCTGATAACGTCGTGTTGGAGCGGATGGAGATCTAGGAGAGGAGAAGTTAATATATAACGTAACGTCGTGTTGGATTTCCTGCGGCGGAGGGAAGGAGAAGAGGTTCATGGCGTGCATGCTCATAGGTTTCATGCATGGGATGGGGATGGACAGGTAACAAACAGCTGCCTACCAACGGTTTGATCGAAGCCTGTGAGCGTCATCAAGTGGTGGGAGAGCCACTGGCAGGCCATGCCATCGTGTCGTTGAGTAGCCCGGGATTTCTCAGAGTTAGTTGAATTTGGATTAATAACATGATCGTGAAGGCCGGGAATATTAAATATATAGATAGTCTACTGTATGTGAAAAATGATTTAATTTGTATGATCATCCAGATCTTTATACAGAACATCTTGTTAGAAATGATTACTAATTTACCACGGATGCAGTCTGCATCAATCACTTCGTGGAGGTCGTAAATTCAAAACGAGCAAGACAGTGCGACAGAGTCACAGTATAAACGTCCTCGTCAATTCATCTCAGGACTAATACGGAGGAGATAAACGAGTCGTAATAATAATATACTATTTCAAAAAGGTTGGAATCGCCAACCCAACGGCCTCCTGGTCTCTGCCCCATAAGTGTCCAGAGGGGATAAATCACGATGAATGCTGGGCAGGCTAAGACACCCAGGCGCGAGGGATTTTTTTTAAACAGCAGCCAAGGTTCCACTCCTTGTTCATACTGTCGACCCTCGAACCCACGCCCTCCATTTCAAATGCGAATGTCTTAACCAGCTGATCCAGCCCGTGGGGGCATAATAATAGTGTACTAGAAGGTACATGCAGTAGCCATAAACCAGCAGCAGATGAAGGAAACAATCGTCTTCTTTGATTAATTAATGCGTTTGATTGCAGGACATGCATGAGGAGATGCAGATACGAACGTCTATATCTGGAACGCTGTGTGTCACTGTGGTGTATAATGTCTCACTCATGCAAATTAATGATACAGTGGTTCTGCATATGCTTAGATATTTGAGAGTCCTTGATATGGAGTGGTATAAATGAGGGCAAAGGCACGAGGAGAGGAGGAGGTGTAGACGAGATTGAGGTTGGGGGAAGCAGAGACGACAGAGAAAGCTTAGCCCGTGAGGGAGCTCGCTGGATCAGCGACCGGAATCCCGTGAACCTGCTAATCAATTAATTAATTAATTCAAATTAATAGACGAGATACTATACGTTTATCTATCTATCTATCAATTAAGTTTTCTTATGTATACCTTCTTCCTTCCTTGTCTGCCTTGTTGGTCCAACAACCAGCCAGTCACGTACCTTCTTCCTTCCTCCTAGCTCTCCATCCATCGTTCCGCTGCTTCCCACCAATCAAGCACGTTGTCGTCACGCTTGTCTATCGCGATGCATGCCAGGTAATACTCAAAAGAACCAATTTGAAATTTGTGTTTATATTATGATTGCGTTTGGTTAGGGTAATATAATTCAGTTTGTAATGTAATTGAACCTATAATATAATCTAGATTATATGTTGT
Source organism: Boesenbergia rotunda (assembly GCA_024364735.1). Classification (NCBI taxonomy): domain Eukaryota; kingdom Viridiplantae; phylum Streptophyta; class Magnoliopsida; order Zingiberales; family Zingiberaceae; genus Boesenbergia; species Boesenbergia rotunda. The sequence continues at coordinate 692,010 of JAGFNQ010004047.1, forward strand.
TGGCCTCGTAATCCAGATTACAATACTTTTAATAATAATGGGGCTGGATAGCCCGTGCCCGGCACGGGAGATGAAGGAGCCAGGGACACGACTTAACCTTTCCCCTTGGGTCCCGGGGCCCCCCTTTCAGGGGCGCGCTCGGGAAGGTAAGGCCAGGGACCCTTCGCGGAAGCCTCCTCGAGAGGTTAGGCCCCGAGAGTACTTCGGGGGATATCACACTCAAAGACCACCGAGCTCACCTCGGGCGGCGGAGTCCTCGCAACAGTCGACCTCGAGAGCCCCGAGTGTCCCAACCAAATAGAAAAGGATAACGACGCGGACTGTTTTAAAGGATCCCCCTTTACCACCGAAAGCAGGGGGCACAGCCTGAATATCGGAAACGTGGCGCCGCTAAAGGGGGCACGACAACTCTGTCGACACCAGTATACAAGGTAGTTCAATCCCTCCGGTAAGGGGGTACGATCTCTCGTCTTTGCATATTATTATTCTCTCTCACTACCAAACGGACAACCTATTAACTTGAGCGTCGGAGTGGACTACGTCGAACTCCTGCCGGCGTGTCCCCCTAACGCTCGTGTTACTTTCGCAGGACCCCCAAGTTCCTCAGCGACGTAGTCATCCCCGCCGGGCTGAGCCTCAGTGACTGGTCATCGCCGACGACTTCTTCCGGAACAAATGTGGCGCCGTCTGTGGGAAGCAACAAAGCACCTGAAGGAGCGCCGATGGCAAGACCGGAGGAACAATCCCTCTCCCTCACGCGAGAGGAGTTTGACCGCCGGTGGCTAGCGCCATCAAGGAAGCCTTGGAGCAGCACCAAATCGAACAGGCTGCCCCACAACCAGTGGGTCCGGCGAGGGAGGAGATCCTCAGAATCTCCGCCTCGCACTCCCAAAGGTCCGTGACCCCTGTGGGACGACAGGACGGCGCAGCCCAAGGCCCTCAGAGAGAATCCCCTGGAGAGGGGGGAAAGGCCCACTCGGCGGCCTCCAGTGCCCAGAAGCAGGAGGAGGAACCGGGGAGGAGGGATGGACCCAAGATCTTTCAGAAAACTCCCTCTACCCCTTTCTCGTCTGAGATTGTCGAAGACCCGATGTCGAAGCAGTTCCGCGGACTGAGGATCCCTGAGTATGACGGGAAGACGGATCCAGAGGATCATGTCTGTAAGTTCGAGAATGCGGCACTTCTGCACCAATATACGGACGGAGTGAAGTGCCGGGTGTTTTTGAACACTTTGTCTGGAGCAGCACAACGGTGGTTTCAGAGGTTGCCACAGGGTTCCATTAACTCCTTCACGGAATTCAAGACGACCTTCCTCCACCATTTCACGAGTAGCCGGCACTATCAGAAGACAACACTCAACTTGTTTGCTCTTAAGCAAAAGCCTAAAGAACCGCTCAAGGAGTACATACAGCGGTTCAATCGGGCGGCATAGGATGTACCCAGCGCGACATCGGAGATACTCATCAGCGCCTGCACCCAAGGGCTCGCGGAAGGGGACTTCTTTCGATCCTTGGTAAGGAAGCCCCCCGCCAATTTTGATGACTTGCTAGGACGCTCAGTCAAGTATGTCAATGTAGAGGAAGTACAGTATGCCCGGCGCAAGGATCCAGTTGGAGCTCCTCCTCCCGTAGCCCCTCGGTCAGACAGGAAGGAGCCCCCGGCTCCAGCGCGGGGGAAAAACCTGCTTCCTGGAAAGGACCATTGGGCTAGTAGGTGTCGGCTGGTGGAGACAGTAGACACCGAACAGCCGCAAGCAGTGGCCAAATACTGCAATTATCATGGCAGTTCAACTCACTCCACAGAAGAGTGTCATGCCCTGAAGAAAAAGTTCACTGAGGAAACGGATACCAAACCTCGGAGAAAATGGAACAAGTCAGGGTATCACCAAAGATCGCCACGACGAAGCCTGCCCCCTCGGCGACGGCCTGCAAGGGAGAACGAAATCCGACCGCGGTCCCGAATGCGATCTAGGGGCAGAAGCCGGGGGCCCGCGCCCCGAAGATCCCTATCCTTGGAAAGAGATCCCCAAAAGGGCAAAGCCCCTATGCAAGGCCCCCCTTCGGGCCACGTAGGGGTCATCTCCGGAGGACCTACCGGGGGCGACTCTAACCGAGCCCGGAAATCGTATATCCGACGGTTGGAAAACTACGCCATTGGGACAAGTCGAAGCCAGGTGGCGGGCCCGACTATCTCGTTTGGGTCATCCGATCTCGAAGAAGTGGAAGCTCCGCATGAGGACGCCAAAGCGATCGTGGCCCGCATTGCCAATTACGAGGTAAAGCGCATCTTCGTAGATACAGGGAGTTCCGTGAATATCCTGTACAGAGCGGCCTGGGAGCAGATGCAGATAGACGAGGATGAACTACTCTCCGTCTCAACACCCTTATTCGGATTCACGGGATATCGCGTATAGCATTGGGGCAGATTACCTTGTCACACTCTCTGAGCAGCGATAGGCTTGAAAGGACTCGGAGGACTCCTTTCTTAATTGTGGGCACGCCTTCCTCCTATAATGTCATCCTGGGCCGACCAGCGCTCAGTACCTTCCAGGCGGTGGTCTCTGTATACCATTAGAAGATCAAGTTTCCAGTGGGCGATCGAGTGGTGGAAGTTCGAGGGGATCAGCTAGTTTCACAAAGGTGCTACAGTGGCGAGGTTAGGGCCGAGTCTAGGAAGAACCCACGAGGCCTGGAAGAACAGTTGCTGAAGAAAAAGAAAGAAACGCAGGAGGTCTCAATTTGACTGAGGTCCCCGGTCCTTCTTGTCTTGGTATGATTTGCAATTCCCTTAGAATAACTGTCTATGTCTCTTTGTGCGCTTGCAGCACAATCAAGTAATAAAATGGGATGCTTCTTTCAAAATGTCAAATGTGCTACTCAGTAACCAAAACCCTAATACCCCACGGTCCAGCAGACGCCCGGGGTACTTAGGATTGGTTCGGGACCTATGCGCCCGTCCAAATAATCTAAAAACCCTAATATCCCGCAGTCCAGCCGACGCCCGGGGTACTTAGGCTTGGTTCGGGACCTACACGCCCGTCCAAGTAATCTCAAAACCCTAATACCCCGCGGTCCAGCCGACGCCCGGGGTACTTAGGCTTGGTTCAGGACCTACGCGCCCATCCAAGTAATCTCAAAACTCTAATACCCCTCGGTCCAGCCGACGCCCGGGGTACTTAGGCTTGGTTCGGGACCTACGCGTCCGTCCAAGTAATCTCAAAACCCTAATACCCCGCGGTCCAGCTGACGCCCGGGGTACTTAGGCTTGGTTCGGGACCTACGCGCCCGTCCAAGTAATCTCAAAACCCTAATACCCTCGGTCCAGCCGACGCCCGGGGTACTTAGGCTTGGTTCGGGACCTACGCGTCCATCCAAGTAATCTCAAAACCCTAATAACCCGCGGTCCAGCCGACACCCGAGGTACTTAGGCTTCGTTCGGGACCTACGCGCCTATCCAAGTAATCTCAAAACCCTAATACCCCGCAATCCAGCCGACGCCTGGGGTACTTAGGCTTGGTTCGGGACCTACGCACCCGTCCAAGTAATCTCAAAACCCTAATACCCCTCGGTCCAGCCGACGCCCGGGGTATTTAGGCTTGGTTCGGGACCTACGCGCCCGTCCAAGTAATCTCAAAACCCTAATACTCCGCGGTCCAGCCGACACCCGAGGTACTTAGGCTTGGTTCGGGACCTATGCGCTCGTCCAAGTAATCTCAAAACCCTAATACCCCGCGGTGCAGTCGACGTTCGGGGTACTTAGGCTTGGTTCGGGACCTACGCGCCCGTCCAAGTAATCTCAAAATCCTAATACCCCGCGGTCCAGCCGACGCCCGGGATGCTTAGGCTTGGTTCGGGACCTACGCGCCCGTCCAAGTAATCTCAAAACCCTAATATCCCGCGGTCCAGCTGACGCCCGGGGTACTTAGGCTTGGGTGGGGACCTACATGCCCGTCCAAGTAATCTAAAATCTTAATACCCGGTGGTCCAGCCGACGCCCAGGGTACTTAGGCTTGGTCCAAGGCACGCACACCCAACCGGGCGAACTCGGGCTCTATCACTTCGCTACACGGGGTACTTAACCGGTTTCAAAGCAAAAGCAACACGGCATACACACTTACGGAAGAACCGATAAACCAGTGAAATTCTCCAAAGATAATTATTTATTTACATGAAGAGTTACATAAAGATATACATCTCGGTACTCCCGTCAAACAGTCTAGGACGAAGATGGATGCTTGAAGTAACACATGAGTAGCTCAGGTACTCCCTCCGGGTGGTCCAGAATGAAGATGGACGCCTGAGGTAACACATGAGCAGCTCGGGTACTCCCGTTGAGCAGTCTGGGTCGGAGATGGACGCCTAAGGTAACACATGAGCCGCCCAGGTACTCCCTCCGAGTGGTCCAGGATGAAGATGGATGTCTGAAGTAACATATGAGTAGCTCAGGTACTCCCTCCAGGTGGTCCATAATGAAGATTGATGCCTGAGGTAGCACATGAGTAGTTCAGCTTCATCTGGATACCCCCGATCCTCGCCGTAAACAGGTAGAAAAAAGGGGAGGGGGTAGGAACCGCCGCAATTTCTCTCCGAAGCACGCAGGGGCGTAACTCCGGGCTGCCACCCGAGTACAGGTAGAGAACAACTACCAGGGGTGGACAACAAAACAGATGAAAATATTCTCAAGAAACGCGCGGCGGCGGCTCCTTCCCCCCTTGGTAACGACATACCCCATAGACACCTTCGTCTCCCCGTGGAAACGAGAAGTCGATAGTGCATGGGGTATACCGCCACCGGCCGACCAGGGGTCATCTCCCCCATGCCCCCTGGCGGGCCATATAAGGTCCATTCCGAACTCCACAAACAAGTCGGGAGTTCCACCTCCCCCGGAATCCTCAGCGAGACCCCGGGCATCATCTCCACCATGCCCCCCAGCAAAGGGGGTGGCATAAAGGCCTCTACCCCTGTCTATTCCCTCAGCCAAGAGCACCACGGTGTTTTGCAGAAGGGTAATGGAAGATGCACGTAAGAAGAGAGGTAAACAAGCAAAAGTCAGAGGGATGGAGGAGACTGGCTCCCCCATCTCCCTATTTATAACGAGGGGATTCTCTCCAAGCAGTTAAGGCGTGGCAGATGCAGTAATGCCAAGCGTCTCTTTGACTGGTGCGCCTTTACTGCGCCTGGGAACTCGCGACTCTTAATGGGTCCAATCAATGAGATCGCGAATAATACGGAATAGACGGTTCGGAAACCTCCCCTACACCTCAACGAGGAGCCACCGCAGACATAAAAGTAAGGTGCGAGGATTTATAGAATCCGTCTCGAAGGCAATCGTCGGTGGAGCGCGCACGCAAAGGCACACACGTAGGAGAGCGGGAAAATAATCACCTTAAAATCAAAATTATTACAACCCGACCCGCTCCTTGGGCCGAAATCAAGCTCCCGTAGCCCGGGGCCTCAAGAAAGGACCTCTATCCAGTTAGGGGGGGCAGTTATAACTGTTGATCAGCATTAGGAGGGAGGAGCCGGTCCTTCTTTAGCTTGTCAATAGCTCCATGGAAGCCCTGCTGCAAGCGCTTCATAACCTGGTCGGTTATAATCACACGGAACTCCTCTGACTCTAGGAACTTCGCCTTCCAATTGGCCTCGGCTGCCTCCGAACTATAAGTACTAGCCCAAAGAGCGAGAAGCTCGGCCTCGGCAGACTCCAGAGAACTCCTCACCCACCTAAGCTCCACGGGCGTATCGTCATGTTCGAGCAGGGCCTCTCGGAGCCTTTCTGACACACCCCGCTCGTCCGAACGAGCCTGGATAAGGTCATCCTCGAGGATAAAGGCGCGATCGGTGGCCAGTAGGAGGCCCGACTCCATCTGGCCAGACAACCTCTTATCTCTCACTTGGAGTTGATCTCTCTCCCGCGTCACCCGAAGAAGATCCCAGGTAACCGACACGGCCTTCTCGGACACTAGGTGTTCCTGGTGCTAGGAGTTCTCAAGGGCCTACTCCGTGTCTCGCAAGAGCTTCCTTAGCTGCTCTACTTCTTTGCAGAGAGCTTTGTTGACGCCTACCTGCGTCACCTCGGCCTGATGCTTGAGGCCCGCGGCAGCCTCCGCCTGTACTGCTCGGTGGAGTAACACTTCCATTTGGGGCCCAGGATACAGGCCCGGGCCAATTACTAGGCAATCCTTAGCTGCCTGCCATCACATCGAAAGATTAGCAGCCGAACCAAAAAATAGTCAAATACCATAATAATTCGCACCTGCAGAAGGGTCTTCCGGAGATTGGCCAGCGACCCAGCAAAGGCTCGCACGACTACCTCGGTCGGAGGGTGGGGTGTGTCGCCCCGCTCTTCGGGCAACGGAGAGAGCGAGCGAACGAGAGGTTGCTGGACGGCAGGAGCATCAGTAGGCGCGCCGGGGGAATCGGAGTCCATCCGTTCAGGACTGGAAATCCCCTCTGCCAAAGCCCCCTCAGTCGGAGTCTCCTTCAATTTCACCGTGGAGGAAGACTAAAAGGAGGCCTCCAACGCTGCATCCAATCTCTCCCTTAGTCGATCTAGTTTCATACGGAATTGAATATGCAACGCCTCCTTACCCGTCGAAGGGATAGCTGGGTTGACGGAGCAGGAAGGGGGCACCAGGGTGGCCACCTCTGGAATGGAAACGGGCGAGGCCAATACAGGCGAGGCTACCTCGGTAGGCGGAGTCGTTTCCTTAGGCACCGAGGCAAAGGAGAAGAGCGGGTGTGACATCGTTTTTTCCAGGAAGGGCCCAAGCCCTTGGGGAGCCACCGCTTCTGCCGACCAAAGGGCCGGATAACCGTCGGGGTGACGGAGGAAGTATATTTTTTGTCCCCCCTGTCAGGGCTGCTCGTGCCTGGGGGGAGCCACCCCCGGAAGGAGGATCCATGACTGGCGCAACCGGCGAGGCCGGGGGCGTTTGCTTTTCGACTAGTGGGGATGTAACAGTAACATCGACCCCCTCGGGGGGAGCGACCCCATGAAGCGAGACAGCGGGCCCCTCGGTGGACTCGGCGGGGGCGGAACGAGTGGCAGAAACAATCGGAGGAGGGTTCCGGGCCTCCTTGTTGGCCTCCTCCCACTTGATGAGCCAACTCATCGCCTTGGTATACATGACTTCCTCTGCAAAAGCCAAATAGAAAAAACATCAGTCAGAACCAATGCGCGTGGAAGAAAGAGACGGGCATACTTAGGGTGGGGCAGATCTGCGTTACATTAGGGCTAAGGGCCCGTCCGATACATAAGCTCTTCGCTCTGCACCAGCCCGGGCCACTGAACTCCATGCCCGAAAGTACCTCTCTAGCATGATGAAACGCGAGGCTGCGAAGAAAGCTCTCTAAGAGGGGAGGAGTCGGCAAATCAGCTATCCAACGTAGAGGGCTTAAGGGCAGTGACGATAGGCGAATGAAGAAGAATTTCTCCTTCCACCCCTTGTGCGAAGAAGGAAATCCTCCCAGAAACCTATGGCTCGGACGGGCCGTGAAGCTTAAAACTCCTCTCGATCCTATCGGGAAGAAGAAGGAATGGAAAAGAAGCGGAGTTAGAGGGAGACCGAAAAGCTTGAAGATGATATATGCTCCCCCCCCTCCCCCCCCCATTTGAGCGATGGCATTAGGAGTCATCTGATGCAATGGAATGTTAAAATAGGAAGCTGTGTTCGTGAAAAAGGGGGTATAGGAAAGTGAATCCCTAGCTCCATCTGCCCTAAGAAGAAGGTCAGCATGCCTGCCGGGGGCTCCACGGGTTTCGGGTCCATGTTAGGAATGATCATCGCCATCTCGGCCGGGACCCCATAAGCCTTGATGGCTGCTTGCAGGGCCTCTGGCCTCACTCTCGAAGAGGCAGATTCATACCATTCCGCTCGATAGACCTCCATGACGCCTATATAGAACAGGAGAAGAAGACGAGTTACTCACACGCAGAAGAAGCTTTACAGGAGAGAACGCCGAAGTACACCCAGTCGCCGAACCAGAAATGGAGGCCAGTGTCTGCTTTTCCCCCTATTATATCTCAGTAGGCATCCGCCTATGCACAATGGGGAGAGGACGCGTGGAAAGCCAGGAACCACTTCACCCAGATAGTCGATCGTCGCGAGCTAGCTGTACCAGCACGCGGCCCAGGGGACAGGGGAGGGTAGCCGTTATAATACGTGGCATTACGGCACTCGCGTGAAACATCCTGCTACCTTCCAGAAAGGAGATCATGCGCCTTTAATCTCGGGGAGAGAGACATCATTATAAACCTTCGAGAAGCGGAAAAGATTTTTTGGGGAAAGCACTAAAAGGGGGATTCCTGGGAACTCTGGATGAGAGAGATACGATCCAAAGAGGTTTCCCTGCTTAAAGCAAAAAACCAAGATGAATGCAACTTCTACATCCCGGCACTAGTTCGATCAGTCAGCCACACTTCCTTCGATCAGACTTGAAGGGAGAGACTTGTGATGTGGCTGGATAGCCCGTGCCCGACACGGGGGATGAAGAAGCCAGGGACACGAGTTAACCTTTACCCTCGGGCCCCGGGGCCCCCCTTTCGGGGGCGCGCTCGGGAAGGTAAGGACAGGGACCCTTCGCGGAAGCCTCCTCGAGAGGTTAGGCTCCGAGAGTACTTCGAGAGATATCGCACCCAAAGACCCCCGAGCTCACCTCGGGAGGCGGAGTCCTCGGAACAGCCGACCTCAGGAGCCCCGAGTGTCCCAACCAACTAGAAAAGGATAACGACGTGGACTGTTTCAAAGGATCCCCCTTTACCACCGAAAGCAAGGGCACGGCCTGAATATCGGAAACGTGGCGCCGCTAAAGGGGGCACGACTAGTCTGCCGATACCAGTATAAAAGGTAGTTCAACCCCTCCAGTAAGGGGGTACGATCTCTCATCTTTGCATACTATTTTTCTCTCTCACTACCAATCGGACAACCTACTAACTTGAGTGTCGGAGTGGACTCCGCCGGACCCCTGCCGACGTGTCCCCCTAACACTCGTGTTACTTTCCCAGGACCCCCAAGTTCCTCAGCGACGTAGTCATCCCCGCCGGGCTGAGCCTCGGTGACTGGCCATCACTGACGACTCCTTCCGGAATAAATAACTTTCGGTAATTTACCAAAGGAGGTACCTAAGAATTGGAAATTACCAATTCGCGTACCATGGTTTCTATTTTACTAAAAGGCGCATGCCTTTAAGTGAACTTGCCCTTATACCCCTCCTTCTAACTACTGCTTTTCTCTTTCTCTCTCTCAGTAACAAATTTCGAGACGTCTGCACATGTTTTTTCAGACTTTTATTTTAAAATAATATATTATGGAATCGGCGCTAAAAACGTAAGGTAAAAATCAAAAAAATATTTCAGTTAAAAAATATCTCATCTAACGTGATTTAAAAATATAAATAAATAATTTTTTTATATTTGATTAATATAAATTAATATATTTAATAATATTATTAAATATATTAATTTATAAAAAAATAAAAAAAACGTAAAGTCTTTTGATTTCAGGCAGCGTGGGCCTGAAATTTTTTATTTCAGACCCACGTTGGGCCTGAAATCTTTTGATTTCAGGGCCGACGTGGACTCACATTTTTTTTATTTTAAAAATATATTAATATATAAAAAAAACCTATCAAAACACATAATTTATGATTAAAACGCAGGGTCTGAAGTCACGCTAGGAGGGCCTGAACATAGATGTGTTCAGGCCCTCCTTAGGCCTGGAGGGTTTGAACAAATCTTGGATAAATATAAGTAAATTAAATAAAAATATCAATAGTTCTAGTTAGAGTTGAGCTAGGAGATGGTAATTTTGGTGTCCAAACTCTAATGATTATAAATTATGTTGCAATAGGAGATTTTTAGATCAATCAGTGGGTTTTCACCAAAACCCACTGTTGGACCTAGGATATTTGAATTTCTCAAAATCCAATATCAATAGTTAGAGTTGAGCTGGGAGATAGTATTTTTGGTGTCCAAACTTCTAATGATTATAAATTATGTTGAAATAGGAGATTTTTAGGTATATTAGTGGGTTTTCACCAAAACCCACTGATGGCCCTAGGATATTTGAATTTTTAAAAATCCAATATCAATAGTTAGAGTTGAGCTAGGAGATGATATTTTTGGTGTCCAAACTTTTAATGATTATAAATTATGTTGCAATAGGAGATTTTTAGGTCTATGAGTGGGTTTTGACCAAAACCAACTGATGGACCTCCCATATTTGGATTTCTGAAAACTCCATATGAATAGAGAGGTTAGAGGTAGGAGATTATGTTTTAGGTGTCCAACCATCTATATATTAGATATCACCAATGCAATAGGAGTAGTTTAGCCATATCAGTGGGTTTTGACCAAAACCCACCGTTGGACCTCCCATATCTGGATTTCTGAAAACTCTATATGAATAGAGAGGGTAGAGGTAGGAGATGATGTTTTAGGTGTCCAAACATCTATATATTAGATATCACCAATACAATAGGAGTAGTTTAGCCATATCAGTGAGTTTTGACCAAAACTCACTGATGGACCTCCCATATCTGGATTTCTGAAAACTCCATATGAATAGAGAGGGTAGAGATAGGAGATGATGTTTTAGGTGTCCAAACATCTATATATTAGATATCACCAATGAAATAGGAGTAGTTTAGAAATATCAGTGGGTTTTGACCAAAACCCACTGATGGACCTCCCATATCTGGATTTCTGAAAACTCCATATGACTAGAGAGGTTAGAGGTAGGAGATTATGTTTTAGATGTCCAACCATCTATATATTAGATATCACCAATGCAATAGGAGTAGTTTAGAAATATCAGTGGGTTTTGACCAAAAACCCACTGATGGACCTAAGATATTTGGATTTCTCAAAATCCAATATCAATAGTTAGAGTTGAGCTAGGAGATGATATTTTTGGTGTTCAAACTTCTAATTATTATAAATTATGTTGCAATGGGAGATTTTTAGGTCTATCAGTGAGCTTTTACCAAAACCCACTGATGGACCTAAGATATTTTGATTTCTCAAAATTCAATATCAATAGTTAGAGTTGAGCAAGGAGATGGTATTTTTGGTGTCCAAACTTCTAATAATTATGAATTATGTTGCAATAGGTGTTTTCTATGATGAATCAGTGGGTTTCGGTGAAAACTCACTGATGGACCTAGGATACTTGGATTTCTTCATACTTGATATCTCTATTAGAATTTACTTAGGAGATATTATTTCTGATGTGCAAACTTAGTATCAATAATTTTCAGTTATGTTCTCTAACTGTATCAGTTGGCAGACAAAGATGTATAAATATGACTGCATCTTGGACACAGTTAAAAGAAACCTCTCAATCAACATTATTTCAAAAATATAAAAAGATAATTTTTTATATTTGATTAATCTAAATTAATATAATAAATAATATTTAATAAATATATTAATATATAAAAAACCTATTAAAACATGCGATTTCAGATTCAAACACAGAGTCTGAAGTCAACCTAGGAGGACCTGAAGTTAAATAACTTCAGACCCTATAAATAATTAATTTAATAAATAATAATTAAATATAAAAAAATATTTTTAAAATAAATAAATTGTCAGTACCCTTGGGCCTGAAGTTATCTGACTTCAGGCCCAAGGCTTGGCTTCAATGTTGGTGTTTTATGAATATTCTGAATTGAAAAGTTTTTGTTCAGGTCAAGATATACACAGTTGATGGTGTGACCGGTGAATTGGAAAAATCTAAATTGGACTATTTGCAAGCTTCAATAGTAGTCACCACTACAAAAAGAATTATGATCCCACATTTCCTAGTCTCAAGCATGCACGAGTTTGCCGCAGATTTGGATTCTTTAGTTCCCTGGATTATCAATCAACAGCCAAGCCTTGAGCCTGAAGTCAAATGATTTCAGGCCCAAGGTGGGTCTGAAAACTCCATATGATATTGGATTTTGATAAATTTAAATATTCTAGGTCCAATAGTGGATTTTAGTGAAAACCCACTGATTGTCCTAAAAATCTCATATTGCAACATAATTTATAATCATTAGAAGTTTGGACACCAAAAATACCATCTCCTAGCTCAACTCTAACTAGAACGATTAATATTTTTATTTAATTTACTTATATTTATCCAAGATTTGTTCAGACCCTCCAGGCCTAAGGAGGGCCTGAACACATCTATGTTCAGGCCCTCCTAGCGTGAGTTCAGACCCTGCGTTTTAATCATAAATTATGTGTTTTGATAGGTTTTTTTATATATTAATATATTTTTAAAATAAAAAAAAAATGTGAGTCCACGTCGAGCCTGAAATCAAAAGATTTCAGGCCCCACGTGGGCCTGAAATAAAAAATTTCAGGCCCACGCTGCCTGAAATCACAAGACTTCACGTTTTTTTTTATTTTTTTTATATATTAATATATTTAATAATATTATTAAATATATTAATTTATATTAATCAAATATAAAAAATCATTTATTTATATTTTAAAATCACGTTGGATGTGATATTTTTTATCTGAAATATTTTTTTAATTTTTACCTTACGTTTTTAGCGCCGATTCCATAATATATTATTTTAAAATAAAAGTCTGAAAAAGCATGTGTAGACGTCTCAAAATTTGTTACTGAGAGAGAGAAAGAGAAAAACAGTAGATAGAAGGAGGGGTATAAGGGGAAGTTCACTTAAAGGTCTGCGCCTTTTGGTAAAATAGAAACCATGGTACGCGAATTGGTAATTTTCAATTTTTAGGTACGCCCTTTGGTAAATTGCCGAATAGCTTTTGTAATGCAGATTACATTACATTACAGTTTTAAAACTGTACTGCGTTTGGTAGGGTGTAATCCACCCTGTAATGTAATCAAGATTACATTACAAGTTAGATTCCTTTGTTTGGGATAACATTAAAATTGTAATGTAATGTAATCTCGATTACAAAAGAGGTTGATGTTTTGTAATCTGGATTACAAAACAAAACCTATGTAATCTGGATTACATTACGACTTGTAAAGTCGTCGGCCGGGTGGCGACGATCGTCGGCCGCCGTCGGCCGGCAACCGGAGACCGATGACCGCCGTCGGCCGATGGCGGTCGCCGTCGGCCGACCGGCGACCGCCGTCGGCCGACCGGCGACCGCCGTCGGCCGACCGGCGACCGCCGTCGGCCGACCGGCGACCGCCGTCGGCCGACCGGCGACCGCCGTCGGCCGACCGGCGACCGCCGTCGGCCGACCGGCGGTCGCCGGCCGGCTGGTCGGTCGGCGACGGCAAGTCGATGGTCACCGGCCGGCCGGCGGCGATCGTCGGTCGCTAATCTTGATTACATTATAGGATGGATTATCCTCACCAAACAAAGGAATCAAACTTGTAATGGTTATCAAAGATTATTAATTAGATTACAAATTTGATTACATTATAGACCTGATTATATTACCCCCTATCAAATATAGCCGTAATGTAATCCTGATTATATTAAAAGATTGATTACCCCTTACCAAATATAGTCATGTGTTTTTGTTCCTGGCAAAATAAATTTGAAAATCTACTTGAACAAGGCAAGAATCGAACCCGCGCGAGGCAAGTACAACTACTTGGCTACCTCATTGGCTTATGATGATTATCAAATGTATTTTTTTATAATTTTTTATACTAGAATATTACAATCAAAACCCTAAATTCTAAATTTTAATAGAAAAAAAAATTATATATTCCTTGTGTGACTGTGTTGTCATGGGACCTGGAATTGATCCATTGAAATATGCAATTGGGTTTTTCATGTTTTTTTAAATTGTCGGTTAGGATTTAATAGTTAAGTTATAATATTTAAATTAAAATATAAGTATTCATGAAATATAATATATATATTTAGAGTGTTTAATATTTAAAGTTTATGATTTAATTTAATTTATTTTTTAAAAAAAGTTAAAAAAAGAATCGAGACATCTAGAACAATTCCAGACACATCGATCACTCTAGACGGTCACACAACGTATCATCTGTAACATATTGGGACATTATATATAGAGAATTTTAATATGCTGCACATATTCATATATGCGACACCCAAATCGTTTATACGAGATCGATTGCCCGATTAGAGGGGATAGCTTAGGATTTAAAATTTAAACTTTAGTTTTTAAGGGTCTCGTAGTGAAGTTAGAAATTAAAAAAAAATTACTCACAAGATGACGTAAAATGGAATATCAAGATTATATATATATATATATATATATATATATATATATATATATATATATACGCTACTTCATGTGCGCTCCTACCGTAATTTCGGACCCTGAGTTTGAATATGAAATTATATGTTTTGATATATTTTTTATATATTAATATATTTATTAAATATTATTTATTTAATATTTATTAATATATTTATTTCGGACCCTATGTTTGACTTCAGGCCCAAGGAGGACCTGAACACAAATGTGTTCAGGCCCTCCTATCGTGACTTCAGACCCTGCGTTTTAATCTGAAATTACGTGTTTTGATAGGTTTTTTATATATTAATATATTTTTTAAATAAAAAAAAAATTTGAGTCCACGTCGGACCTGAATCATCTAATTTCAGGCCCACGCTGGGTTTGAAATCAAAAAATTTCAGGCCCAGAGGCCTTTTTTTATATTAATATATATATATATATATAATATTATTTAATATAATAATTTATATTAATCAAATATAAAAAATTATCTCTGTATATTTTTGAAATCATATTGAAAGAGATGTTCTTTTAACTGTGCCTAAGATGTAGTTATATTTATACATCTTTGTGTGCCAACTGATACGGCTAGAGAACATAACTAAAAATTATTAGTACTAAATTTACACATCAGAAATAACATCTCCTAAGTAAATTCTAAATAGAGATATCAAGTATGGGAAAATCGAAGTATCTTAGGTCCATCAGTGGGTTTCGATGAGTTTTCATCGAAACCCACTGATTCATCATAGAAAACTCCTATTGCAACATAATTCATAATCATTAGAAGTTTGGACACCAAAAATACCATCTCCTAGCTCAACTCTAACTATTGATATTGGATTTTGAGAAATCCAAATATCCTAGGTCCGTCAGTGGGTTTTGGTGAAAACTTACTGATAGACTTAAAAATCTCCTATTGCAACATAATTTATAATCATTAGAAGTTTGGAAACCAAAAATATCATCTCCTAGCTCAACTCTAACTATTGATATTGGATTTTGAGAAATTCAAATATCTTAGGTCCATTAGTGGGTTCTAATGATTATAAATTATGCAAAAATACCATCTCCTAGCTCAACTCTAACTATTGATATTGGATTTTGAGAAATCCAAATATCCTAGGTCCATCAGTGGGTTTTGATGAAAACCCACTAATAGACCTAAAATTCTCCTATTGTAATATAATTTATAATCATTAGAAGTTTGGACACCAAAAATACAAATCTCCTAGCTCAACTCTAACTAGAACTATTGGATTTTGAGAAATCCAAATATCCTAGGCCCATCAGTTGGTTTTGATTAAAACCCACTGATAGACCTAAAAATCTTCTATTGCAACATAATTTATAATCATTAGAAGTTTGAGCACCAAAAATATCATCTCCTAGCTCAACTCTAACTAGAACTATTGATATTTTATTTAATTTACTTATATTTATCCAAGATTGTGTTCAGTCCCAAGGAGGGCCTGAACACAGATGTGTTCAGGCCCTCCTAGAGTGACTTCAGGCCCTGCGTTTTAATCTGAAATTAAGTGTTTTGATAGGTTTTTTATATATTAATATATTTTTAAAATTGAAAAAAAAATTTGAGTCCACGTCGGGTCTGAATCATCTAATTTCAGGCCCAACGTGGGTCTGAAATCAAAAATTTCAGGCCCAGCCGCCTTTTTTATATAATATATATATTAAATATTATTTAATATATTAATTTATATTAATCAAATATAAAAAATAATCTCTGTATATTTTTGAAATCACGTTGGATGAGATATTTTTTTAATTGAAATATTTTTTTCGATTTTTACCTTACGTTTTTTAGCCGATTCCATAATATATTATTTTAAAATAAAAAGTCTGAAAAAAGATATTCAGATGTCTCGGAATTCGTTACTGAGAAAGAGAAAGGCATGCAGTATTTGGTAGGAGGGGTATAAGAGGAAGTTCACTAAAATAAGTACGCTCTTTGGTAACAATGAAACCATGGTACACCTTTTGGTAAATATCAATTCTTGGGTACGCCCTTTGGTAAAAAATCGAAAAAAGAAGGAAAAAAAGAAGAAAGGAAATGAAAAGGAGAAGAAAGTTCAAAATTTAAAGGCAACATGGAATGAGTCATCATCATCGGAAGAAGAAGAAAATCATATGTCCAATTTTGTCCTAATGGGAATTGAAGGCATTGCCTCCACGTCATCCGAAGTTTAAGAACGAAAGAGCTCAAGTGAAGATGAAGGAAGCTCAGGTGAAGGGGGAGGTCAAACTTCGGACTCGGATGTCTCAATAAATGAGGTATATAATCCACCTATTACTACTTTGGCAAAAAATCATTTCTAACACTAATAATGATTTATTTAAGGCTAAAAAGAAAATTAAATATTTAAAAAATGATATTTGCATGCTTAATGAAAAACTAGAGTTCATGACACTTAAGGATGATATGCATGTCTCCTTAAATTCAAATGATACATGTTTAGAAGAGGAAAATAAGAAATTAAAGAAAAAGATGGATAACCTTACTAAGCTCTTAGGAAATTTGTAATTGGCTCAAAACCCCTAGACATAATCATTATGAGCCAAAGGGCAAATTTCAAGAAGAAAAGATTAAGCTTTGAAGAATCTAGCAATGAAAAATTATATCATTGCCTACTTACTAGGGGTCAACAAAAAACTAAGATTATAGATAGAAAGTGGATCCCTAACGAATATTTGGTCAACCCAATTAGGAAACATTATTATTGGGTGTCAGGGATATGGCGACTATACATATTAAAATTTAAATTTTTGAAAATTGGTTAACTTGGTATATTAAGGTGGAGCACTTAGCCTAAATACAATCATGATCAAATGAGTTAAGTAGAAGTTACCTTTATTTCATCTCATAATAACTTAATTTATGATTTTATTTATGCACATGAAATATTAGGATAATACAAATATTTTACTTGTGATTATGACATTTTAATGAGTTATTAGATATATCATTTTAGTAACAATAGACAAATTATGGAGAAAATAAATGCTTAATTAATAGAAATCTTGCCCATAGATCATAGTTTTATTTTAAATATTTTAAAAATAATTCCATGTTTTATTTGCTGGTGTACATAAATGAAAAACATATGGTTTCAAAATAAAGACTTAAACTTGATACAAAGTTGCATACTTCTCAAGTTTTTGAGTTTTTGTCAAAAATTTAAAAATATTTTGATTTTTCATGAACACATATATTCTCTTATTAAAGAATAGTTCAAGAAATATATTTGTAAAATTTTATAATTTTTTAAATTTTCTGAAAATTTTAACGCATTTCTAAATTTCAGCTTAGAAGGCTGAAATTTTGAGCAATTGTGTGCCAGTCAACTGGTGCAGAGGACCGGTCGACTAAAAACACTGTGGGATGTTTCCGGAGAGGTCAATCGACTGATATCTGTCTCAGTCGACTGATACTATAGTTTTTTTATTTTTAATAATTTCTCATAAACAAAACTCCCATTGTTTTGATGTTGTAGGTTAGAATTAATTGATACAATATTTTTGATAGTATCAAAAGGGAAGAATGGAAGGGTTTAAATTAGAACTTAACTTAATTCTCCATGATTATATAAAATTTGAAAATCATACGATAAAACATAGGTTAAGGGGGAGTTTGGATATTGTTAATGCTTCATGTTATACTATGTTTTGTAATTTCAAAATTATTTTATGTCTAACTTAAACATATTGCCACACATCAAAAAGGAGGAGATTGTTAGTGCAATCGACCCAAGTTTGATCAGTACGATCATGAATTTTGATGTGTGTGTCAATATGATTAAGTTAAGTTTTTATATTGATTTGATGTGTGTTTGAGTCATGCAGGATTTGATGGAACACATATATGGGAGATCTCATCCTGGTGCTCGGGTCCTTGAGTCAAAGAAGGATGGTGCATCCGAGGGACCACCAAACGAGCAATGAAGTGGAGCCGAGAGAAATAGACTTCAAGATATACACGAAGGATTGCATCGGGACAAGCTGAGGGCTTGGATCCATCCGAGGGATGAGAGCGAAAGGAAGAGAGTTTGAAAGGACAACTCTGGAGAGGATGAGTGAGAGTGTATAATAGGAGCAGTCGACTGGTAGGGACACTAGTCGACTGATCCTTCTGTGAGTTTCGAACAGCAAGAGCAGTTGACTGGTTTGGGAACCAGTCGATTGGTCTATTCAAAATGTAGTCGTTGGCTGAGCACTAGTCAACTGCGGTTGGCATCAGTCGACTGGTATCAGAGCTGAGTTGCGTTGTTAATAGCTCTTTCCTCTATTTAAAGGGAAGCTTTGAAACTTGAGAAAAATTAGAGATTTTGTGAACAACCTTCTTGATCAAGTGCTCAAAGCTTCCAAGTCTACTCTCTTTCTCAAACTCTAATGCTCATATTGTAAAAGGAAGAGAGACATTGTAAGAGGTTGTTCTCCACCAAGAAGGAGAAAGCTTAGCCAGAGATTACTGGGGACTAATCCACCGAAGGATTGAGAGTTCGTCCACGTCAAGGACACGCCGTGGAGTAGGAACAAGTAATCTTCGAACCACGTAAAAAGTTAAGTGTGTTGGAGCAATCTATGGTCCAGAGTGACCATGTGTTTTGATGTTTGGGGAAAAGATTTAAGTTATGTTTGCCCTTGTATTTATATGTGTATTTGAGTGTGCGGGTTTGCAGGATACACATAAATTTAGCTGGACGACTTCGGGTGCGGTGAAGGATGGCATGAGGAGACGAGCCATGGGCTTGTATGCATCCGAGGGACCGTCGACAAAGCAGGAACAATGAGCCGAGGGAGTTGCATTTCGAGGCATATGCGAAGGATGGCATGAGAACGAGCCGCGGGTTCGTATGCATCAGAGGGACGAGAGCCAAAGTCGAAGAAGGCTTGAAGGCAACAGGTCGAAGCTGCAAAAAAAGAGTCAGCTGAGTCGTGAGGGTCTGAGTGTGAGAAAATTGTACTCGGGAAGGGAAATCCTAGGTTTAGGGTTTGGGCAGTCGACTGATGCTTGGATCAGTCGACTGATGTAGAGCACAGAAAGATCAGTCGACTGCTGCGTGTAGCAGTCGACTGGTGTCGGCTGGAATTCGAACATTGGGGCTGCAACATTCGAATCCAAGTGGACCAGTCGACTGGTGTTGGCACCAGTCGACTGGTAACGGTAGGAACAGTGCCGAGCTCTATTTAAGACAGCTCGGTTTGGCTAGGCAAAGATTGATGAAATAAGCTTGGTTAGAGTTTATTAGTATTCTCCTAGTGCTCAGGTGCTGTCGGGAGTTTGTGGCGAGGTTTCTCCACCCACAAGGAGCGACGTGAGCTAGCCGGAGGTCTTCCGGAGTTTCATCCACCGACGGATCAGGATCGTCTAACTTATGGACAGCCGTGGAGTAGGAGCTTAATCTCCGAACCACGTAAACGGTTTGTGTTAGCATTGATTTTAATTAATAGTTTAAGTTTCCGTTTGCGTGTGCTAACACTTGTAGGAAGAAACCGCGAATCAAGTGGGTGGACGGCTATTCACCCCTTCTAGCCGTACACACCGGTCCCAACAAGTGGTATCAGAGCAGGAGTCGCTCATCTACGGACTAATCGTCGAGAGAGCAAAAGGCTAGAGGGAATGACGCGTGAAGAACGCTTAGGGGACGATGTTAATGTTCCACTTCCCTACGACCGCGAGAGTTTCGATTATTAGAGGATGCGAACAAAGACTTGGTTCGGCATGGATTGGGATCTTATGATCGCGCTAGAAGAACCATTTGAAATCTCGAAAGATAAACATGGGAAAAAGCTCCGACCACAATATTGGAATGAGGAGCAACAAACACAATCGAAGGCAAATGATAAGATAATTTCAATTTTACTTAATATTTTGCCTAACGATGTGATTAGCCGTATAGGTGAATATAAAAATGCGTATGAACTATGGAGCAAAATGTTAGCGCTTCATGAAAACCCTACACAAGCTCAAGTAGTGGAAAATCCCAAGGAAATGAGCTTAATAGTCCAAGATGAGGAGAAGGACCAATCAGATGATGAAAGAAGCTCAACATTCGAAGAAGAGGAGAAAGAAAAGAAAGATTCATCCATCTCCTCAAGTGAAGTGGCACAAGAAATATAAGACTCATCCACTTCATCAAAAGGGGAAGAAGAAATCTCCACTTCAAGGATTGAAGGGGAGGAGATACCACTCTCAATACCGGAGTAAGAAGAAGCTTCCACCTCCACCAAAGCAAAGTCAAAGGACCACATTATTTGTTTTGGGTGTAATGAAAAAGGACACTATAAGGACAAGTGTCCATTGGGTAAGAAAAAGGAGGTAAATCCTAAACTCAAGTCAATTTCTTTAAAATCTAATATAGGTTATAGGGAAAAGAAGAAGATACACTTTAGGTGCTTCACGTGTGGTGAGCTACCATACCAAATACTCAAGGAAAAGATAATTCAAGAAATTGGAGCATTTGAGGAAGTGAGAGAAGAAAGAGAAGAAGAGAAGCTCACATCAAGAGGGAGCTACAAGGGTAAGGGAGGTAATCCCTAACTTTAAGCGTATTTTAAATTTCCCCATGCATGTTAAAAATAATAGTAAGTATTTGCCATGTATAATTTTGGATTTAAATATTATGATAGGAGTAGGGTTAATAATGTAGATCAAACCCCTAGAAAAATTAAACATCATGATAAATCCAAGACCACTAGACCTAAGAATCAAGACATTAATCCCAAGAAGGGGAGACACATGCCTAAAATGGATAGGTCTAAGAATGTCTAAGGTGGACAGGTCGATTCTAGGTTTAAGAACCTAGAAAGGGAAAATCAAACCCTGAGAGCAAAGCTTGATAGATTAGAGAAAACTCTAGATAGATTCACTGTTGGATCTAAGGGTTTGGGTATGGTGTTGGGTAGTCAAAAACCTAACAATGATAGATCGGGTCTAGGATACCTATCTAAGTGCTCCAATGCTATGGAGAAGTTATATGCAAGGGTGTCATATGACTATAGCAAAGAGAAGTCCAAAAATGACAAGGGAATGACATTTAAGGGCAAAAAGAGCTTAACCAAGGATAAGGTGTCTAAAGTTAGGTTTGTAGGCCAAGGATCATCGGAGGTACACCGGTGTGGTCTTGTGTTCATAGATTAGTCACCTAGGGAGGTGGTTAGAGCTAAGAGCTCAAGGGGGAGCTCGAGGAGCCAAGTTGGGACCCCTGGTGAATGGATATCGGGAGGATTCCTCCCGGAAGTCTAGACCATGAAGTGTGCCAAAGGATGTGTTGACGGACTTGAGTCTCAATCCTAGGGATTTGGCACATTAGATTTGAGGTTCATGCATGAAAATATGACATTGGGGTCATATTGCATGAAAACTGATTTTTGATGTATAGATGTCATATAAACCAATGCTAGGGATGCGTTGCGGTTTGGTATGGGTAGATATATCAAGAGGAGGCTAAAACTATGACTTTAGGTAAAGGCTCAATTAAACCATATAGATAGTTTTGAATTTTGTGTCAATCTTGGGATTGGTGATAAATACATTTTTGAATGTATTTTTCCCGAGTAGACACGGGTACCAGAAACCTCTCCACAAAATTTGAAAATTTTTGGAGATTTGTGGAATTAGTTATGTATTTCTGAAATTAGGCTCAGAATGCTGAAAATGCAGTTTTCAGGGTACCAGTCGACTGGTACAGGGGACAGTCGACTGGTAACAGTATTTTCGGAGAAAGACTAGCTACTGTATGATTTTTTCGATGGGGATCAGTCGACTGGTAACTGTCTCAGTCGACTGATACAGGTTAAAACTGTTTTTCAGCAATCGAAAAGTGTCCTAATTATGTAAAATAAGTGTATAATCTTTTGGGGGGGTTAATGCACTTTATTTATGATCATAAAAGGTTAAAGGATCCAATAAGAGGGAGATTGTTGGAGCCCTTTTGATGTGTGGCAAAGGAGGAGAAGTGTTAGGTTTAAGTGGGAAACCAAATACGCATTTGTAAGAAATCCTAGGTCAAGGGGGAGCTTAGGTGTGGGGATGCCTTATGATAGGATCCATGCATATTGCATTGCATATGCATTGGCGGTATAAGACCAAGGTGAAGCCCTGGCAACGTAAGTCCAAAACGTTATTTAGCATTGTATTTGCTATTTGTTTTCCCTAACTTAAACGAATTGCCAAACATCAAAAATGGGGAGATTGTTGGAGCAATCTATGGTCCGGAGTGACCATGTGTTTTGATATTTGGGCAAAATGTTTAAGTTAGGTTTGCCCTTGTATTTGATATGTGTATTTGAATGCGTAGGTTTGCAAGATACACATAGACTTAGCTGGACGACTTTGGGTCCGGTGAAGGATGACATGAGGAGACGAGCCGTGGGCGTGTATGCATCCAAGGGTCTATGGACAAAGCAGGAACGATGAGCCGAGGGAAGCTCACTTCTAGGCATACACGAAGGATAGCATGAGGACGAGCCGCGGGTTCGTATGCATCCGAGGGACGAGAACCAAAGTCGAAGAAGGCTTGAAGGCAACAAGTCGAAGCTGCAAAGGAAGAGTCAGCTGAGTCGTGAGAGTCCGAGTGTGAGAGAATTGTACTCGAGAAGGGAAACTCTATGGTTAGGGTTTGGGCAGTCGACTGATGCTTAGATCAGTCGACTGATGTAGAGCACAGAAAGATCAGTCGACTGCTGCGTGTAGTAGTCGACTGGTGTCGGCTGGAATTCAAATGTTGGGGCTGCAACGTTCGAATCCAAGTGGACCAGTTGATTGGTGTTGGCACCAGTCGACTGGTAATGGCAGGAATAGTGCCGAGCTCTATTTAAGAGAGCTCGGTTTGACTGGGCAAGGTTGACGAAATAAGCTTGGTTAGAACTTATTACTAGTCTCCTAGTACTCATGTGCTGTCGGGAGTTTGTGACGAGGTTTCTCCACCCACAAGGAACGACGTGAGCTAGCCGAAGGTCTTCCGGGGAGTCATCCACCGACGAATCAGGATCGTCCACCTTATGGACAACCGTGGAGTAGGAGCTTTATCTCCGAACCACGTAAACGGTTTGTGTTAGCATTGATTTTAATTAATAGTTTAAGTTTCCACTTGCGCGTGCTAACACTTGTAAGAAGAAACCGTGAATCAAGTGGATAAACGACTATTCACCCCTTTCTAACCGTACTCACCGGTCGCAACAAAGTGTTAGCATTGTTCTTATTTGTTCAAGTATCATTTCCGCTAACACAATTAATCGTGCAGGAAGAATAAGCGATTTGGATAAAAAATTATTCACCCTCCTCTAACTAAGTCATCGATCCCGTATAATTTGGAATCTAAGATGACCGCTAAATCGCCCTTCATACAATTCTATAGTTTTTTTTCTCTTTCTTTATCATGTTTAGAGAATATGATTCAGGAAATAATTAGAAATATTTATATTTTAGTTGATTAACAAATAAAACAGATATTTTATTTGAATTTTTATATTTAATTTGGAAATTACAATAAATAAAAAATAATTTTCAAAATAAGATCTATTTAACTCATCTAACTCGCATGATTAACTTGATGAGATTAACCCACGAGATTCAACTAGATCGCCGGGTTCAACCTATTCAATTAGCCTTGAGCCAACCAATCCTGCGGTTGATGATTCACACGAATCAAACCCCTAAAAGAAACCCGGAGTCCAGGTCAAACATCTACGAATAATACCAGTAAACTTGGAGACAGAAAGTTGGATTTCCGATTGGGCCATGTTTGGATGAACGATGAACTAGTGTCCTTTTGATGTCAATGTTTTTAACAAGTCGTAGATAGTATAGATGGACCGAATATTGTAATTTGCAATCAGAATGACCAAGGAATTTCATGTTTGCTTTGATCCTAGCGAAGTGTCTACTATACAAATATTCTTTTTGAACGAAGTTTCATATATAATAAACAAAAGAGACGAGGGCATACGCCTTATCGTGTTGGGGTCGCGTCAGAGGGGTCTCAGCAATGGATAGTCCTCCAGTAGCTCGCGTTCTGAAAGCGTGTCATTCTCATTTTGAGGCGTCCATAGGACCTCCACGGCCTGCAAACAGATTGTGCAAAAACAAAATTCCTTGGACAACCGTGAAACATTAAGACAATATTGTTCACGAGCATGTTAAGAAATAGACAGTATACCAATGTTTTGCTTGAAGGAATGCAACCGAGCTTCTGCAGTGCCTCTTTCAAGTCATTGCTGCTGTTTATGACAGGAAGCTTGTATACACCCTCAGCGGCAACCAAAATTGTAACCTGTAACATGTAAGAGACTAATTTCTATTAGACTGGAACATAAGGAAATTGTAGGAATGACAAGAATAACAATGATAAATTCCATGACTGACTGAATCCATGTCTCAGGAACATAAAAATATATATATATATATATATATATATATATATATATATATATATTTCTTGTATTTGTCCAGCACGCCTATTGGATTCTGGCAGTATTGGTTGTGGTAAATATGCCTACCTTGAGGACTATTGAGACAACGATAAGACAAAGGTAGTTACTTACTGTCACATGGTAGAGGATCACCATTAGTTGAAAAATTGAAATGCATTTTTATGCTTCACTCTTTAAATTAGCAAGAACAGTCAATAAATATGGCCTTTGGTTTCATTCTTTCACACGCTACTCTCTTAGTCATCATCACATGACTGAATACTACTACAGCAGCAAATTATGAAAACCATGTAACATTCACATCTGCACAGACAAAGTAAACTTTGCAGAAAAAAATTAAAAGTGGACAAAATATGTGCCGCAAAGCGGACGAGTGAGACATGCAAGCCTGGCAAAGTGGAAGACAAAGGGTCAAACGTGCTATTGTGCCTAACAAAGTGGGGGTTACATGACTAAACAAACTAAAGGAACATGATAGTATAGGTGTAAAACGGGAGCCAAACCGGACGATAGGAAAAGAAACTGGCCCATTTGGTCTGTGTCATACCCGGCCCGGCATGGCTAGTTGACACCTCTACGTGGTAGGATATAAGTCAAATACGAGTTGTCTAAATTTTAATGAACAAACATACAAATACAAGCTCCATGTCAACATAAGAAGGGCATTACTTGATGAAAGAATTAGCTAGTCAATAAAATGATGGAATACAGCCACCTTATTACTCCGCAATTCATGATCCTGAACTGAAGGCACTAATCTTTTCAGAAATTTAAGAGCAAGAAATTAACGAACTGTACATACCACAATATATTCATTGCTGAAACCTTTGAATGCTAGATTACTTGTCTTTTGCCTTCTAATGCTGTTCACGTTTACCAGTGTCTCTTCATCAAACTTACCGCGCTCCTCAATTGAAAGCTGGTTAAAACGCCTCTCCCCATCTTCTATACTTCGCTTTATATCCACCTTTTAAATTTCAAATAGCAAATAAATGTTTGGGTTAATTTTCAAAGAAAGGAATGCAAGGAATAACTCATTTGGCACAAAGACAAAGGCTAGAACTTACAATGAGAAATTCCAAGAATCAAAGATCTTTGAATCTTTATAAAGTTTTTGACTTTTTTCTAAAACATCTTGCGAGCAATCTATATTTCTCAAGAAAGGATGGATGTTGAATTTAAGCAAGTAATACTTACCCTTGAGTATTTTTTGTAAGTACCTCGGGTGAGTTTTGATGTGATCAAACGAGTCAAGTTAGGTCATGTTGGTATTTGATCCCTGTGTCTAAGAGGAAGTCGAGCGGAAGACGCAGCAGACGAGAAGGATGACACGGAAAGAGAGCCGACGGGCTCAATGCATTCGAGGGATGCAGAGGTCTGTGGAAGAGTACGTCGATGGAGCGAGAAGGACGCGCGCGACGTCCGAGGGACGAGAAGCCAAGAGGAAGAACGCTCGAGGATAAATCCGGAGGAGGGTTCGGGTGAGCCCAACTCTGGAAGACCCGAGATCACCCAAGAATACCCGCCAGAAGACTGGTCAACAAAGTGTTGATCAAAGTCAACCCGACCGCCCGAGTCAAACTCGAGTGCCTGTGAAGGGGGCGCCCTCATTGACTCGGGCGCTTGTGTTCCCGGGCGCCCCAATCAACACAGGCGTCCGAGAGTTCAAACTTCATCCAGAAGTAGTCGTTCGCGACTGTTGCGACGAGGAAAACCTTGAGCCACGTGTTAGGCACCCATGTGCACTCGGGTACCTGTGTAGGGCCACGTCAGCAACTGGATAGACTTTCACTGGAGCTATAAATAGACCCCAGAACTCAATTACTTTCATAAATTCACTTGTAACGAATTTCTTCTTAAGCTTTCTTTGTTTTCCTCTGAGTTCTAAATTTGTAAAGTGGCTTCTCCACCCCAAGGAGTTAATTAGGAGATCGAGTTTCATTTTGCCTTGGATTAGCAACTTTCCTGGTTGCAAACCAAGTAAACTGTTTGTGCCTCTTCTTTTTCTATTTGTGTTATTAATCTATTTATGTTATTTGTGTGGTACTAACTTCTATCTTTGTGTAAGACGAATAAAAAATTGTTTTTATTTTCAAGGGCAATTCACCTCCTCTTGCCGACCGCACAATCACCGACACTTTTTGTGTATGTCTCTATATATAATCATTTAGATAAAGAGCACAAATCACGAGCTTTTGTTAGGTAGAATTTCCCTATATGTGAGGATGGCCCAAGTGAAGCCCATATGGGAATCTGAATTTATTGCAGAGAATTTTCATCAAGTGTTCCAATTCAGGTTGATATGTCCCATAGAATTAAAACTGTGTGCATAGTAAGCATGCAATTGTCATCTCAGTCTTTAGGTTTTGCTGAGAAATTTCCTTATCATTAAGATTGGTTATTCCTTTGCCAAGATGCTTAATAATGATAGTTGTAGTACACCTCTAGTTAAATCTAGAGTGGATAGTGGATATTATTTCGTTGTTATGGTTTTCTTCATTTCTTTAAATTGGAGGGGTTTTCCCACGAGAAAAATTACCTGCTCTTGTTTTAGCGATTGTGTTCTCTTCCCAGATTCTACTTCAGGTACAGAGATGGAAAATAGATTCATGGAGCATTGGTTTCTTGTTGTTTGGATTTCCAAATTATCTACCATAAATCTTAATTAGTCCTTTGATTATCAAAATTATGTCAAGATGCAGAATAATAATATCAAACCAGCAAAAGCTTATTATTTTGATGCCAAATAGCACCACGCAGAGAATTTCATCAGAATTGCAGTTAGTACATATTTACTAAATTGAACTTCAACAAATTGAAGTATTACTTACAGAAGAATAAGCAGAAATGCAGCAGTCAGGATGACGAAGCAAAGCTAATGTTGTTTCTAGAACACAAGAAGAATAGCATCAAACGAAGGTTAATTACAAATTACAAATAAAAATATGCATCATTCATCAAAGTCAAACTAACTATGTAGTTAAAGAAGTCTGACGCAATACACCAATCTACTAGGTTTATTCAAGAGTGTATTTAAGTATCAAGTTCTAATACTATTGCCAGAAAATATGCACATTAAATAACCAAATAGATTTTAGGTAAATTGTGGAGTTGAAGACAGTTATCACGATTAAAATTGCTATGCAAAGAAAAATGGATGTGAATAACTTCACAATCTTAAAATAAAAAAAAAATCTTAGGGATTATCATCTTGGAAAAAGTGAAAGGTGGGAAGGAGAAAGGAAAAAATAGGGAGGAAAGTTACAATCTTCAGCTTACATTTTTATAAATTTCTTTAACTGAATCTGAAGGTAAAGAAGAGGGATGTAGCCTTAATATAGCTAAAAGTGAACAAATGGCCTGGTATTACATAGAGCTCAACAGCAAGATAAAAGCTATGTAGTCAAATTATAGTTCGGAAGCATGACTGCTTATTGTAGTTATACTATGGCAAGTAGAAAGAGGAAAAAGAGGAGAGGGAAATCATCATAAAAATTTCCCTTATGGTATTCACCAAAAACTGGATGGAAACCAGATGGAGAATTTGTGTTGGCTAAAGTGCCACTGTCAACAGAAATTGATCAAATAACTAGACAATGAACTAAAAGGGCTAATAATACCATTAGTTCATAACAAATGCATGTGATTTTACAAAAACTACAAGTTTAGTTTAGAAGGGACTTTTTTGGTTATTCCATCCACCCAATTTTCCTCCCTCGAAAATGTTGTAAAAGGAAAAGTTAGTTGATGCTGATAAATTTCAGTGGTTCAGTAACATTTTGAAATGTCAGAATTCCGCAAGATAATATATGGTTATAACATTTTGACTACTCATTTAAAAACAATATCAATCAACAAAAAATCAAAGCATCTCTGATTAATGAAACTAACTAAATAAGGAGAGATCAAATCATGAGCTTCTTAGAATTTCCAAAGTGTCTATTGTAATCATTTTTAGGAAATTGTTAGCTACATGGATATAAAAAGAGAAGAATACTAAAAAAAGAAGGATCATAACAATGTTGTGAAAGCAACAAGCATTCTGTTGAATTTAAGATCATAAAATCCTACTGAAATAGATTTGTAGTACCTGTCAAAACATAATTCAATCCCTCTGGTGTGGATGTATCTGCAGCTTCAGCGATGTTATCAAGATCCCTCTGAAATGATCGTGCCATGCCTAATAGGCCAACCTACAAAGTCCAAAATAATATCTGCCGTGTGAGTGTTTGTACGAATTAAAGCACATTCTTCATCAATAAATGCCTAGGTAAAATCCTTATTCTGGATTATTTTTCAAACAACTTGTTGAGACACTCAGACACAACAATGGTTATCTGCTATAGCTTACAAGAAAACAAGATAGCAGGTACTATTTGACTAAATTTTCTTGTCAAACAACAGATAAGTGAGTGATATTTGATCTGCTGCAGCCGTACTTTGGGGCTTCATTTCACAAATTAAACACCATGACCAATCTTATCACTGCTAAGGTCCGCAGGGTTTGAGAGATTTTGAGATGGTTAATTGATCAGCCATTGGATGCAAGCATAATTCTTGCTAAATAAATGTTAATGTCCGAAAACAGTATTTATGGTACTTATATTCTTGTAAATTGCTGCCTCGAGAAAGGATACATGGAAATAGAGGAAACGGAGCCTAACCAATAAAGCAAAAGGCTGTACCACACTAACGAAGAAACCCCAAGGAAGAGGATGCCCATACCTGAAGCTTGATGACGCTGGTCTTCTGCGTGGCCGTTAGGACGCTTCCATCATTGTCCCTGTCCGAGAGAAACCCAGAGAGCAGAATCACCGCAGCAAATCCCATCATAAGGAGGAAGAATCCCGATCCCGCACCAAAAGCCGGCCCGACGTAGAACCCACCTCCGAAGGGAGACGGCGCATAGTAGGGCGCCGAGTACGCGAAACTCGAGCTGGGAGGAGCGGAATAGCTCCAGGAAGAGGAAGAGTGCGAACGGGAGGACGAAGAGGAGAAAGCCCTCCCACCCATCCTTCCTCCGGACGCCGCGAGGGCCCCATGGGGATCAGCGGTGAGGAGAACACCGATCAAGATAAGGGCAGCCGCCGGCTTTTTGATCCTCTCCATGGCATCGAGCACAGTGCTCCATGCCGCCTCTAGGAGGCCCTCCTTCTTATCCTTCCTGCCTTCGGCTCCGGACGGTGGCACGAGAGCACATCTGAGGGAGAATCCGACGTGCTTGAGAGCTCGATAATGGGGGAATCGTGGCTGCGGAAGCCGGACGAGAGGATGCCATCGGAGGAGGCAGAGAGGAGGGCGCGGCCGCTTAGGCGGCTCCCTCAAGACGGACACGGTTTCCAGCAACGAAGCGGAACCCATTCGATAAGAATCGAAGCCTGAGACGCACACGCTTCGTGAGAGGAACGAAAGTGCGCCCCCGTAACCGAGTGGCAACGACGATGCCCTAAACCGGACCAGCATGGACCGATGAACCGGCATAGACCGGGTCGGTTGGATTTGGGCATGTGGGGTCGATAAATTATCGCCCGCATGGCGCTTACTGCGCGATGATTGAACGACAAGGCTCGTCGAGATTGCGTGGGCCCACTAAATAGTTTGGTGGTCGTGGATGCCTCTCCATTCATTCGGGTGCGGAAAATATTGCACAGCTAAAATGGTTTCTAAGCTGAGATATTATGTGAGTTTGAATTGATTGAATATTTTAGTGATTTAATAACTATTCTAATATTTTAGTGAATATCTGTTTTATAACTATTTGGTAAAATAATTAGATTGCATTTTCTGCTAGTGTTTTCTAGCTAGCCATTTTTAACTGTTATGTTTTAACCCTTTTTTTTAAATATTGTTACCGATCATCATGCATGTGAGATAAAACACAGCGAACTCAAAGAAAGAATAGCCTTATTTTATTTACAAACTATATTAAAAAAAATATTTTTAAAACAATTGAAGTTATAAGAAAAATATATCTATGTTCACCCTTTATTATGACTAAGTGGTGTTTTCAGATCTCTTGTCATACCACTCGAATCCCTGCAATACATTACCCATAGAATTCGACCTTTATATATCTAATTAATTGTTTGAAAGATTTAACCTGTCGCAGAACGTCAATTTTTCTTATTAGATCTCTATATATATGTGAATTATACGAACGCAATCACCCAGACGCAGACAAGGTTAATGATAGGTTAAACTTGCATTAATGATCACTAAGCTTTGCCACTGTAAGATCATGCGTACATTTGAATTTTTTATAACCCAAATAATAAATTGCAAAGCAAAGTCAACGCCAATACAAATTTATTCCATAGATTGAACCAATCCGTTGAATTCCTCCTCGCGCCGCTGCCTCCAATATCGTCGTCGACACCTGATCAGTGCAGACCCCCGGAAATCGAGTCTTTGAAGTCCAAATGACCGGCGGCGTTGGCGCCGGTTTTGGGGACGATGCAGGCCTGCGCGCACATGGTGGTGCAGGCGACGTTTCCGACCTTGCCATTGGCGCAGCGACTGTAGCATTGAGGGAAGCAGAAAGTTGCCTCGGCGGCGGGCGCCGACGAGGCCACCAGCACGGCGACGAGGAGGAAGGCAACCACAACCATCTTTGTGCAGGCCATTTTATATGTATAGCGTGCGTGAAAGGGAATAATGCTGACGATCGATACTAAGATGCAAATTGTATGTGTAAGCAGAGGGCTCGAGGAGCTTCTGCTGAAGGATGGATGGTCAATTGGCTGCGAGGAAGGGAGGAGAGGGCGAGGGGTTCTTATGCGGCTACGGCATGGTGAAGGAGTGGACGCGCGGAGGCGGCGGGCTGGCTTGGTTGAATTTGACCGGATCGGATGGACGGGAAAGCTGCAAGATTAATTAAGAGGACGTTATTCTGCATGCGAACTGTTTTAAGTAAGATAAAGATTTTCAATGTTGCACTTGCACAGAGATTTGATTCTATTACGAAAATATGAATTTTGATGTTGGATAAAGTAAAATCCTAATTAAAAATAAAGGCAGAAGGAGGCAGCAATCGGATTCGACTTTGGTTGGTTCGATGGACGAAAGCAGACTTTCCAGGAAGTCGCCTGCCATTGATCAATCTTCTATGGACGAAAAACATCATCTGTTGTAGATGTTTGAAGAGTTTAGAATAAATGTAAATTATAAAAAATAATTTCAACTTAGCAGTTGGGTGACCCGAGCCATCTTGTATGTAAAATGCGGACTCCTGAGTTGGAATTCCCGAGCAGAATTTTCGGAACCGATTTTCCCGAGTAGATTTTCCCGAACCGGATGTCCCGAACCGGACTTCCTGAACTGGATGTCCCGAACCGATTTTCACGAACTGAATGTCCCAAATCGGACTTTCCAAACCGGACTTCATGAACTGGTTTTCCCAAACCGGAGAGGAAGAGATGCTGAGGTCTGTGTAATGCAATTTCCTTGAAACAGATTGTCCTCCTTCGATTGTGCTTCAAGGTTTCGATAGACGTTTGTTTCTCAAGATACAACAGTGGGACTACGGGCACAACAAAGCACTGGTTGCTCGTGCCGAACTAAAGAAGTACGTAAATGCTACAATAGGAAATCCACCGAGTGGGGAACACACGGAGAGTTGGGAACGAGGTGGAAGATAATTGTTGCTCTTCCTCTTTCTTTTGCTCACGGTCACAACCTCTTTATATAGGGCTTAGACCCATGCAGCAATTAATGACCGAATCAACGTCATTTACTGCTAGTTAACCATCCAGATCTAAACATATGAAGGTTATTGATTTTACATTAATCAATCGTTAATACATCTATTACATTTGAGCAAAAAATTTCACAGGCAGTAAAATGTTGGTTTATTCGGTTGGACAAATTTTGCCCCGACTGGTCGAGCATTCGACGCGCGCAGGTCGTACACGCACACGAATCTACTTGGTTCAGTACAAATTTGGGTCCTAGATCTGCACCCCCTGCGCACCCACGCATGAGAGAGAGTCTCTCCCCATGTATTTGTTCACAACTAACATGCTTGTGAAGCAATTTAAACCCACCAATATGACTTGAAACTCCCAATGTGGGACTAAAATCTCATTCACAATGGAGCATCTTTCCTCTCCACCTCCCTTTCCATTCACTTGTATCCAACAATCCCCCACATGAATGAAAATAGGGTATATGATAACATTCAACAGTTAAGTCTAGTATATGATAGATAGGTTTCACCCTTTGAACCTTCCATTGTGAAGATCTGTTTGCTTACTGGCTAATAGTAGACATGATGCCCTTGAACTATTCTACCGTTAGTGTAAGCATTGACATATCTCACTCAGGACTCTCTCTGATACACCTCAGTTCTCATAAGTGTGTTCGTTCTTGGCCATGAACACGCCTGATTATGCGAAAAGTTCTAAGAATTGTGTCTCCAAGTCTATTCGAAACGACCTCACTTCTTTCTCACATAGGTGATCTCTTAGGGTGTGTTTGGTTTAAATTATCATATATAACCTCAGTTATGTCATTACCAAGTAATCACATAACCAAGGTTATGGGGAATGAAACATAACCTGAAGTTGTATAACCTGAAGTTGTTTGGTTCAATTTAGGTAATCAAATAAAATCTTGTTTGTTTGGAGGTAATAGTCTATAACCTAATATAATATTTTACAGTATTACCCTTTACAATTTGTTTAGATAATTTTATTTGTTTAGACTTAAGGGCGTCGACGTTGATCGTCGGTGTCCTCGTAGGCAATCGGTGTCCAACACCGGCGGCCGACTGTCGGCGTCGACCGCCGACGATCGGCACAAATCACCGGTCGACCGTCGGCGATCTTCGCCGGCGGTGGTGGTCATCCGCTGTGGTCGTCTGCCGCAGGCGAGGGTCGCACCGCCGGCGATCGTCGCTGCCTGCGGTGGTCGCCGGCGATCATCGCCGGCGGTGGTGGTCGCCGGTTGTGGTCGCCGGCGGTGGTCGCCGGACGCCGACGGTGCTAGCGATCGTCGCTGCCTGCGGTGGTCGCCGGCGATTGTCGCCGGTGGTCGTGGTCGCCGGTTGTGGTCGCCGGCCGCTGGCGGTGGTCGTCGGCCGCCGACAGTGGTCGTTGGTCGTCATTGTCGATCGTCGGTCACGAATAATGCTTTCGGAAGTTAATAAATTGTAATGGTTATTTTCGTTTTAAATGTAAATATTGGAGGATAATTTTGGAAAGATAAGTTTCATAAACCCGGAATCAAGAAAAACCTTACTTTCCTAAGGTTTTTCGATTCCTGGATGCATGCCCCTTTTGCTGACGTGTCGGGTATCGATCATTACTTGGGAATCGCTGATTATCTAAACCAAACAAGATTTTTGTTGATAACCTTAGATGGATAACCAAGGTTATCAAGGATAACCCTCAACCAAACGCACTCTTAAGAGTTTACCACATAACTCTATTGAATAATTAAAAGTCGCATGCTTAACCTCCATCCTTCACTGTTTCAATGGGTCGTTTCCTCACAGTGAGCAACTTTGTTAGTACAGTTAGGTTGTCCCTTTGAACCTAATTCTTGGGATCTCCAGTTTGCATATGTTATATTTCCTCTATACCAACATTTTCTATCGGCATCAAACTCATCCCGATTTAACCCTTTGAACCTAATTCTCGGGATCTCCAGTTTGCATATGTTATATTTCCTCTATACCAACATTTTCTATCGGCATCAAACTCATCTTTCTTAATGAGCTTGCATCTAACTCCCGATTTAACCCTTTAGTTAGCGGATCCCCTAAGTTATCCTTTGACTTCACATAGTCAACAGTAATAAATCTAGTTGAGAGTAGTTGTCTAATAATATTGTGTCTTCGACGTATATGTCTAGACTTACCATTATATAGATGGCTTTATGTCCGACCAATTGCCGATTGACTATCATAATGCATGCAAATTATCGGCACGAGTTTCGGTCATCTCGGTACATCTTCTAAGAATTGTCGTAGTCATTTAGTCTCTTCACCACATTATCAAGAGCTACAAACTCAGACTCCATCGTGGATTTGGTTATTATGGTTTGCTTAGAAGATTTCCATGAAATGACTGCACTTTCTAGAGTGAATACATATCCACTCATAGACTTAGAGTCTTTTATGTCAGATACCCAACTCGCATCGTTGTATCCTTCGATAACAGTAGGATATCTCATATAGTGCAGTCCATTTTTACGAGTATATCTCAAGTATCTTAGTACTCTTGCTATCTCTTTCCAATGCTCAACACCGGGATTACTCATGTATCTACATAGTTTACTTACTGCATTGGCTAAGTCTGGTCTTGTACAATTCATCAAGTACATTAGACTTCAAATCACCTGAGCGTACTCTACCTGAGAGATACTTTTACCTTGATTTTTCGATAGATGTTGGCTTGTGTCTATCAACGTTCGTGCCAATGCAGTATCACCATTGGTGAATTTCTCAAGAATCTTGTCCACGTAATAGGACTAACTAAGAACAAGTCTTTCTGTTGTTTTAAGAATTTTGATTCCTAGAATCACATCAGATAGGCTCAAGTCTTTCATGTCAAATATTGAGTTTAACATGTCTTTAGAGGATTTGATTATCTTATTATTACTCTGAATGATAAGTACATCATCTACATATAACCACAAGATGACAAAGTCATGTTTTGTGGCTTTCGTGTAGACATATTTATCACATTCATTATGTTTAAATCCGCCTTCTTATATGACATTATCAAATTTCTCATGTCATTGCTTTGGAGCTTGTTTCAAGCCGTATAACGACTTAACTAATTTATAAACCTGGTTATTTTGTCCTAGCACAAAAAATCCCTCGAGTTGCTCTATGAAAAGTTCTTCTTCTAAATCTCCATTTAGAAAGGTTGGCTTTACATCCATCTGATATATTACCAGGTTCCATAGAGCAGCAATAGCCACTAACATTCTAATGGAAGCTATTCTCGACACCGAAGAATACGTATCAAGGTAATCAAGGTATTCTCGTTATCGGTAACCTTTAATTACCAATCTGGCCTTATACTTGTCAATTGTGTCATCTGATTTTTTCTTCTTTTTGAAGATCCACTTGCAACCTAATGGTTTACTCCCCGGAGGAAGATCCACAAGTTCTCAAGTGTGATTTTGCAAGATAGATTCTATCTCAGATGCAATTTCCTCTTTCCAGTGAGGACCCTAAAAAGAATTTACTGTACGTTTCTGAGTAACTTTAGGGCTCACCTTCCAGTATGAAAGTGATAAAATCTGCTCCATAAGATTTTTCCACTCAAGCTCTCTTACTTCGCCTAGGTGCAGCCTCAACTGGTTTATCCTCTTCTTCTTCCTTTGGTATTTCCTCCACCCGTTTTGAGGAGCTAACATCCTCTCAGGTCTTATATTGAAACACATGCTTGAAGAATGAGACATTTCTCGATTCTATTATCGAGTTCTTGTGTATATCCTAATTGTGACTCATATAGACAAAATCGATACACACTGCTGTTATGTGCATATCTGATAAATATACAATCAATAGTTTTTGGTCTAATCTTAATCATTTTTGGATCAGGAACCAAAACTTTGGCAAGACACCCCCACACTCGCAAATATTTGTAGGATGGTCGTCTTCCATTCCATAACTCATAAGGGCTCTTTTCTATTTTCTTTCGAGGGACCTTATTTAAAAGGTAATTAGTTGTTAACTCAGCTTCCCCCCCCCCCCACACACACACATGGAATCTGGCAGTCCAGAGCTCAATAGAAGAGCATTCATCATCTCCTAAAGAGTTCAATTCTCGCTCAGCAACTCCATTCTGCTGAGGGGTATAAGGAATGATTGTTTCGTGTCCGATCCCATGTTCAGTACACAACTCAACGAATGGTGATACATATACACCACCTCAGTCGCTTCGAACTACCTTAATCTTCTTATTAAGTTGGTTTTCAACCTCATTCTTTTAGAGAACGAATTTTTCTATAGCTTCGTCCTTACTTTTGAGAAGATATATATAACAATATTTTGTGTTATCATCTATAAAAGTAATGAAGTACTTGTTCCCACCACGTGTCGGTGTAACTTTTAGGTCACATACATCGGTGTGAATTAGGCCGAGTGGTTCTTTGCTTCTTTCAACATGTTGAAAGGATGACCTTGTCAATTTTGTTTCAACACAAATCTCACACTTGTGTTTCGGATCAAGGTGGAATGTCGGTATGTTTTGCATATTTATTAATCTACATATCACATCGTAATTCACATGTCCTAGTCTACCATGTCATAAACATGAAGACTTAAGCATATAAGTAGAAGAACTCTCAATTTTATTTATCTTAGGCCTAATGGTCATTACACTGAGCAAAAACAACCCATCAGATACATAGCTCTTTCCCACAAACATTCCATTCTTTGACAGTACAACTCTGTCTGACTCAAACACAATGTGTGCTTGCTTAATAATGATCCGGATACTAGATTCTTTCGAATCTCCGAAACATATAACACATTGCTTAGAATGAGGTCCTTGCTCGAGGTCATCTTCAGTAACACTTTTCCTTGGCCCATGATGTCTGAGGTTGCCGAGTTTTCCATGAACAGTTTGTCTCCACTAATTTCTTCAAAATTATGGAGCAATTCCTTATTACAGAACACATGTCTGGTGGCTCCAGTATTGATCCACCATTGTCACGGGTTTGAACCCACCAGGTTCAATTCGGAGACCACGGCATAGAGGTCTTCCATTTCTGGTCCCTTGTTCAGGTTGGCCTGCTGCTTCTTCTTCAGTTTTTTTACATTCCGAAGATTTGTGACTAACTCAGCCACAGTTGTAGTACTTTCCAGAGAACTTCTTGGTTATGCCTCATCTGGGTCCTATCTTGGAAGATTTGGAATTCTTTTGTTTCGAGTTTTGTCCTGCTCAACCACCTTGGCATTTACAGTAGCCTGAGAGAACATCTTTCTCTCTAAACCCTTGTTGTCTTCTTCGATGCGAAGTCTAACAACGAGTTCCTCCACGTTCATCTCCTTCCGCTTGTGCTTCAGGTAGTTCTGAAAATCCTTCCAACCGGGAGGCAGCTTCTCAATGATTGTTGCTACTCGGAACCATACCTTCTAAGTGGATCTCATGTAGGATCACCTGAAGCTCCTGGACTTGGCTGATCACTGTCTTGGAGTCCACCATCTTGTAGTCCAGGAATCGGCTAACGATGAATTGCTTGGCCCCTGCATCCTCCGTCTTATATTTCTTTTCCAAGGTCTCTCACAGCTCCTTAGCCATTCTCTTCGTGTTGTACACAGCATATAGCGATTTGGCCAGACAGTTGAGGATGTAGTTTCAGCATAGGTACTCAGAATGAGTCCAAGCCTCCACTTCAACAACCTCAGCATGCTTGGGAGAGTCCTCGGTCAAGAACCGAGCCAAATTGAGCATGGTCAGGTAGAAGAGCATTTTCTGCTGACACCTCTTGAAGTTCAACTTAGTGAACTTCTTTGGTTTTTCCCCATG
This sequence comes from Boesenbergia rotunda, assembly GCA_024364735.1. NCBI lineage: Eukaryota > Viridiplantae > Streptophyta > Magnoliopsida > Zingiberales > Zingiberaceae > Boesenbergia > Boesenbergia rotunda. The sequence goes on from JAGFNQ010004047.1 coordinate 730,157, forward strand.
GTTGATTGGGACATTCCCAATTAGGGCGGAGGGGGGTCTGTCGATGAGTCTGTTTCACCTCAACACTTTCCGTGGTCATCTCAACAGAAACAAAGTTTGTTTCAAGATTGTTGGAGATCCTTTCGGAGAGTTTAGAATAAATTGAAATTATAAAAAATAATTTCAACTTAGCTGTTGAGTGACCCGAGCTGCCTTGTATGTAGAATGCAGACTCTCGCACTGGAATTCCACAGTAGAATTTCCCGAACCGATTTTCCCGAGCAGGTTTTCCTGAACCGGATGTCCTGAATTGGGCTTCTCGAACGGATTTTCCCAAACCGGATGTCCCAAACCGATTTTCCCGAACTGGATATCCCGAACCAGACTTCCTGAACTTGTTTTTCCAAACCGGTGAGGAAAAATTGTTGAGACCTACGTAATGCAGTTTCCTTGAAACAGATTTGTCCTCCTCCGACTGTGCTTCGAGGTTTCGATGGATGTCTGTTTCTCAGGATACAACAGTGGGACCATGGGCACAACGAAGCACTGGTTGCTCGTGACGAACTGAAGAAGTACCCAAATACTATAACAGGAAATCCACCGAGCGGGGAACACACGGAGAGTTGGGAACGAGGTGGAAGACAATTGTTGCTCTTCCTCTTTCTTTTGCTCTCAGTCACAACCTCTTTATATAGGGCTTAAACGCATGCAACAATTAATGACCAAATTAACGTTATTTACTGCTAATTAACCATCCAGATTCAAACGTTTGGAGGTTTACTAATTTTGCATTAATCAATAGTTAATGTATCTGTTATATTTGAGCAAAAAATTTTGCAGGTGGCAAAATATTGATTTATTCGTTTGGACAAATTTTGCCCTGACTGGTCGAGCATTTGCCGTGTGCAGGTTATGCACGCACACAAATTTACTTAGTTCAGTGCAAATTTGAACCCTGGATTTATACCCCTGCACACCCACGCGTGAGAGAGAGTTTCTCCCATGCATTTGTTCACAACTAAAATACTTGTGAAACAATTTAAACCAACAAATATGTCCTGAAACTCTCAATGTGAGACTAAAATTTCATTTACAATCAAATTTTTTTCCTCTCTACCTCCTTTCCATTCTATTGTATCCAACATCATCTAGCTCTATCATTGTCTCACCGCCGTTCCGTCTTCATCTCCCTCAACCTGGACGCCTTCGTCGTCTGCACTCTGCAGCTATGGCCGCCAACTCGAGTTCAAGGCAGTAAAACCCATCGCATTTCCGTATAAAAGCGCAATTCCCTAAATTCTAGCCTAATGATGATCAATCCGGTTAAATATCATGGATGATCAAATATTCAAATCATATATGTAAATCAGTAAGCATATTAAATAAAAAAACAGAAGGATAACCAAGGACATATTGATAATATGTTATTGTATTACTGATTTCTTAATAGCAAGAACATAGTGATAATATGTTATTGTATTACTAAATTTCTTAATATCAAAATTTTGATGATAGGGATGAACATCCCGAGATGAACACGTGACATAGGAAAGCTATGTGGTAGGGCTCGTCAAATCAGTGCCCCAAGGTCAGACCGGGAATCGGGTTCCCAAGACTCTCTTGGAAGAATAGAAGAAAGCTCCCGAGGTCAGACCGGGAATCAGGCTCCCAAGACTATATCGGGAGAGTGGACAAAGGCCCCGAGGTTAGCTCAGGAGATGAGACTTCGAAACTGACTCGGGAGAGTGGAGCCCAAAGATCAACAAAGGGATAAGAAAGTCAGACTTCAAGTACTCGTTCCCCTTTTAAGAACAGGAAAGTCATTAGATAATTATTGTTCACAACGTATGGTAATTAAAGCCTTAATAATCACAGTCGCCGTTACCAAAAGGGAATAGCTATCAAGTAACCGATGATTAAGGAACGTGAAAGAGAACGTGGGGACATATATGATAAAGACATTAGGTACATAAGATTCCTCAACACCCAGGTAAGGGAGGTAAGCTTTCCATAATTATAGCAATTTGATTTCTCGTTGTTCTCTGAAAAAGATAGAGTTCTCACTTGAGCATCGGAGAGTGTTAGATGTGTATACTAAAAGACTTGTCTTTTTATATATATATAATCATCTACATTTTGAAAGAGAATCACAACAACACAAATGCATATTTATATTAGTATATGCATAAAAGTCTGATACTTCGCATTGTAGATAACATGGTGTGTGGTGACACACAGAAAATTGTGCTATCAGTCCCTTGCATAGTATAAGTAGAGGCTCACAACCGAGATGGAGTTGGACAAACCATCGGTATGATTGTAGTGTAATTAGGTGTGGTTTGTCTTGACCATAGAATTACACTAGTGTACTTTGTGTACATTGAGCATGACCAACTAGAGGTCATCCAATTTGTACTGACTTAATAATTGGATTGGACCTCGGATTATTATGGAGTACAATCCCTAAATCCCAATATAATAACGGACACATATAGTTAATATTTTATTTCTTTGATTTACCAATGGGCGAGATTTCTTCTGCTAAATCGATAGGCCCGGTAAGTTGAGAAATAATATTAATTATATGGTGTGCTGTAGATTATTGACGGAATCCGTGTCCTGGTGAGTCGGGATGATGATGCCCCCTTGATGAGCTCATAAGGTTCATCATGTTAAACCCTGCAGGTGGATTTGATCCAACATGATGATAAGGTTGAGTGGTACTAGTCAAGGAGTAAGAAGTTGATTAATTAAAATTGTCAGTAATTTAAATTAATCGATGAGCATTCGATATCTTAAACACGGGGGGATGGATGTACTCATAATAGATGGACCTCATATGAAAATATGGGGGTTGGTGAGGAAGTTCAGTGGAGATTCTTTAGTGGAATGGATCTTCATTGATGGATTGGTTTTAGATCCATTAGTGGGTCAAGACCTTGGTCCCTACCTTAGCCCTATATATACCCTATGAAGCCATCAAGAAACAAGATTGATTAAGCATCTTATTATTCTTCTCCGTTTCTCCCTCTCTCTCCCCTAGGGTACAAGTTGGCCAGCGGCAAGGGAATAAGAGAAGAAGTTAAGTTTCTCTTTTCCACCTTTCTTCTTCACTTGCTGCGTGGTACAAGGAAGGAAGAGGAGTCTCTTATCTTCCTCTTGGCCGGACGCAACTGTGGTGGTGAGGGAAAGGGTCGGCGGCGGTGCAACTTGCGTAAGGTGCGGCAGCGGCAAAACCTCCAAGGGAGGTCTTTCCGGCGATCTTTTGAGGGAGGAGATCATCTCCTTGGCTCCTCCTTGGGTCAGCAGCAGTTGTAGGAGGAAGGAGGAAGTGTCGATTGTGAGAAGAAGGAACCCTTTCCTTTAGTTTGGCCGGCGGCAACAAAAAACCTAGGTTTTTGTTTGGCCGGCGCAAGGAGAGGAAGGAGAAAGGCTTTAGCTCTTGTTGGTGACTCCGGTTCTCGGTAGCTCGTCACCCACACGACGTCTAGGAGGGAAGGGTCATAAGGTAGAAGACTACGAGGTAAAGAGAGGTATATTTCTCTCTTGGTTCCTTCTTGTTTTCCTATCATATTATGTGGCATGTTTGATTAATTATTTGTTGATTAACGGTAGATAATTAATTATTGGACCCCGATAATAAACACAAAAATCGGCGATCCATTCGTCGTCTTTTCCGCGGTTGAACGGTTAGGCAAATTACAAGGCTCGATCTTCGAGATTGACCAAGTTGTAATTTGAACCGATCGATATGATGACGAGATGGTCGTTGGGAGATGAGTCTCCATTCGGATTAATTTTTAATCTGTAGACATGGTGAGGTCTATCAAGGACGACCAAGTATTCGCTTAGGAAATCCGCCCAGCTATACCCAACAATTGGTATCAGAGCCGAGGTTTCCGATTTTGTGTGTTTAGGATTCGGTTAATTACTTGTACATTATCATATATATTATTTTTGCTGGATGATATATGGATGTGCATAGGCTAACTCTTTGTTGCAGACACTAGATTCGAACTTATCTTGTCTTAAATATGGTTGTGTGATTGATTGTGCAAAATTTTGTAATTAATTAAAATTCTCGGGGTTGACGAGGCTAAATAGTATTTAATTTTTTAATTAAATACGACACGTGTTTAGCCGAGCTTTTTGTTTACTTTCGATCTAGATTTTATGTACACTCCCTCATGGAGTATAGGATCAATGGATGTAAATAATTAGCTAGTCATCTCGGCTCGGAGATCCCTTCAATGGTGGCTTGTCCATGGTGTAGGGAGGAGCGGATGAGGTGACAACACAACTAGAGGCACATTGGAGACCAAGGCCATGACAGTTGGAAAATCTAGGATTTTTCATGTTCATTATGTTGGTTTATATGCTTGTTGTGTTTGTGCATGTAAAATTCCTCAAATTAAATAACTAAGTGGGAGAGGGACCCTAAGGGTCCCGTGGTCTCCATTACAATCCGATAAGTGATGCGAACAAGTCTGCGCGTCGGCTCTGAATGCCTTCCTCCCCATTGGATGGGCTTATTCTACGGATCACTGGGTTAGAAAAGACTATAGAAAATTATTGAAGAGCGTGTGTGCTTCCCCATCGGACGACACATAATCGGAAATAATTTTCTTAGTGTCGTGTAATGGTAAACACTTAGCTACGAATAATAGTATCCTCCCCATCGGAGTCACTGCTATTATTTGCAGGGCCGAAGTGAACCAACTATTAATCTTATTTGTCAAAATGTTAGGTTGACAAAATAGTAAGACTAATGGGTAAAACCTCCTCTTACGAATGTAGAAATTCATATACGTCTATACCATCGTGGTATGTGAATTTCTCGGTGTTTAGAGGTGTTGGTTGATTTAAAAAATTTATTATTTGAGGAATCAATTTATTTTAGAAATCTAAAGTTGTGATTGTTGTGATTCTCAGGTAGTTTCAAAATGACCTTTAACCCACTAGCGACCATACTTAAGGAAAATAAGCTTACTGGCCCCAACTATATACACTGGAAATGGAACATAGACATTGTCCTTACTACTGAAGAGTACAAATATGTGCTCTTTAAGGACTGTCCTGAAAAGTCTAGTGAGAACTCTGGTAAAGAGCAGAGGAAGCGTTACAAGAAGTGGATCAAGGCAAATGAGATGGCGCGGTGCTACATTCTTGCATCTATGTTAAATGTATTGCAACATCAGCATCATGCCATATCCACTGCTAGTGACATGATGCTAAACCTCAAGGAGCTCTTCGGGCACCAGGGTCGGCCGCTAGGCAGGTTGCGATGAAGAACCTGATGACGACTACTATGGTTGAAGGGACACCCATTAGGGATCATGTCCTAAAGATGATGACTCACCTCAATGAGATTGAGGTATTGGGAGCACAGATCGATGGGGAAACCCAGGTCGATATTATAATCTAGTCTCTGCCTAGGAGTTTTGAGCAGTTCCTGCTCAACTATAACATGAATAAGCATGAGTATATATTGGGGGAACTGTTAGGAGAACTCCAGGCGGCAGAGGGGCTCTTTCGTCAGAGTTCACAGGCCTTGGTCACTCAAAAGATTTCTACTTCTATGCCGAAAGGCAGGAAGAAGAAGAAACAAGGTGGGTACAAGAAGGCAGCTGGATCGCAGGGACCTCGGACTGGTGTGAAGAAGACGAGAGGCAAGTGCTTCACGTGTAAGCAAACTGGATACTGGAAGGCGAATTGTCCCCGTCATCAAGACAAAAGTATTTCTTCGTGCTTAGTCGTTGAAACATATTTAGCGGTGCTATCTACCGGTACCTGGTGCGTAGATACGGGAGCCACTGATCATGTTTGCAATACTCTGCAGGGGTTCCAGGAAACCCAACGGCTAGCTGATGGGGAAATCGTTGTCTACATGGGCAATGCTACGGAGGTGACAGTAGTTGCAGTGGGAGACTTTTATTTATCTTTTGAGAGGAATAAAGTTTTGATTTTGAGAGATTGCTTATATGTACCCTCTTTTAGAAAGAACTTGGTATCAGTTTCTAAATTAATAAATGATGGATATTCTATTGCTTTTAATAGCAGAGTTGTTATAAAGAGAAATAGAGAGATTATCTGTTCGGGTATTATGGTTGGCAATTTGTACACTCTAGAATCAAAAACTCTCATGATGTAAATAGAGGCCAATAGCTCATCATCTAACCTAAATAAGAGAAAGAAACCTTCTAAAATGAACTAGACATATCTTTGGCACCTTAGGCTTGGTCATATTAACCTTAGTAGGATTCAGAGGTTGATAGCCGATGAGCCCTTGGGTTCATTAGTGGTGGAAGACTTCCCGACCTGTGAGTCTTGCTTAGAAGGTAAGATGACCAAGAGGTCTTTCAAGGCTAAGGGTATAGGGCCAAAGATGTGTTAGAACTAGTTCATTCTGATTTGTGTGGTCCTATGTCCATCCAGGCTAGAGGTGGCTTTAAATACTTCGTCACTTTTATTGACGATTATTCAAAGTATGGATACATTTACCTGATGCGCCGCAAGTCTGAGTGTTTTGATAAGTTCAAAGAATTCAAGGCTGATGTGGAGAAACATCGAGGTAAAAGTATCAAGACACTGCGATCAGATCGTGGTGGCGAATACCTCTTGGGAGATTTTAGGACCTACTTATCGGAGGTTGAGATTCAATCCCAGTTGACTACACCCGGTACGCCCCAACAAAATGGTGTGGCAGAAAGAAGGAATATGACTCTTATGGAAATGGTTAGGTCAATGATGAGCTACTCTGAGTTGCCAGATTCGTTCTGAGGATATGCTCTGGAAACAACAATGTACATACTGAACTTGGTACCATCTAAATCACTCCCTTCTACTCCCACAGAACTGTGGACTGGGCGAAAGCCTAATCTAGGACATGTTTGGATTTGGGGTAGTCCAGGACATGTGCTGAAGGGAGATACTAATAAGTTGAAATATTGTACAAAAGTGCGTCTGTTTGTAGGCTATCCTAGAGGGACGAAAGGTAGTCTATTCTATAGTCCTAAGGATCAGAAAGTAATCGTTAGCACGAATGTCAGATTCTTAGAAGAAGACTATGTGATGAATCACAAGCCCAGGAGTAGACTTGTGCTTGAAGAATTAAGAGGGGACGTTCCGACCTTAGGACCAACTGTACAAGAGGATACACCACAAGTCATTGCACCGCGTGTCGTAGAAGATACACAGGTGGTATCTCGTCGTAGTGGGAGAGTTGTCAGACAACCTGAAAGGTTTATGTTTTTGGGAGAGTCTTCGGACTTGGTCCCTGGTGAACATGAAACATATAGAAGCAGTCGTTGAAACTGCTTCTATAGGGTCAAATTATAGAGTTTTAGCAGCGATTATTGTTGGAGACTTGATCGTACGGCAAGAGGGAGGTGAATAGACGATCACCCATTTGTTTCGTCGGTTCTTCCTACAATTGTTTGTGCGCAAGCGGAATAACACTAAACTAAACTAACAAAGAAGAATACAAACCAATTTAACGTGGTTCAGAGATAAGACTCCTACTCCACAACTGTCTGTAAGGTGGACGATCCTGATCAGTCGGTGGATGACTCCCCAGAAAGCCTCCAGCTAGCTCGTGTAGCTCCTTTTGAGTGGAGAAATCTTGTCACAAACTCGTAAGCACACCTGAGCACTTATAGACTAATAATAAGCTTTACCCAAGCTTATTTTGTTAACCTTTGCCCAGTCAAACCGAGCTCTCTTAAATAGAACTCGTTCCTGATCTAGCCATTACTAGTCGACTGGTGCCAACACCAGTCGACTGTTAGCTGCTGAATTCAAACATTACAACCCAATATTCGAATTCAGCCGATACCAGTCGACTGCATAAAAAATTAGTCGACTAATCTTTCTGTGACATCTACCAGTCAACTACTCCCAGCAGCAGTCGACTGCCCAATCCCTAATCCTAGGGTTTCAGCCCCAAATACATTCACTCAGCACTCGTCTTATTTTGTTAACCTTTGCCCAGTTAAACCGAGCTCTTTTAAATAGAACTCATTCCTGATCTAGCCATTACTAGTCGACTGATGCCAACACTAGTCGACTACCAGCTGCTGAATTCAAATGTTACAACCCAACATTCGAATTCAGCCAATACCAGTCGGCTGCATAAAAGATTAGTCGACTGATCTTTCTGTGACATCTACCAGTCGACTACTCCCAGCAACAGTCGACGCCCAATCCCTAATCCTAGGGTTTCAGCCCCGTGTACATTCACTCAGCACTCGTCCTTGCCCGACCAACATAGACCTAGCCTTCTAGCCTCCTCCACCAACCTCGCGTCCCTCGAATGCCTCTCCATCCTTCATGACTTAATTTCTGGAGCTTCCTTCGGCCTCGATCCTTGTTGTTGGGTCTTCCTTTGCCAAAAGTTAGCCTTCTAGTCTCCTCCATCAGCCTCGCATCCCTCGGATGCCTCTCCATCTTTCACGTCTTGCCTTCTGGAGCTTCCTTCAGCCTCAATCCTTGACTTTCCTCATTTGCTAAGATCCTACTTGGACTTTCCTTCTTTTCCCAAGATCCCACATAGATTTTTCTCGTTATACCTGTATCCTGCATATTTACAATGCATATCAAATATAATAATAAACTTAACTTAAACATTTGCCCAAACATCAAAACCTAGCGCACCTAGATTGCTCGAATAATCTCTCCCTTTTTGATGTTTGGCAACCCGTTTAAGTTAGGGAAACAATACAATTCAAATGAATATGCATAAATCATGGAACTTAACCTTAGACTCCCCTTCACTTAATCTCCCCCTTGAGTTCGGATTATCTTGCAAAGGTACTTCTGCCTGTTTGCCAACAAATGAGCAACCATTGCTCCTCCTTCACATAAGCTCTCCCTTGAGTTTTGATTTTTTACAAAGGTGTGTTGATTTCCCACTTAAACTTAACACTTCTCTCCCTTTGTCATACATCAAAAAGAGCTCCAACAATATTCCAATTATTGGATTCTTTAACCTCTAATGACTATAAACATTGTGTATTAACCCCACATAAGATTGTATACAAGTTTCACTCATTTGGACACTTTTCGATTTTGTTGAAAATAATTTCAGCCTATATCAGTCTACTGAGATAGTTACAAGTCGACCGACCTCTATCGAAAGGCAACTCACAGAATTACCAATCGACTGAACCCTGCACCAGTCGACTGATACCTTGATATCAGCCAATTTCTACATTTTGAACCTAATTTCAGAAATATATCAGAAATTTCACAAATCTCCAAAAATTTATAAATTTTGTGGAGAGGTTTATGGTACCCGTGTTTACTTAGGAAAAATATATTTAGAAATATATATATCTCGGATCCTAAGATTGACACAAAACTCAAAACTAGCTAAATAGTTCAATTGAATCTTGACCTAAAGTCCTAGTTTTGACTTCCTTTTGATGTATCTGCTCATACCAACCCACAATACATCTCTAACATTAGTTTATATCACATCTATATATCATAACTAATTTTTCATGTAATATGACCCCAATATCATATTTCTTACATGAAACTCAAACCCAATGTGCCCAAACCCAAGGATTGAGACTCAAATCCATCTCCAAATCCTTTGGCATACTCTATGGTCTATCTAGACTTCCGGGAGATATTTTTCCGAGATCCATTGACCATGGGTCCCAAATAGACTCTTAGAGTTCCCGTTAAGCTCTTAACCTTAGTCACCTTCCTAGGTGACTCAACAAATATAAGACCATACCGGTATACTTCCGGTGATTCTTAGCCTACAAACCTAATTTCATTAACCTTGGACACCTTGTCCTTGGTTAAGTTCTTCTTTCCCTTAATTTTAAATGATTTTTTGTTATTTTTGGATTTTTCATCCTTGTCATAGTTATATAGTACCCTATCATATTTCTTTTCATTTGCCTTAGATATACCTAATTTAATATTTTTGGGTTTTTGACCATCCAAACACATGTCAAGTCCTCTAGGTCCAATAATGAACATATCTAGGACTCTCTTCATTTCCTCAAGTCTTGCTTTCAAGACTTGATTTTCCAATTCTAAGGGTTTAACCCTAGAGTCAACATGTCCATCTTGGATATTTCTAGACCTACCCACCTTTATAGGCATATGTCTCTCTTTCTTGGGATTAATGCCTTGATCATTTACTACCTTCCTCCCCTTAGACATGGTAGTTTGGGTTTTATTGGGTCTAGTCTTGGGTAATGATGTTCTAATGTTATCTACATTGTTAACTTATTCCTATCATTATACCTAAATCCATGATTATGCTTAGGCAACTAATCTACATAATTTCTAACAAGCATATATGAATTAGAAATTGGATTAAATTTTAAATAAGGGATTATCTTCCCTTTTACCTTTGAAGCTCCCCCTTGACTTGAGCTCCTCTTCTTCTCTAATTTCTTCAAATGCCCTAGCTTTTTGAGCTCTCATTTTCTTGGGCATTTCATGTGGTAATGGCCACGCTCACCACACGTGAAGCAAATTATATGCTTCTTATCCTTAACTCTATCCCTACAACCCACATTGGTTTTCAAATGAACTTTACTGGGTTAAGGGTTTACATCCTTTACCTTCTTGAGCTTCCAAGATCTCCTCCACCTTGGATTGCTCTTCTTCTTCCTCACTTGAGGATGTGGACGATTCCACTTCCTCCTTCTCTTCGGATGTTAAACTCGACTCAACTTCCGATTGGTCTTTCTCCTTTTCTTGAACCAATGAGCTCTTGTCCTTTGGCTCATCCATTTCTTGTCCTCGTATAAAATTCTCATAAAGAGCTATCACCTTTCTCCAAAGCTCATGAGCATTCTTGTATTGACCTATACGTGACACAATATAAGAAGGTAATAAATTTAATACAATTCTTGTTACCTCCTTATCCGACTCCGCTTCCTCCTTTTGATCCTTGGCCCAATATCGAGGTCGGAGACATTTTCCCTTTTTGTCCGTTGGAGTTTCGAATGGAACCTCCTCCAATGGCCCCAATCCATTTGGAGTCAGGTTTCTAACCACTTCCTCCAATAATTGAAATTGTTTCTATCGTATGGAGGTGGGATCTAAGTATCCCATCCTAGCGGACCATCCGACTCCATCTTTGTCTTCTTCCTCTAGCTCCTTGCTCCTTTAGCAGTTAGTCTAACAAGAGCGAACCTCCGCTCTGATACCACTTGTTGGGAACTTGATCGTACAACTAGAGGGAGGTGAATAGCCGATCACCCACTTATTTCGTCGGTTCTTCTTACAATTGTAAGTGCGCAAGCAGAATAACCATAAACTAAACTAACAAAGAAGAACACAAATAAATTTAACGTGGTTCGAAAATAAGGCTCCTATTCCACGACTATTCGTAAGGTGGACGATTCTAATTTGTCGGTGGATGACTCCCCGAAAAACCTCCGGCTAGCTCGTGTAGCTCATTTTGGGTGGAGAAACTTCGCCACAAACTCGCAAGCACACCTGAGCACTTGTAGACTACTAATAAGCTTTACCCAAACTTATTTTGTCAACCTTTGCTCAGCCAAATTGAGCTCTCTTAAATAAAACTCGTTCTTGATCCAGTCGTTACCAGTCGACTGGTGCCAATATCAGTCGACTGTCATCTATCAAATTCGAATGTTATAGACCAACGTTCAAATTCAGCCGACACTAGTCGACAGCATAAAAGATCAGTCGACTGATCTTTCTGTGACCTCTACCAGTCGACTGCTCCTGCCCAATCTCTATACCTAGGGTTTCAGCCCCGAGTACATTCACTCAACACTAATCCTTGCCCGACCAACCTAGACCTAGCCTTTTAGCCTCCTCCATCAACCTCGGATGCCTCTCCATCCTTTATGACTTATCTTCTGGAGCTTCCTTCGGCCTCGGTCTTTGTTATCGGGTCTTCCTTTGCCAAGACTTAGCCTTCTAGCCTCCTCCATCAGCTCGCGTCCCTCGGATGCCTCTCCATCCTTCACGTCTTGCCTTCTGGAGCTTCCTTCAGCCTCAATCCTTGACTTTCCTCATTTGCTAAGATCCCACTTGGACTTTCCTCCTTTACCAAGATCCCACTTGAACTTTTCTCGTTGTACATGTATTCTGCATACTCACAATACATATCAAATACAACAATAAACCTAACTTAAACCTTTGCCCAAACATCAAAACCTAGGGCACCTAGATGCTCCAACAATTATAACTGCTTCTATAAGCACTATATAGAAGTGGTTCAGTAACCACTTCTATAAATTTCCAACCGCAACGGTTATCAACCGTTAGAGGCATTATACCAACTAAACCATTTGTAGGAATGGTTTGTAAAAAACGCTCCTATTGGTACATCTTTTACCACCGGTTCATCGACCGCTTCTAATTATTCGGTCCTATTATTCACTTTTTTTTGTAATGTGCGACGATATTGCTACTGAAAAAAACCTAGATCTGATGATGGCGGTACGTTGCCATCTATTTTGTTTTAGCATCCGACGACAGCGTTTGAATTCTTACCAGGATCGATGTGTCTCTTCATAACTTGTCACTATTGCACTTTAATGAGGAGAGATTAGGTCAGGATCATGACGGTTTGGCAGAGCGATCAGATGGTTGAGATGAGATCTTGCCAATCTTTTCTTGCCATCCAACGACTTCGGCAAGCCAACGCAACAATTCTACTATGCCACCGCCAAAGTATATTAGGCTATCAGAAAGTGATTTCGACTTCATTCACTTTTGTCTACTTTTGTGTCTTCATCCTTCTACAACCTCTAACTTCTGACAATATCGTAAGCTCACCATCCCTTCATTTCTTGTTCTTGATCGACTCACTCTTCCCTTCCTTCTCATCCTCGATTCCATGTTACTGAGGACTCATCAACCATTTGGTATAAGGCCCAGTGGACCGTATACATGCGGGGTGCAAAACCATAGCTCCAACTGCAATTTGGTATCCCTGTCAATCATAAAATCCGGCCCTGATGCCAAAGCACGAACCACATAAGCCACTAATGGTTTATATCACCTACTTCCAAAATCAGCTATCAAGTGGCGTAAGGTTTCCCATTCTATCCTTTCTACAAGACTTAGACACCTATTTTCAAATCTTCTTATCCCAACATGCCCCAAACTCCTATCACTTGATTTGCAATGTTGTCATCATCTATTGACTATATTAAGTTTCTCTCGACCACATATTCTTTCATTCTTTATTTTACCCTTGGAATCGAGAGTGCAGGGTCTTTTAATTTGCATCTAGGTCGGGGTGTTATTTCCTTGGCGAATATCCAACCTTACACAAGGGGTGGAAATGTTATTTCCTACTGTCAAACCCTCTAACCATATACCTTGTCAACCGTCTGCCAAGATAGTCTGCCGAACCAACCACCAATGGGATAGTACAAACTAGAATAGACATATAAGAAGGTGATTGAGATCATAGGTAGCCTAAAATTTGACGTGATCTTGCTAGTGGAAAATGAGGTGCTACTTTACTAGATTAGGCTAAGCCTGAATGCAATCAAGATGGATGACCGACTGAGTAAGATGTTGCTTTTGTTAAATTTCTCATTTTACTAACTTTTCTTTGTCTTTGCATATCAAATCATGTTAAATGCTTCGATGAACAAAAAGTTGATGTGGGATTTGACATCCATGGAGGGCATGCGGGTCTCGGAGGACATGCCCGAGGAATCAAATTAACTGCCACCCCTCGCCCTTTCATCATGGTTGATTCTTCTGAGGCCATAGTTGAGGTTGGTGTTACTACTCCATAGTGTCGACCTCTATTGCTACTGGGACGCAGGCTCCTATCATTGACTTGGGTGAGTCTCCCAAGCAGGCTCCTATCATTGACCTGGGGGAGTCTCCCAAGACAGTTGAGCTTGAGATCGAAACCCAATGCGAGGCTTGACCTAGGAAGAAGGACTAGGCACCCAAGTAGCCATCACCTCCTAGCCAAGTTCAAATAGTTTCAAGTCTAGGCTAGGTTGAGAAAGGATAGAAGTTACAACCAAGGCTGAGACTTTAAAGAAGCACAGAATAATTCAGTCCTCAGGGGAAGGCATCTTAGCACCACGACCGACAAGAGGTTTCCCTCCTGAGGCAAGAGTCAAGGGAAAGGATGAGGCATCTGGGGCCTTGACTGTCTCTTTTGCTATTGGCAATAAAGCCATCAATTTGGGTTGAGTTCGTTGAGTTATCCCGCCCCACTAAATAATTTAAGTGAATTTGGTTAAAATTTTATCAACCCATTTAAAAATGAGTCTAGGTGGGTCGACTCTCCTGGCCCCACAACCCCTACGGGTCTACCCGTGATGGTTTTGGGTTGGCCAATGGGTTGAGAAGAAAAAAATCTCCAGTAAAATTTTTTCTCAAATAAACGAAGAAGCAAGAACCAGAAATTTAGATGTGTTCCTTTTCGTAAATAAATTTTAGAAAATAAATGAGTTCTAGTATTCCATGAGGAAAAAATTAATAAATCATAATCAACAAGTACTCCAAATCATCAGTCCCATCTACCCACGGGACCCATCTGCCCACGGGATCCATTTATGGTAGAGTGTTTCTCTTGTAAACAATGGTCACTTATATATCTAGACTGCTCACAGAACCCGTCCATGGTAGATTACACACGCAGTCCATAGCTAGATAGCTATTGATATATCCTATCTGCCTATAGGACTCTTCAATAGTAGAGTGTTTCTCTCACAGATATGGATTGTTTACTTACCCTGACAACCCATGAGACTCGTCCATGGTAGAGTGTTCTTCTCGTAGTTAGTACTTATCATATGCCTATTATGTATTTGTTCGTGTAGATTTTGGATGTACTATATGTACTCCTGATTTATTGTTTATATCTGGTTGAGCAGGTTAGTGGAGGGTTATATAGTTGTTTATGCTTGTGTAAGCAGTTGATTATATTGACGCTCTTACTTTTATAGTAAGTATTTTACCTGAGACTGTTTCCTTTGATTTTCTTATACTATATTGTTCATGTACTATCTTGAGATACCTGCTGAGTTATTGTGCTCACTAACTCTTGCTCGTCTTTTTATTTCCATGTTAGTATGTAAAGGATGTGTCGTGTCACTCAAAGGTCATAGCTGTCGATCCCACTTGAGTTTGAATGTTCTTTCCTAGTTGCTCATTTTCTTTTCTGTTGCATCTGTTTATGTTTTCTACCCTCAGCAAATTTTAGACTTTGTTAAGATAGTATATCTCTTATCTATTTAGTTTGGTATGTTCACATGTACATGCTCACATACACGTATCAACATTTATGAATTTAGTGACTTTACATTGCATTGGTGTTTGTGTTGGCTTTAATTGATTTGATATTAATTATTTCTCATATTGTCACAAGTATACTCTTGGGGTGTGAACCAATACTATAATTCTCTAATCTTATCCGTGAGCCTTCATGGTTCGGTTGAAGTCTTCATCAATGGAGCCACCCAAAATCATGTTGATGTCGCCTCAATGGGGCAGCATTGTTCTGACAATCTCGATAATCATCTTAGAGATTGTCTTAGCGGTCGTTATAGTGATTCGAGGAATGGCGCTGAGGCGACTCTAGCTCTTCTCTAGGTATTGAATTGGCTCTATTGTGGTTATGTCGATCTCCCGGTCATCATGCCGAGTGTATCTAAGAGGTGTACACCTAATAGCAATGAGCGGAGCTTTCCCACTTTGGTGCCACTCCTTTATCACCCGGTTGACTTCTTCAGCAAATTGCCGGTACTCTTGGGTGTCATGAGGCTGTGATTGGTGATAAGTGCATAAACAAACCAACTTCTCTGGGATGGCTGGCTTAGCCCTTCTACGAATGGAGGAGCCAAGTGTTAGTAGGAGTCCTAAAGTCAATTATGTGATGATTTTCTAGAGACTTTTGTATCATATTCTATTATTAATAAAGACAAAGTTTGGTTATTATACTTACTTTTTATTTGTGTCAAATAACTAAGTATAATAATGTCTTTGGGTAGAAGGTTCTTATCTACATCATATTGATTGGTTGAATCGATAGTGAGATAATGTAAAGAGCACTACACTAAATCATTCTTAGTCAAGCTTAATATTTAATGCATGAAGATTAGATGTAGGTCAATTGATGACTTGAGCTCACAAACCATGGATATGTGATATCAAGTTGACACATGAGTATACATTAGAGAATGTGTACTGAATTGACCCGCCATGAGAAAGTTTCATAGATTGTTATATGAGTGTCATAAACTTTTTCATATGACTATTAGTATAAATAGTCTTTAGACCTTAATTCACTACGGTTCCCTATATAAGGAGATATATACTTTGGTAACGTCAAACGTCACTTGTAACAAGGTGGACTATAAAGGCGATCACTAGGAATATAACAAATTATACGATAAAGGCGATCACTGGGAATATAACAAATTATACGAAGGGATGTGAGTGAAGTAGATGAGATTTATCCCTCCCATATGACGGGAGTGATATTTATGGGCCCCTTGATCGAGTAGGACTACTAAAATACATGGTCATGCTCAAATGAGTCAATATGAGATATTAAGCTCATTTGCTTGAGTGAGTCTACTTGGGAATCAAGAAACACAAAAATTGATAAGGGGATGACACAGTCTATGCCTCATTGATCAACCTAGATATCGAGGATAGAAGGACAAAGTCATACATTATAATAGTCATGAAAAGGTTATGTCAGATCTCGACATTCTCGTCGCTTGGGTAGCAATGATACATTGCTAGATGTCGCTCATTGTTTATATATCTAAAGTAGTTTAGATATATTGCCAATGTTACGAGAACCTATTGGGTCATACACAAAGGATACGATATCTCGGAGATAAGATGATTTTAGTTTTACTAAAATGTTATCCGAAATTGGATTAATTGAGTTAGACTCAATTGAATTCAATTGGATTATGTGATTGAGTCTAATTTGAGTTACTCATTTAGATTAGACTTAATCATTTAATTATGGATAATATTCATTAAAAAATTTAACAAAATATTATTTAAGAGAAAGGCTAAGAGATAGATGAATAGAATATTAAGAATCTCAAGGGATACCAAAAGGCTTGATATTCATTGGGTTTTATTAACATTAACATAAGAGGAGCTCAAGGGACAAAGTCCTTAGTATTCATTAGATAAGTATAAATACACTCCCCTTGTTAAAGACTAGAGGGTGCATCTCTCTTCTTCTTCTTCTTTCTTCCTCTTTGTCCAAAACTCTCTAGTGGAGGTTTTTGTGCTTTGCGAACCATCCCAAGTTGCTAGCACAACTAAGGTGGTTCCTCTCCGAGACGTAGATTGTGTTCGTGTGGATACTACTAGAGGCACGAACACTTGAACGTACAAGAGATCCGACATACCTTGGATGAGCGGGATAAGCAAAGCGCACGCTCCAAAGGTATACACTTTAGATAAATCTATTAAATAGATGAACTTCATACGAGTTTTCTTTTGC
This sequence comes from Boesenbergia rotunda, assembly GCA_024364735.1. Taxonomy (NCBI): domain Eukaryota; kingdom Viridiplantae; phylum Streptophyta; class Magnoliopsida; order Zingiberales; family Zingiberaceae; genus Boesenbergia; species Boesenbergia rotunda. Next base: position 747,594 of record JAGFNQ010004047.1, read on the forward strand.
ATGGATTACTCGAAGGGTCTTGTTTTCTACTGTGAATTTTATGTTGTTGTCACATGAAGATCCCTACATCGAGTCTACGCCTTGTACCACGTGCTCATCTCTACAAGTCAAGATGTAGTTTAGGAGTTAATGAGAGATCTGGTTCTTAGGCGAAGGCTGGTGTTGGTGTAGTTTGTACTAATGATCAAACTCAAGTTTAGATGTATGACAATTGGTTAAAGTTAGATGTTCTATATTTCTAACTATTTTGCCAAGTGTGCAGTATTGAAAAACATAGAACCTGATACCAACTGAAGCTTACGTAGGTTGATATCTTGTAGGAAGTCCAGTTGGATCTGTAAGGCTTAACAACTAGCTGAAGCCCAAGTAGGTTGATACCTAGCATGAATTCCAACAGGGTCCACGGGACTTGGCCAAAGTCCAAATTGGGCATCTCATAGGAAGACTTGATGGGTCAAAAAAGCTAAGTAAAAACTGCAAAGGATAAGTAAAGTAAGTCACTAAATGAGAGATCCAGTGAGAACGAGTCCCCGGTGGGATTGTAAGTGCGATCCAGTTTAGAACTATTTTGAAAATCTAAGTTGAGGCCTTAACTAGATCTTGATCTTGAGAAAACATGATCTAATTAATACTAATTCTATTTAGCCTATAATAATGTGCTAATTTTGTTTTAAAGGATAAATATTTGTGTTTTGGACTAACATATTTTGCAGGGTTGAAATTGCAAAAACATCCTCAGTTGAACAATACCCAAGGTGTCTCAGATGGGACCTGAGGCGCCTCAGTTCATACTGGAAATGCCCTGGTTGGATAGTGGTTGAAGATCAGACTTTGGCATCTAAGACGCCTAAGTTGGGAGAACCTCAATTCGGAAGTGAGGTGCCTCATATGTCATTGGAGGTGCCTTCTAAAGGATAAACTACCCGGAGTTCGCATCGAAGTAGACCTTCAAATTGGAGGTACCCTAGTTGGGAACTAAAACGCCGTCAGTGCTCTTTATAAGGCTAGTTCGAGCGAGCAATGAGATACAACTTTTGATACGAGCTCAAGTGATTATTCTGCAATTCAGTCTTCAAGCTACGATCGTTCTAATACTTGTCTACGTTTGACCACTGCCGATAAACCAACACTAACACGCGAACGCAACCGAATTCCTACAATTGTGTTGGGTAATGAAATTCAAAGTACTAATTCTTTTATTATTGCACAGGGAAGTGTAGGTTTGTTACACTTCTCAATTCTTTTCTTATACTCGATCACTCTACTGGGAGTTTACCGGTAGAGAAATTTGGTGGATTGTACGTTAGAAAGGTCTGAGGACCCTGAGCTTTGGAGTAAGAGTTACCAAAAGCTTCGAACCAAGTAAAATTGAACCGTATGTTTTTTTTAAAATTTTTGTACTTAGATTCCCGTGTGCATGGAAAAACCCATCACTCTCTTTCCTTTTTATGTCCCCATGTCCCTCCCATGTGGCGACATGGGGATGTAAAAAAGGAGATCCTATCAACTAACTTATTCCGACCTAGGATAATAAGCTTATGAGCTTGGTCTTACTTACATCAAGAGATAAAAAAGACTCCATATCCAAGCTTAGCTCAGACGTAATCACCTTAAATTCAAAAAGATCATTTTTAAAACTCATGTGATTATCCCCCCTCCCCTCCCTTCCTCGTACATCGATCCTACAGTGTGCGCCTAATACAATGATGAGGGAATGAGGTTTACATTGAATGGTTTATGGATGGATGAGGTCACGATTGAGGTTGAGACAGAGAGTATGCTAGATCTGAGGCTGAGTTTAGGAGATATCATGACTGAGGTGAGATGGTAGTAATGTCGGGATGAGGGTGAGACAAAGAGCTTGTCGATCAGATCTAGGCTAACACTTGGGAATAATGGTGATTAAGACTGAGACTGAGGTCGAGACGGAAGTGATGTCGGGACTGAGGTGAGACGGGAAGTGTGCCGAGATATGATGTTAGGACATGGAGGATGTTAACGATTGAGTAACATCGATGACTAAGACCGAGACTGAGTCAGACGGAGTGATGTCGAGACTGAGACCGAACGAGACGAGACAAGAGAGGAAGCGTGCCAGATCTGATGCTAGAATTTGGAGGATGAGATCGAGACAGAAAAGTGCGGGTGAGGGCTGAGACGAGTCGGAAAAGATGTCGATGATTGAAATTGAGATTAAGACGGTGTCTAGATCCATACTTGAATCATTAGATAAGGGAGTAAGTGTCTTGAGCAAGTTTAATTAGACTGGAATCTCTTTTAGACTGAGTTTGATTTTCTTCAGTCAGATCTCATTTTGACTTTGACACTTTAGTATAATTCTATCAGACACTTCAGTATAACCTACAATGAAATATGTGGTGCTTCGCGAAATAAAACTCGATAATTTAATACGTTGATGTTATCAATTATTGAGGTTCGTGGGATTCAAAATTTTGATTAAAGTCATGTGATTTAGTATTAAAGCATTAATAACATGATGGATTTAATAGAATCGATAGGATTTAAATCTTTATGTTGAATCGGTCGAGACGGGGATTTGGACGGGAGTCGGGTTTAATATCGGATTAAATTCGAATTCACCGTTGATTTAAAAAAAATTTCGACCATATAAATCATCGTAATTGCACTTATATCAGGTAGGTTTTCACCCCATCAACTAGCGAGTAGCGAGACTCCTGCGGATGCTCGGGCCGTCTGCCACTCGAGGAACGGGCACCTGCTCCACTTGGACGCCGCGACGGGATCTACCTTGCCTAGATTAATTCGGAAACGTGTAGGTGGTCGGAGAAGGAGTTGGCGGCGGAGCGTGGACGGTGCCGCCGTATATATTAGCAACGCTACGGACAGCAACAGCGATGCGACGGCTCAAGGTTTCGTATCAGTGCGATCACACCAATTGAGTTTGCGACAACTAAACGTTGCCGGCCTAGATCTGCTTCACACACACACACGTGATGAGAAACAAACACCGTGCCTCCACGTGTCGTCCAGACAAGTGAGGAACGTGCGTGTCCTGGAGCTATATGTTATAGTGAAGAAAAATAAATATATATTTAAAATTTGAATCCCTAATTATCATTCTTCATAGAATTTTTATAAATTTAATGATAGTATTATTGGTCAGAAATTATAATTTTTAAGATAATTTTTAGATCATTAAAACTTAATTATATTCTTTTTTATTTATTATCATATTAAATGATATCTTTTTCTATTTTTATAGTAATATTATATTATTTCCTATTTATTTGTATATTAAATTAATTTTTTAACTTATAGAAATACATTATGATTTTAAATAATTTTTAGATTATTATTAAAGATATTTAAACTCAATACATTCTTTATTATTTATTTTCATATTAAATTTTATCCTATCCTATTTATTTTTATATTAAATTATGTTTTTTATAAAAATAATTCTGATTGGTCAGATTTGACCATTTAGATTTACCGTAAATCTAAAACGGCGGATCGTTAGGATACGGCGCGTTGACCTCCATATTTGCTTGAGAATTAAGCCGGTCAAAAAATCACTTAAGTGGCTGGTTCGGTCAATCCATTGAATTGCAGGTTTTATCAGATCATTTATTCTAAAATTAAATAGTTAGTTATTTATTATTAGGAAAGTTCAAAGTTCTAACACGCCATCGTAAATATGTTAAGCTTTCCTGAATTTTGGTTGAAGTTAGTGAGTCGTCGAGACTTTTGTCAACGATGAAATTAATTAATATTTGGTGTGACATTAAGACGTTTACTTGATGAACCATCTGATGTCATCGTTCTCAAGATTAATAGAGAGTAGTCTCGTGATTTTTTTTTATTCAGGAACGTATTAGTAAGGTATTGAGATGAATAAATTATCTTTTATGATCAAAATTAATAAGGGATAAGATAATTGATGACTAATATATAAGACTTATAAAATTGAAGGGTGTCTATTTTTTAATTTTTTTATTAATTTTGAACGGGGTTGATGGAGGTGTTGAAATTTATTATTTACCTTTTTGCCATTTTAAAAAATTAATAGGGATAGGGAAAATTTTCATAAACTCCCACTCTCAAATTCATCTTTATATGCAATCCCTATTTAAGTTTTTCTTTACATGCAATCGCTGATGGGATTGACAAGACAATTTGGTGAGTATTATTTGAAGAAAGTTGAGTATAAAAGTTAGAAATTTGAGTATGTAAGATTACATCCACTACATCAAAAAATTATATACTCAATTTTCACTCTTTTATACTCAATTTTCACTGATGTATACTCAATTTTCACTCTTTTATACTCAATCTATTACACCCTGTTTGGAAAATAAGAAATTGAAATTTCTTTGAGAATTAAAATTCAATTTTATCCTTTGGTAGTAATTTTCAGGAAAGAATTGATAAGAAATTAAATTCTAATTCTTTTCAAACCCCTCAAAACAAATCACACCTAAACATCTCTGATTTGGGAAAGAAATTCACTTAAACAAATTAAATTACCAAATCACCCCCTCACAAAACAAATCAAAGTTATTTCGACTCCATCCTCGCAGGATAAAATCGTAAAAGTATAACAATTAAATTGAATTCAATTCTGTTTTTACAATTATTTCAAACATGAGAATTGAAATTCAATTCCAGATGGACCGGAATTGAATTCCAATTTCTTACTTATAAGTTTCCAAATAAGGTGTTAGGGAGTGGATGTAAAGAAAATTTCAAATGAGGAGTGTATACAAATATCAAATAGGGATTAAGGAGTTCTGCAATTTATCGTATAAAGAAAATGAGAAGAAAAAAAAAAGAAAAACAAAGGCGGTCCAGCGTGTCTGCTGTGTGCGTGTGGATAGTGTGGATTCATGCGAGAGAGTCTTCCTTCCCCTCTTCTCCCTCCGAGTGCTCTCTTCTCCCAGCGGAGAAACAAGTAAACAAATCTCAGATCAAGCAAGCAACCACTCGAGCGGAGAAAGTAGCGAGCGCGTTGATTCCTTTCGTTTCGAGATCCAAAGAGAGGCCTTCCAGTCTCGTCCCCATTTCGCAGCTTGCTGTACCCTAACTGCATTTTCTTCCCTGATCGATCGATCGATCGACCGGAGGGTTCGGCGAGGGGTCGGTTCTCTTCGGTGGGAGGATGGAGAGGGCTGTTCAGGAAAGCTTGGCCGGTCACCGAGTTGTTCGCGTGCAAGCTCCGCTGGTAAGTTCGTTTCGCTATTTTTTCTTCATTTCCTTTTCCGACTCTTTCCGCTTGTGATTTGTAGTTTCAGTTTGTAAATGAGATGATCTGGAATCGTTACTTTTGGAAGATTTGAGTCAAATTCGTGGGAGAGGGTTCGGATAAGCCGTCATTTGGGGTGGTTTTGGCTGCAGCTTACTGAAAGATTTGATTTTTAATTTATTAGGAGAGTCCTCTGTTGATGGTAACAGATAAAAAAAAAAACTTCGTTTGTCTGATTGCATGTTTTCTAATAAGCTAAATCGTTCATGTTGTTGTAAGATTTGTGTCAAATTCTTTGGGTGAGGGTTCGGAATGCCGTTTACTTCTGATGAGCTGAATCGTTCGTGTTATTGTTAATCTCCCACGCAAAGAGTGGATACATTGATCTCGAGTTTCTACGTTTCAAATGTTTGTCCCCTTTCCTAAAATACGATGTTGTAATTTCTGGTGTTAGTTTTCTTTCATTTGTTTTAGAGGAAGAAGTTGACCTGGTATAACTTGATAATCTTGATTTATTTGATTCTTGGACGTTACTAATCTTACTGTGTGATTCATCTGAATGGTTATCGTGGTCATAGTTCTGTTGGCCCCCTACTTTAGGGAAAAGGCTGAGATGGATGTTAATGCTGCCAATTTATCTAGTGATCGTAGTTACGATATGAGAACATCAGAACCAAGAAATTATGCTTGTTTCCTATCCTCCATTTCTGATAAATTCATATTCTTTGTTGTTGCAGCTATGCTCTTCATCTGGTTAATTGTTATTACAATGCTATATAGAATATAGTCGAACTTTCGAGCATAGCTTGTAGTGTTTACATAGTTTGACATACAGTGGCTGGGATGAGAGCCTCGCTTCGGATATAGATTAGCCAGGAAAACTTGTTTTCTTCTTTTGCACTTGCCTTGATTTTCTATTGAACTAAGTTTTATTTCGTTACAGAAAGATTTTGGTTGGTTGTTTGGATCCATTGTATAGGTTACATAGGTCTTAGGTAGAGGTTTAATAAGCCTCAATTTTGTTCCTTTTGGATGTGGATGTTGTTAGAAATAAAATTTGCGCTTTTCATCCTATGTTGTCCAACACTTTTCCTCTTTTAGCCAGATTGCTTGTGATTGTTAAACCAGCAAGATTGACTAGAATTGTCTACTCAACCAGAGATCTTAACATATGAAATTTAGCATAAGGATCAGATGCAAGCGTGCATTAGATAGAATTGAATTTTAATTTGATGCATTGCATGGGCATTGACCCTTTCATGTGATACTGCACTGTTGAGTATACAAAAGATATAGTGAACTTTGTTCTTCTGTGCAGACGCTAGAATTTTCCTTCTATATATATATGTGCTTTTAGTGGGCATATTATATTATAGTGTTGCTATGGAAAATATCAGTCTGTGTCTATAGGTAGATAAATATTGAGCATAATCGACTTATCTTCAATCATTTGGAAGTTTTTGTTTGGTCATAGTATTAATTATGATGTAGAATCTATTGCTTTGGCCCTATACATGGTTTTGCAAAATGTTCCTCAGCTTCAAAAAATATCAGTGTGCCTTCATTTCAAATCCTTAGTTCTTCCCAATTGCTAACTCCATAAGGTCAACTAATGCACAATGCTATATTGCATTCAAATCTAGTGTCAGCCACCATGTTTGTCATTGCTACAACATTGTTGCGACATGATATTGAGTTAATGCCTTTAAATTGGTTTCTAGTCTATGATTAGTTGTCCCCATATCGTTTTCAAACATAGGACAAACTAAAAGGAATTTTTGGTATTTTTAAAAAAATGGCTATAGTGTGGTGGACAAATGTAAGATTTTCATTTATGAGATAATTGACAGCTTAAGTGTTGATAGTAGGAGAGGCCCAGCTAATATTTGAGTTGTTCTTGTTCAAATGCTTTAAGCGATATAGAGGTTTATGTGACAATATTCAGGTTCTGGAATTGCATGTATACTTCATAGTAGTTAGAATTAGAAAAGAGAATTTTCTAAAGAGCATAAGGTATACACTATCCCTTATATTGGGTGTGACTCATATTCATGGTTGATGGTATGACAACTGGTACACACACACATATAATTAAATGTTGATAACTTAATAATATTAAACCTCCCTGGCTAGAACAAGATGTAATGGTGGTGTAGAGGGTGTATTGAGGTGGTGGCAGTCGGTGCTGATTAGGAGGAGGAAGAACCCAAGAGGGAAGAAGTTGAATTAATAATGGAATTTTAGCCTCATCGAATCCTCAATGCACCTTGCAGGAACTATGGATGAAATGATACCTTGGGCAACCGTTGGCAACTATCTTCCTCTCTGAGTCTCACTTCTTGTTGTGACTCTGGTCAAAACTCTTTCCTTCTTGATTCTGCATGCCTCCCCTTGTGACTTTGGCAATGTCTTGTGGAATTGAGGAAGATGCTCATGACTCTTCCTTGACTGTGACTATGTCGACCAACATGGAAGGAAATTTAAATCCTTGAATTACACTGCAAAACTGTCCAGAATATATTTAATCCAATGGAGGGAGGCATTAGCTTGGTTATGTTAATAGATTGCTCATAGCTAGGGACAGAGGGAAGCACTAAAATTTGACAGAATAATGTTGATTCAGTGAGGGGGGGTGGAGGCACCAGCTAGGTTGAGTTAATGATCGACTTATGAGTTGTTGTTTTTTCTGGCTAAGAATATCCATAATTATGCTTTTGCATTATTCAAATAACTTGGAATTGTTAAATGCTCTTATTTGGGGCAATCGAAAATCATGTTGGATTCTGGTCTTTCATTTAGAATCTCTGAAAGAAATTCACGACTAGAAAGTAGTTTTTCATTTCTTAGTAGGTGTCTCACACATGTACTGTTGAAACAGGATACTTATTGGTCTAAGGTGAAGCATTTTTTAAAAATTTTTTCTCATATAAAAAACAAAGAAGCTGAATGGAATTATGGATGATCGCTTTCAGTTTGTAGTGCATTTTTTATCCATCGTATTTCATTGTCACTATACTTTAAATTTATTGCCCATAGTCACCTTAAATACCGATAATTGGCATTTTTTTAGTATGTCTGTTCACAAGATTATATTCATTTATGTGCATCTGGTTCTTTCTGTTTACAATTCGTATGCAATTTCAAGGTGTTCCATAACAGTGCAAATTCTAAATGCAATCTGCAGGTTGATTCTGTATCATGCTATTGTAGAGTAGATGCTGGTTTGAAAACAGTTGTAGGAGCTAGAAAATTTGTTCCTGGTGCTAAGCTCTGTCTCCAACCTGAAATTATACCCAGTGGAACAAGATTGAGGAACACGCGGAGGGAGAGGAGTAGAAACCAAGCACCTCTATTGCCTGGTCTCCCAGATGATCTTGCTATTTCTTGCTTGATTCGGGTTCCTCGAGTTGAACATCAAAGCCTCCGATTAGTTAGCAAAAGATGGAATAAACTTTTGTCGGGAAATTACTTCTACTCTCTTAGGAAAAAGCTTGGGGTGGCAGAGGAGTGGGTGTATGTCATCAAGAGAGACCGTGATGGAAAGATATCCTGGCATGCATTTGATCCTAATTATCAACTCTGGAGGCCACTTCCACCTGTTCCTGCTGATTATTCTGAAGCTCTTGGTTTTGGTTGTGCTGTTCTTAGTGGCTGCTACCTCTACCTATTCGGCGGTAAAGATCCATCAAAGGGATCAATGAGGCGTGTAGTCTTCTACAATGCAAGGACAAACAAATGGCACAGAGCTCCAGACATGCTTCGGAAACGCCATTTCTTTGGTTCTTGTGTCATCAATAACTGCCTATATGTTGCTGGTGGGGAATGTGAAGGGAACCAAAGAACTCTTCGGTCAGCTGAGGTTTATGATCCTAACCGGAACAGATGGGCAACCATTACTGAAATGAACACTGGAATGGTCCCTTTTATTGGTGTTGTTTATGAGGGCAAATGGTTTCTAAAAGGTCTTGATTCACACCGTCAGGTTGTGAGTGAAGTTTATACTCCTACTGCCAACACATGGTCCACTGTTAGCGGTGCAATAGTTACAGGTTGGCGAAATCCCAGTATTTCATTGAATGGAAGGCTTTATGCATCAGATTGCAGGGATGGATGTAAGCTTAGAGTCTATGAACCAGAAACAGCCTCATGGGATAAGTTCATGGACGGCAAAAATCATCTAGGGAATTCTAGGGCCTTTGAGGCTGCCTCATTTGTTTCTCTTAATGGGAAGCTGGGTATTATTAGGAACAACATGAGCATAAGTCTAGTTGATGTGACAGATCCAGCAAATATCATAGAGACAAACAGTGCTCGTGTGTGGGAAACTATTGCCGGCAAAAGCCAACTTAAGAATTTTGTGGCAAGCCTATGGTCCTCTATCGCAGGACGCAATGGAGTGAAGGGCCATATCGTCCACTGTCAGGTGCTTCAAGCTTAAGGGCCCATCGAGCAAATGAAAAGTTACAAAAGTTCATTGATTTCGTGTTACAGTCGGCTGGTTACTAATCAATTTACATTTCAAGTGGAGAATTCTGTAACAAAGCTCTTCGTTCTCCTACCTGTGTTTGCCTGTGTTGATATCTTACCCAGAGATTGAAAATATGTGGTTTCTATTGGATAGTGGGAGAAGGAACATGCTTTGTTGCACAGAATGAGGACTAAGCATAAGTTACTGCAATGGCCTATCTACCAGCTATGTGCTGCATCCATAGGGGAAGTAGGTGGGCATCACAGATATACAGCCATGGAACTATCAAAATCATAACGAGAATCGTGCTTAAATGGTAATTCATTATTAAACGTGATAGTAAAGTCATTGCCTTTCTTGTGGAACTCACTTCACTTGTCATGTTCTTGGTGTCATTTTCAAATTGTATAATCTTTTATGGGAGCAACATTATATTGCATGAGTAACTAGGTGATGCTACTTTCACAATTTCTCACCGTGCACCTTCTGCCGTTCTGCGTATTATATTAGTATCAACGATGTATGTCTGATGGTGCTTGTTGGGGTGAAGTGGTGTTCTATTATCAATTTTTTATGCATTTATTTCCTTTCATCATGAAGGGGGGAATATTAGCACGGTAAAATTACTGCTTAAGATATTTTGCCACTTTAAGTTAAGTTTCTGTATAATAAATCCAATATTATTCAATCCTTTCTCAGGATTCTGGGACTTATTTTGCTCTTGTATTCTTCATGTTCAGTTCAAGGGAAGAAACTACAAACACAATTTGTAATTAGTATAGCAGGAAACTTTGGTTTAACTCGTGCCTATGGGAGTAATCTCCATAGGACTTAACTGATTAAACTTAAGCTTCTTTACGCTCGATTTAACTATATAAATTATATGTGTTTGCTAAAGTTAAATGTATAGTTCCAACTTTCGATTAAATGGATGTTTTAGATTTAAAAAAAGAGCGAAACATTACATACCAATATCAGTAATTTAGTTAAACAATTTAGATTCATCGCTTAAACTTATTACAGTCCATCCAGCAGCATAGTTCATAAAATTACATAGGTAAAAGAATTTCAGGTAATTTCCCTCGACTGAAAAAAATAATAATAATTTACCACTTCGATAGAGAAATAGATAAGCTCCTACATTTTTTCAAAAATATATTCCTTTTTATCAGATCAAACGAAAAGAAGAGATCTTGGAGGAGCTAAAGGAGACCATCAACAGGGCATTGCCTGCGTTGCTTCTTAATCATGAGATAAGCATCGAAGACAACGACACTGAAAACCAAACCCTTCGCCCAAAATTTGTTGCCGGGCTTCAAAATCCATGCTGGTGTCGATGTAGCAAATGCGGAGCTCCTCACCTAACAAAGAGAGAACAAAGTAAGAGTTCTACTGATAATATCACTTAGTCCACGTTCTAAATCTATCAAAAAGTTGGAACTTGGAATGAACCTTCTTCAATGTGGCGAAGGGCCTTCAACTTTGCGCTTGCATTGTCTAACCAGATTATGTGTGTATTTGGGTCTATGACAGAGTTTTCATCTTATTAGTTTCTTCAGTCAAGCATTAAATTAATTGCAGGTGAATGTTACAGAAGCATGCTTTGTATCAAGCATCAACAATGAGATTAAACACACAAGCTGTTACTCCCTTACTCAAGTAAACCGCTCTACTGGAAGCAAAATGCTCTTTAAGCAGATACTTGAGATCTAAATGTTCACACACAAATGAAATTCATAATCATGTAATAATAATAATAATAATAATAAAAACAATGCCACTGGCAGTGTAATCAGCAGCAAAATCAAGTACGCATATAGGAGGGCAAAAAATGAACAACCCTTTGCTTAGTCTAGAATCAGATGTTCATTTTTTACCAACTGATAGAAATCACACAAATACCTTTTTGCTCATGTGAAAGATTGCTAAAAAGTTGACCTCTCTTTTGTCTAAAGCTAATAGCTATTTTATTTAAGCAACTGTTTAACTCGATTGAAAGATAATATGGTTGGAGCGAGTGTAAAAGTGAGGAGTAAAAGTCCAGCTACTAGTGTAGCACTTGTATGATTTTATCCTCATACCATCAAGATAGGTGATCCCTCATTCCATCAGAACTTGAGATTGGCTGTTCCATTATCTTAAAGATCCACAAATAAATTATTTGCTTTTTTGTTTCACAGCATTCTCCAGGGAAACTTAAATACTCGCCACATAAAAGTAGAACAATCAGATTGTTAAAGAAATGCATACTGAGCTTACCACAGTCATGATTGTAGAATGATGGAAGCATATAAATAGCATTGCCAACAGCAGCATCAACTGCTATGCAAGCAACTGCTGAGCTAAGCATTTCTTCATAAGATCTTGTAACCAACTCGATGCGGAAAGCATTTATGCGAATTCTTGCCAGCACACTGATATACCATTCCTTGGTCAGAACTAGCTAATCAAGGGAAATCCTTTTTCTCACATATGAAAACAGCAAAGGTTAACAACTAGACAAGAAAATCATGTGGAAGATCTGTTTCCAATATTAAGGATACATGTCATGTCATTTTTAAACTGCCCTAACTGAAAGGTGTCCTCCAACAATTGAAACTCTTCTTCCATCTATAGGCTCCAGAAGATTCAGATTCCAAAAGATGAATGGAAAAAATTACACCAAAAGCATAAGCCACCTTACACACAAAGTTGGAAGAATAAGGAATTGACTGCAAAATAGATGATAGTGCTCACCTCTGCCATTATCTCAGGGTGTAAGCTGGCAGGTTGAAGTATGTCAAGACTATCTATAGATGCTGCTCCTGATATAATCATACAAGCCAGCCGCTTTACCATCAAGGGATATTTCAATCTCTTCAAGCTACAACATAGAAGGAGAGAGAAATAAGATAATAACCTTCCATGTATAATCTTCGTAACTCAATCACATCTACAAGTACACTTGGCCCAATTTGAAATCCTAAAGTAGGATGGTTCCATATTTGTCTAAAACCACTTAGATGCCTCAAAAGGTTAAAGTCAATTGAATTCTGTGATATAAGCTTTACAAGTCCTAGTATTAGTGGTTAAACTATTTGCTCAGCTTACTTCATCTAAACCTCATGCTACTAACTAAATCAAAACTGTGAATTTGTTTTACAACATCACACATCAAGTCCACGAATTATTCACCACATTCACGAGAATAAGTCAAACTGCATACCTGCAGTATTGATGAAATGACGACCAATCCAGTCTGCGCTCTATCTCAAAGAAACCCTGAAATCACAAGATTACTAAAGCAGGTATAATATAAATAGATTACTGATGGGAGTAAAGACAGTGTAAAGCAAGTTCTCATCGAAATAGATAATTCAGAACGCAATGACCTCGAGAGTTTTGCGGTTGCAAGGACACAAGAACATAGAAAACATGTAACTCAACATACGAACGAAATAAAAGTAAAGAAAAACAAACCTTGGACTGTTCTCTGCAACTCTCGCTGCAGAAATAGGAAGCAGCGGTCTTTGAGCTGCCATTCTCTTCCACAGAAGAGGAGCCGAGAGGAGAAGGCGCCTCATGCAACCTCCCCAGACAGTAATAACAGACCTAGATCACATCCAGAATAAAAATTAAAGAGAGGAGTTTTGGTGGTCAGGAAAGACAAGAGAAGGTACTTTGTCGAGGAGAGACAGTGAAGGGTGAACGACGAGAGGGTTGGCGGAGTGTATATGTTCACTGGCGGCAATTTCCCGGGTCGCAAACACGCCTCGCCCAGCCGACTCGGTTAGAGACACACGGATCGGCGGCGGGCCTATCCTCTCGGACGTCGTTGCAAAGGAAGAAAAGTGGGCAGGCCATGATGAAGCCTCGGAAAAGGAGCAGCGTCGCATCGCCGACAACGCCCGGCGGCGGAAGAGAGCGGCACTGACTGCGAACATAGATGTCCCCGCCCTTCCGGTTCGGATCCCCTCGGACCGCAAGTATTAGGCCCAAATCGAGTTGAACTTATTATAATTCGGCCGCCCAAATTGAAGCCTACCAGTGTTCTAGGCTACCTTTATTTCAAGGCCCAATTTTTAAATAAAATAAATATAATAGACGTCAAGTTATATTCTAAGTACTATTAAATTATTCTTTGACAAAAAATGAATAATTTTTAAATTAAGTTGACCGCCCACGCTTCTCGATTTACTTTGACACGGCCGATAGAAAATTTTTGTGAGGTCGGATAGATCGTTCGGGGTTAAAAAAACCTCATTAATCTTTTGACAAAACTGAAGATTAATGAAAAATGATGGCATCAGTCAAAATTATTTCAAACAAAATCAAAATAGTTATAAATCATCAAAATCATGTCCATTTTATTTTTTTTAATCAAAATAGAGGTCATTCCCATTATTAATTATGTATAATTACATAATTATCCTCCCATGATATTTACCATTATGCTCATTATTATCTCCTTATTAAATTCTGAATCAATACATCTTTAGTAATTACGAGCATATTTTATAACATCTATAATTTTATAATTATTATAATATGAATATTAGATGAACAAATTAAATTTGTATTATAATAATTACTATAACATGAATATATTTTTGAACGCATTTTAATAATTATAAAATCCTAATTATTATAATCCAACCAACTGATTCAGAATTTAATTAGAAATAATAATATGAAAAGTATAATTGAATAATTATACGAATAGTGAGATGAAGTGCCTTTTATAAATAAAATAAAATAAAATAAAGAACGGATGATTTAGAAAAACTAAATAAAGAATCTTTTAACTTTTGCTAATTATTTTCCATGTTAATTTATTATTAGTCACTGCTGATTTATTAATAAGTCAGGGAATTTTTAATGCAAAGTTTACAAGATATTTATAAAATTAAAAAAGTTGAATAAAAAAATTTGAACCATTATAAATATAAAATTTGAGATTTGTAGTTCAAAAATAATAGTGAAATTCAAAAATATTTTTTTCTCTTGGAAATGAATCTCATAATAATAAAATAGTGTTGTATCGTAATTTATAAGGTAGAGAAGTATTGTGATTTGTAATACAAGATTAAAAAAATTATATAAAGATTTTTTATAACAAAGAGAATAATATATTTTTATATAATATTAATATGACATATTAAAAATTAAAAATCATTTAAAAATAAGATCTCCTAATAAATAAAAAACTCATCTTTACCTATGAAATTTACTAACACTATCAGAAAATACTTTTACCATTGGAAAAAAAATATCGGAATATTAATTTTCAAGGAAATATTTCCGACGGAAATACTAGTCTGTCGATAATATATTTACCGACGTAAAATACTATTTCTATCGGTAATTACTGACGAAAAACACTGTTTCTGTCAGAAAATATCAGAATTTTTCGGGTGACTTACTTCGATACATCACCGACGGAATACAGATTTTGTCAGTATTCTATCGGCAATTTATAAAAAATAGAAAGATTAATATTGCTTAAATTTCGATCCGGTCTATTTACAATATCAAGCAATACACATTATCCAAAATAAAATATAAACACAAATTACATCCACATTTCACATATTTCACAATACATACAAACAATACACATTTCACACATTCACATTTCACATTCTATACAATACATACATTACAAACAATCTATAAAAACATACATAAACACAATCATCCAAATATTACATCCAAACTTTACAAACGTAAATCATTTTAGTATCAAACTAAACTATAAATTACAGTAATATAAAAAAAAACTAGAGTAGAAAACAAACTACAATATAATCCAAGTCCTATCACAATAATATAAACAAACAACAATATCAATAACTAAATCCAAATTACATACTATAAGATAATAGAAAACATCCCTACATAGCACTATTCTGTAAGAAAAAATAAAATACAATGTGGTATGATAATAATGACTATAAAATAAGTATAACAATGTATTATAACAATGATGACTACAAAATTTATCTAAAATTTAAAACAATTATATATGTATAACAAATTTTAATACCTAGATATAAATCGGGTGAATATATGATAAGGATGTCTGGCTACAAAATAAGGACTCCTGAAATCAAAAAATATAATATATTAGAATATAATTACAGAATAAATAAATTTTACATGATTTTAATAAAATACACGTTATAGTTTAACATACCTCAGACAAAGTCTAATTGCCAACGTTTGTTGGGTCTTGAGTCTTATGTGACTCAAAATCATATTGTGTTGGTTGGGTGAAAGAAGCTATGACCGCTACCATATGGTCCATGAGAGCTTTATGACTGGCCTCCCTACGAGGATCATCCTCGGCTCTCCTCTGATCCTCCTCATCTCTCTCCTCCGATCTTCCTTCGACCTCCTCCGTTCTCCTTTGCTCCTCAGTGGTTGTCCACTGATCCATCTTCTGATCCATAGAAGCAATTTGATTGCGCAGTTTTTGATTTTCTTGTCGTAAAGATTGCACCTATGAAGAAGAAGCGGAGGAAGGGTCACGACCCCTGGGCATCCTTAAACGATCGAATGCAACTTTGGTCTGTGAGCCAAGGTCGTAGAGGGTGTAGTTTTTTGTCTATCCACCAACAATATCATAATAGATCTCATTCAGCTAGTCGGTGGATAAAGTCTGTGACTCCCTCCTCTATTGATGGCTGAGATGCCTGGACCACTATATTTGTAATTTGATCATGTATGAAAAAGAATTATTGGATTAATATTCAAATTGAATACAATTACTAAAGTTAATAAAGATACAAATGATTAAATAGAATAAAGATAATAATTGTATGTGTATCGCCTGTGATCGAGAATCGATAAATGTCTCATCCTTCTTCTTATGGGTCTTGAGAAATATCTCCATACAAGTGGCTGGCGGGCTAGATCTCGTTCTTGTATATAGAAATTTGTTAAGCCTAAATTATATGAGTTTAGTAATTAATAAATACAAAATTTACTTGCATAACTTTGAATAAAACTCACCAAATCCATTGTATGCTAACAATAGATTTAGATCTAGATGAATGCTGAGCTGTTCTGATGCTCGGGTCACCTGGCTCTGTATTTCTATTGGCTCGAGCCTTTTCATCATTTTCATTCCACCTTTGTTCAACCCAGGTGGCCTTCCATCACCCCAGATCCCAACATCAACATACGGTGGTCGCGTCGCCTTCTTTCTCAAATAATACATGTGATCTCGGTACAACTTGGCACAATAAATATTCAAGTATTTTTAAATTCTACTTCATGTTCGTCCTCCCATGTATATTTTTTCTGCAATGCAAATTATTAAAATTAGTTTATTAAAATTTAGAATAGTAAATATATTAAATATACTTACGACAAATTCATTATAATAAAATATCTTCGTCTACACGTATACATGTCTCCATATAAGACCAGCAACGCATACTCTTTCTTCAAATTTTCTGGTAATATAAGAGGACACTCGGTGGCCATCAGGAGTAAATTTGCATAAAAAATACTCTTCCAATAAGGCAGCTTCCAAAATATACTTCTTTTCTTCCATCCACACATGCGCATTCGAACAATGTATTTATTTATGTAATCAGAATCAGGTTGAGAAACTGGTAGAAATCCATAACTGTCTGTTTGTTCAATGATATCCTCACTTGAAGCAATCATTGGAGGAGATTTTTTGACTATAACATTCTTTAGATTTTTTTTATTTCACATAAAAGGATTATCAACAGGTAAAAATTTATGGTGATTATCAAATCAAGATACCTTTCTACTGCAAGGTAATGAAAATACATCAGACTCTATCATGCAATATGGGTAAGCTAATTTACCAGCTGTGCTCCATCCTGACAACATTGAGTATGCTGGAAAATCGCTGATTGTCTATAATAATGCAACATGTAAAGTAAAATTAGTTTTACTTGCAATATCATAAGTTAACAACTCTACATTGCATAAATCATTCAACTCAGCAATCAGAGGTTGGAGGAAAGTATCTATCTTCTCTTTAGGATTGGTTGGACCAGGAATCAATACAGTAAGGAATATAAATTCATCTTTCATACACATCCATGGTGGTAAATTATACGATGTTAATATAACTGGTCAAGAAGAATACTGCTGTCTTAAATAACTAAATGGTTGAAATTCATCTACGAAAAATCCCAATCTCATATTACATGGTTCAATATGAAATGAAGGAAACACACTATCAAGATGTTTTCATGAAGGGGAATCACAAGGATGACACATTAGACCTCCTTCGTGTGCATGCTCATGATGCCACATCATGTGGCTAGCTGTAGCAGTGGATGCATATAAACATTTGAAGCATAGCAGTTAATGGGAAGTAATACATCACTTTTCAAGTAATCTTTTTCTTCTTCCCTAGTATGCGAGTAAGAGGCTTATAATGAGGGTGACTACATTTTTTGCATTCACTTAGTTCATTGTCTTCATTCCAAAAGATCATGCAGTTAATTTATACAACAATTAATTTTCTCAACTGACAAACCTAAATCTTTGACCAATTCTTTGTATTATAAAGGCTAACAGTTATTATGCTATCAGCAGAAAGCAACTCTGACATCAATTGACATATGTCATCATAACATCTTTATGAAAAATAATGTTCTGCTTTCAAATTTAATAATCTTGCAGTAGCTAATAGTTGGAAATGACCCGAAGGAATGCTTTCCCACACTTCTCTTTCACTGGCCTTTAACATTTCATATAATTGTTGATATTCAGGTGTTGATATTTCATCCACATTAGAATAGTCAACTGCATTCATCGCATCTTGAATCATTGTTTGCATTTTAATATTAGTTGTTGAATCAAGCGCAACAACAATTGTGTTAGATGTTGAACCAGCAGAAGGTCCAATTGGTTCATACATATAGGGTTTTCCGTGACAGTATCAATTGCAGTAATTTGGCACGAATCCATTTCTACATATATGTATTCTCACAGTATCCTCATCACGAAAGACTCTATTTCTGCATTTCTTATGATTACATAGATACCGTAATTCGGCACCATTCATATATTCTGGATGACTCTTAGCAAAGTTCACAAAATATTCAAATTCAGAAACAAAATCATCTCTGATAAATTCATTTCCTAATCGATTGTATATCCAAACTTTATTCATATATATTGTTGCCTAATAAGAATATAATTTAAAAAATTAAAAATTTTCTATAAGTTTAATGAATTAAATAGTAAAAATTACTGGAATTCAAATTTAATTGTTGCCTAAAGTAAATTACTAATTTTAGTGAGAATATCATGAGTTTAATTGGATCAAATTATCTGATAATATGATGTATATTTATTTTTTATTTCTTCTAATAATAAGTAATTCAGGATTAGGATGATAATATCAAATAAACTAAATTAAATCAAACATTCAACGTAATTTAACACTAAGTACATGTTTAAAACAAACAATCATGATGGTGAGTAAGATAAATCTAGATAATTAATTATAAATACTAATTCTTATAATTCTAAATATCATGGTACTAATAATATAAACTACTTAAATTTTAAATGCTATCTATTTTAATAAATTATAAAATAACACACTAAATTAATAACATAATTAAATCTACTAACAAATTTTGTAAATGTAAGGTAACTACAAAATAAAAACTTATACCTGAAATGAAGTACACTTGTCGGAGAAAAGCAACAACTGTAGTAATATTCAACATTAAAAAATAAATCAAATTAGTTACAAATAATTATAAAAATATCTTAATTATTTGAGTGTGTCAAGGTAACGTCGGTCAAGGGCCCTAGCGACCAAGGCACAGCCGGGCATAGCCACGACAGCGCCGAGCATGACCACGACAGCATCGAGCACGACCACGGCGGCATCGGACACGACCCTGGCGGCCAAGGTCGTGCCGGCCACAGCCGTGGCCGGCCCAAGCTGCGCTGGCCACGACCGAGTCAGCCATGGCCTTGTACGGCGGGGCCTCGGTTGAGGAGGCCCAGGTCGCGCCGCCCACGCCAGAGCCGACCAAACCAGCGGCGCGCCCGCTACTCCCTCGCCCATGCCGCCGCACCCAACGCCGGCCACCCCACTCCCATCCTAAAACAAAACCAAAAAGACAAGGGAGACTTACCACTGATGAGGAGAAGCTCAGAACATACATGCCGCTGATGAGCTCGAGGAAGGAATTCACGAGCGAGTGAGGGAAAAATTATGTCTAAGCTCTAATTTTAACTGGACTTTCCGACAGAATCATGATTTCGTCGGTAATCACCCTCCACATGGCCACGTTAACAGGCAACAACTCCAAATTAGGGTTGAACCCTAATTTTGACTGAACTTTTCGATGGAATTCTGATTCCGTCGGTAATTACCCTCCACATGACCACGTTAACAGGTGGCAACTCCAAATTTTTTGATGGAATCACGGTTCCGTCAGTAATTATCGACAGAAATGTAATTCCATCGATAATTATCATAACCCACGTGGCACACAACTAATTACCGACGAAAACAGACAGCAAACTCTAAATTTTCTGACGAGAATAAAATCTCATCGGCAATTATCGACGGAACAGAGATTCCGTCGGCAATTACCGACGGGATTTTATTCCCGTCGGTAATTTCGTCGAAAAAAATAGTATCTCTTGTAGTGTAAATCATCTCAATATCAATGCACATAATCTCTCTATCAACTTTCAAGCCTTTCCTTCCTTCTCCACGAACGAAAGCAGCCCCAAGACTCATAAATCGAACTGTGAACTGATAGTTTCGAATCGTGAATTATAACTATCCTAGATAGGTCAAAAATTGTCGAACTGTTGTGATAGGGTTGAATAGCCCGGGGCAAGTCCGGGGGATGAAGAAGCCATGTGGAGCCACACATCGGATCGAAATGACCCGGGCCTCGGGACCCCCCCCCCCTCCCTTTGGGGGACGTGCCCGGGAGGGTCAGCTAAAAAACTCCCCGGGATCACCTCGAGGGGTTGGGCCCCGAGAGAGCCTCGGGATTTGCAGCACTCGCACTCACCCAGGCCAAAAGACCCCGAGATCACCTCGAGAGGCGGAGTCCCAGTAACGACCGACCTCAAGTACTGACCCCCCTCCTTGATTACGGATAAGCATCCCCTTTATAAGGAGTCATCACGACCCTTAAATATCGCAACGGGTCGAAGTGTAATAACGACGCAGACCGTTTCAAAAGCTATCCAGTAACCGCTGAAGGAAGGGGCAACATGGTTCACATCGCGGGAACGTGGCACAAATCGAGGGAGCATGCTCGATCTACCTCCATCGGTATAAAAGCTAGCTTAACCCCTCCAGTAAGGGGGTTACGCACTGTCCTTACTTAGTACTTTTCTCCTTATCAGTTGCCTTCATTCTTCATCAAAATCCTAACTTGAGCATTGGAGTGGATTCCGCCGGACCCCTTCCGGCGTGTCCCCTAACGCTCGTGTTGATCTCGAAGGGTTCGGAGTTCCTCCCCTCCACAGCGACTTCCACGTAGATAGACCTCTGGTGACTGGATATTATCATCGATTACTTCCGGAACATGTTGATTTCAAACTGAGATCAGATCTAATCTGAATACTTCAGGTATCGACGTACAGACCTCTCATTCAACTCTGAAGCATCCTCTTGTTTGCGTTTGCGTTTGACGTTTGCGTTTGCGTTTGCGTTTGCGTGGTTGCCTTCCCCACGAAGGGAAGCAGCCCCAAGACTCAACGATCTCCACCCACATTCCATTTGCACCAAACCCACATGGACTTGCAGGCCGAAGCATGCCAACTTCCTACCCCGTACCAAAGAAAGATTTGGACTCTTCGCCCAACGCCACCACTGCTGTGCCTCTTCTCCCTTCTCTACTTGCCATTGCCTGCCTTAAAAGCTCCCTTCATTTCTTCCTGCACTCCCCCGCCAACCTGCTTCACTCCATATATATATATATATATATATATATATAATTCACGAGATTCGATCCGTAACGGAGAGTCGAAGGCGTACCGAGATCCGATATCGCCGATGTTGCATTCCCGTTTTAACTACCCTTTTGGTTGTTGCCTTTCCCTTCAATTCTTCTCCCGAGAGAAAGAGAGAAGAGAGAAGAGGAAGCAGAGGATTAATTAATGGCTCGCCTCGCTCCGCTCTCGGAGAAGCCCATTATCGAGGAGGAGGACGATTCCCGGAGTGCTGCTCGGAGGATCCAGTACTGGCTCAAGACCTACCTTCCCTTGCTCTCCAACAAGAAAAGCGACCTCAAGATCCTCCTTAGCGTCCTCGGATGCCCTCTCTCCCCCCTCTCTGTTTCCCCCAAGCATCACCTCCCCCGCCATGTAGCTCGATTCCGACTGTTAGTTTATATAGTTTGCCGTATTTGATGCGCGAGTAATCACGCGTTTTGGCGATTTCAGGCGGTGGCGTCGTCGGCGCAGTACATAATCCAGCAGTTCCGGGCGACGACGGGGTGCGCAAAGCAGGGTTGCAGGACGACGGCGAAGAGCATGTACGCGTCCGGGCGCGTGTGGATGGAAATGGACCACGAGCACGGCCTCAGCCCGCACGGCGCCGCCTCCCAGGGCCGCCGCCACAAGGGCTGCTTCGTGGTCTGGCAGATGGTTCCCGACATGTGGCTCGTCGAGCTCGCCGTCTCTGGCCACCAGATCTCCGCCGGAAGCGACGGCAAGGTCGCCTGGCGCCGCACGCCTTGGCTCGGTGCCCACGCCGCCCGCGGCGGCGTTCGCCCCCTCCGGCGAGCATTACAGGCAAGTAGGCATAATTAAACAATTAATAATACCATGCATAATTAATTGTTTAATTACGCAAGCTAGCACTTTCCTCTCTTGAATTCTCTGTCTCTGTTATTCGCATCGAAAAATTCCCATTTTTACTCACTTTAACAACTAAATTGATCGTCTAAGAGGTACAGGGCTTAGACCCTGAAACGATCGCCGCCGTGTTCTCGCCGGCGGAGCACGTCGGCGAGAAGCACATCGGCGACGAAGAGTGCTTCGTGTTGGAGCTGGCGGTGGACAACACGATCCTGTCGAGCTGGAGCGACGGCACGGCGGACGTCATCAAGCATCGGATGGTGGCGTTCTTCAGCCAGAGAAGCGGCCTGCTGGTGAGGCTGGAGGATTCGCAGCTGACGCGGATCCAGTCGCCAGGCGCCGAGGCCGTCTACTGGGAGACCACCACCTCGTCGTGGATCGACGACTACCGCCGCGTCGACGACCTCGTCGTCGCCCACTCCGGCCGCTCCACCGTCAACCTCCTCCGGTTCGGGGTCGGGGTCAAGGACCAGCGCGTGCTGACGCGGATGGAGGAGCGGTGGGCCATCGACGACGTGCTCTTCAACGTGCCGGGCCTCTCCGCCGACTGCTTCATCACGCCGGAGGAGGTGAAGAGAAGCTGCTTCTACGACGTTAAGATTTAAAATTAATCGATTAAGCAACCGATTTCTCAGTGGAAAAGCGGTGTAATATTCCACTTCCTTGTACAAATTAATTGACCTCAGAATCCTGCATTTGTATATGCATCAATGACTGATGAACCCGAGTTGATTATTCACATGATAAATTTACAAAATTTAGTGAGGATTGAATTCTGATAGAGTTTGAATGGTTAATTTCAATTTTCTGGTTTACTTATTTCCAATGGTCGACATAGGACAATTGTAGGAGATCGTTAGAGATTAAGATTGAGGGGATCTACCCATTGCCCTTGAGGGGATCTACCCATTGCCCTAGCCCTAATATTTTTATGAGGTTCTTATGGGATAAATTGATGATTAGGACGTAGATGTTATTATTTTGAAGTTTAAGAGTTAAATCTGGAAAAGTCGTTATGTCCTCCCCTTCTCACGCGCTAACGATAGCATCCGGATTAATAGTCCTCGTAATTTACTTTTTCCGTGTTAACTCTAGGATGAATTATTGAGGATATTAAAATGAACGAATCATCTTTTACAATAACTTTAGGGGGTTCTTTTAGGGGACAGTATAAAAGGAAGTCCTTTTTAGCATACTTTCTACTATTCTTCTCCCTTCATCCTTCTGTGTTATAACTTGATCGTCATAGTGATCATCCTATTCTAACTCCAGCTGAGTCAGGTAGAGATTTCATTTAGTTATATTTTTTATAATTTATATAAACAGCCGTAGGATTACTATATACTTAATTAAACGTAAATGGAACCTTAATTTTGTCTGAGGGATTTACGTACCACATTACAGTTGTGATGGGTGTCATGTAGTGGAGAATGACCACATGGCACGAGGGAGATTGTAGGACGAAGCACCAGAGCATCTTGTCGTCGTTCATGGACAGATGATCGCTACAACTCTGATTGTACGTCTTAAGTTGCATGGGCCATTAATTCCAATTATATGCACGCGTTGTGTTCCTAAGCTCCATCGAAGACAACCCCAGGCACTAAATTTTTATTAATTAATACGCAATCTCATTCGACCAAATCGAATCTATTTGATTTCATTGGATCATATCGAATCTATTATACATACATACATAGTTAATTTTATCGATACCATTACAAAAAATTAAAGCATCAATGATGATTAATGAAAAGATATGTGATTTACATATACTGTAAATCAAACTATGTTTGAACACTACCACTATCATCAGTTCAACATGCACAATTAGAAGATTTAATTCATACCGTTGTGATCCAGTCGGGTAGATTTTCTGAGTTGATTGGGAGCTCGATCGGATCAAGTCTTGATCAGGTGAAGCTAGTTGAGTTGAGTCTTGGTCAGGCCAGGATAGGCGGGTGCACCAAACGCCGATCCAGCTTGAGTGATCAGAGTTCGAGGTTACTCGGGTTGCGGGTCGGTCAGTGATATCCAGTCGGATGTTCCCGGTCGGGAGTCATCGGTCGGGGATGCTCGGTCGGGCAAAGTTAGGAGCGCTTGTCAAGCCCCTTGGAAAAGGATGCATTCAGTCCAGAGTGGTCCTCCCGGTCGGGAGCTCCTAGTCGGGCGTTCTCGGTCGGGCACCCTGGGTCGGGCACCTTGAGACCGTTCTAAAAACGCGAGCAGTAGAGAAGCTTGGTTTATCTGACCGACCATCTTTACCCGCTTGGTCAGGGTCTGGTAAACCCGTAGTCACTCGATCGGGCAACCCCGAGTGACCGAACGGCCTTATCAGCAATAAGATTTCCTAAATCTCCCCATTATGACGAAAAGACTTCTGACATAATCATAACTTGTCAAGGTAGCAAGCATTAATGAGGGTAAATTTGACCTCTTGATGGACATTTAGGTGGCTATGGCAGACTTACAAACTGACTAAAGCTGCCAGAAGGTCAGACTGTTAGCTGGTCAGTTTTTAATGAGAAAAAATTGTCGACAAGACAGGGAGCCTCTTCCTCCCCTATATAAAGCCCCCCTGATCCTTCAGAAAGGAGGCTCCGGCAATTGAAATCTCTTCTGCCCCTTGTGCTCTTGTTTTTGGTCCAACCGGAGCCACTTGTGTCTCACTAGCTCTCGAGGCTGACCCCGACTCACACGCTATCGCGATCGAGGTCATCTTGGTCAGACCAAGTCATCTGAGTGAGAACCTTCTTCACTTGTCGACAGGATTAAATTTGGCGTTGTCGGTAGGAATCTCGGCCTGATCAAAGGACGAAGATGAGTGACTCTAACAGGGTGACCGTTACTCTCTCACAAGAAGACCTTGATTTGCTGATAGCCGCCAAAGCTCAAAAGCTGGCAGCCGAGCAGAAGACTACCGGCCGCCTGACTCAGGAAGGTCCCTCGGAGCCTACTGCTCGCGCTGGCACAGAAGGCGGAGTTCGCCCGGGTGACAACCCCCACTTCCCCCGAGCGTTCTTCGACCTTGCAGAAGGGGTTGGACAGTCTGACATGCAGGAAGTCTCTTCCAGCCAAGCAAGGATCAACAAAGGGAAGGCCCCAATTAGTTAGGCCCCGGCTGAGCGCACCGGGTTCCCCTTCTCTAGCCAAGTCCTGCAAGAACCAGTCCCCAAGCATTTTCGGCTATTGTCCATCCCAGAATATGGAGGAGTCACAGATCCAGAGGAACACCTGATGAAGTTTGAGAATGTAGCCCTGCTGCATCAATATACTGATGGTATCAAGTGCCGAGCGCTTCTGACCACTTTGGCAGGGTCTGCTCAGCGCTGGTTTGATAGACTCCCGGAGGGATCCGTGCGAGAGTTCACTGACTTCAGAAGACTCTTCCTTCAGCATTTCGCAAGCAGCAAGAGGCATCGCAAGACAAGTCTCAACCTCTTCGCCCTGAAGCAGAGTCCCAAAGAGTCCCTGCGAGCTTATATTAAAAGATTCAACCAGGTCGCATTGGATGTACCCACTGCTATCTCGGAGGTGTTGATTAGTGCTTTTGCTCAAGGATTACAAGAAGGAGAGTTCTTCAGATCACTGATTCGCAAACCCCCAAAAGACTTTGAGAGTCTCTTGGGTAAAACCTCCAAGTATGTGGATGTAGAGGAGGCACAGGCTGCTTGACGACGGGAGATCGGACCCTCACCCGTGGCTCCTCACAGCCAGAGGGTAACGCCCCCTGGAGGACCTCTCCGAAGTCCCCGAGCCACAGGGCATAGACTTGGAGTTGAGCGAGGTGTGGTTCAGTAGGTGGCCCAGGGATGCCTCCCCAACAAATGGCAGTCCTATTGTTCTTTTCATCATAGTCACACGCACGACACCCAGGATTATTGGAAAGCTGGGCAGGGGCAAGCTCGCCCTAGATGGGGAACTCCCCGAGGAGCTCATTAGGGAGGAACTCGAGGTCGAGGAAGGACTCAGCCAAACAGACAAGACACTAACACCCAGGTGGCTACCCCCGCGGCCCGGCAGCTGTTCCCGACCCCTAGCTCTCCCGGGCAAGGAGAAGTAAATGAAGAGCAGACCAATCAACAGAATGTAGTGCATGGATTGATCAACGTCTTCTCAAGTGGCCCCACTTATGGAGACTCCAACCGAGCCCGAAAGTTTCAAGTGAGGCGCTTGGAGATCCACCAGGTGGGTAGCAGTTTCGCCCAAGCCAAAGGACCGCAGATCAACTTTGGCCCACAAGACCTACAAGGCGTGGAAGTCCCGCATGACGATGCACTGGTCATCATGGCGGTCATAGCGAACTACCAGGTCCATCGAACCATTGTGGATATGAGAAGTTCAATAAATATTTTGTACAAGAAGACATTTGAGCAATTACAAATCGAAGCCAGTGAGCTGCAACCCATGGCCACACCCTGTTGAGGTAATTTATGGTCTGGAGTGACCATGTGTTTTGATGTTTGGGCAAAGGGTTTAAGTTAGGTTTACCCTTGTGTTCTAATATGTGTATGTGAGTGTGCAGGTTACACATATTGACTTAGCTGGACGGCTTCGGTATTGTGAAGGGTGGCATGGAGACAAGATGGAGGCTTGTGTGCACCCGAGGGATCATGGATAGCAGGGATGATGAGCCGAGAGGCATGGACTTCGAGGCATATGTGAAGGATGGCATGGAGACAAGCTGGAGGCTTGTGTGCATCTGAGGGACGGGATCCAAAGACGAAGAGGGCGCGAAGGCAACAGTCAAGGCTGCTGGTGAAGAGTCAACTGAGTCATAAAGGGAGGAGGACTCCAAGGGTAAGCCGGGAAGTGGACTTCAACGGGCACACGTGAAGGGTGGCATGGAGACAAGCCAAGGGAAGACTTGTGTGCGCATCCGATGGATGATAGCCGGTGGAAGAAGACTTCAAGGGGCAAGTCAAGGGAGTGTACCTAAAGGCACACGTGGAGGAGGGTCGTTGTAGTGAGGAAAAGGGTTTGTATAAGCTGGGCAATCGACTGGGAATATAACAGTCGATTGCTAGCACAAACAGAAACTCACAGAAGATTTTTGACTCTGGACCAGTTGGCAGCCCCAGGAGCAGTCGACTGGTAAGTAGCCAGAATTCGAACGTTGAACTGCAACGGTCGAATCTGAGTGGGGGCAGTCGACTGCCCTGGGAGCAGTCGACTAGTAGGGTCTTTTTCAGCCTTGAGCTCTATTTCAAAAGGCTCGGGTTTGGCTGGAAACCTCTGACGAAACAAGCTTAGTTATGGCTTATTAGTAGTCTTAGTGCTCAGAAAGTGTACTTGTGATTGTGGCGAGGTTTCTCCAATCACAAGGAGCTACACGAGTTAGCCAGAGGACATCTGGTGAGTGATCCACTGAAGGATCGAGGGACCGTCCACCTTACGGACTACTGTGGAGTAAGAGCATCATCTCCGAACCACGTAAATTAGGTGGTGTTAGCATTGTTTAGTTGTTAGTTTTGTTTTATTGTATTTCCGCTTGCGCACTAACAACGTGTAGGAAGAAAAATCAAAAAATTGCTATTCACCCCCCTCTAGCAAGTCGACATTGATCTAACAAGTGGTATCAGAGCTTGGTATGCTCATCTACGGACTAACCGCCGAGAGAGCAAGAAAGCTAGAGGGAAAAATGATGGAAAACAAGCTAGGGGAGGATATCTACACTGCACCTCCGTACGATCATGAAGATTTCAACTATTAGAGGATGCGAATGAAGACATATCTTGGAATGGAGTGAGAATGTAGAATGGTAATAGAAGAGCCCTTCGTAGCTCCAAGAGACAAGCATGGAAAGAAGCTTCGCCCTAGATATTGGACTAAAGAGGAACAAACACATTCTAGGGCGAATGAAAAGGTAATTAGTATATTGGTTAATCTTTTGCCTAATGATGTTTTGAGTGGTGTAGGGGAATATAAAAGTGCATATGAGTTGTGGAACAAGTTGGAAAAATATCATGAGAACCCTACACAAGTTCAAAAATGGAAGAGCCCAAAGAGACAAGTCAAACGGGTCAAGAAGAAGAAAAAAAGGAATTGTCAATTTCATCAAGTGAAGAGGCACAATTAAGTGAGAGATCATCCACCTCATCAAGAGAGGAAGAGGAGGAGGTCTCCATTTCAAGAATTGAGGGGAGGAGAGACCCTCATCAATATCGGAGCAAGAAGAAGCTCCTACCTCCACCAAAGTCAAATCAAAAGACCACATTACATGCTTTGGATGCAATGAAAAGGGTCACTACAAGGACAAGTGTCCAAATGGTAAGAAAAAAGAGGTAAGTCCTAAATCCATTTCAATCTCTTTTAAATCTAACATGAGTTGTAGGAGTGGAGAAGCCCAAGAGAAAAGAAAGAAAATTAGATGCTTCACATATGGAGAACTAGGACATTATCACATAAAATGTCCAAGAAAAGGAGAACTAAAGAAAATGGAGCAATTGAGAAGATGGGAGAAGGAGGAAAGGAAGAAAAGAAGCTCACATTAAGGGGGAACTACAAGGGTAAGGGAGGTAATTCCTAACTTTAAATTAAAATGCAATTGAAATTTAAGTTCCTCCATGCATGCTAGAATTAATGAAAAATGTTTGCTTGTACATAGTCATGGTTTTAAGTATAATAATAAGTGTAGGTTTAACATTGTATATCAAAATCCTAGGAAAAGTATGCATCATGAAAAATCCAAATCCTTAAATCCCAAAAAGGAGAGACATATACCTAGGAAGATGGGTAGGTCTAGGGATGTCCAAGGTGGACATGTGAATTATATGGTTAGAAAGGGAAAATCAAGCCTTGAGGCCAAGACTTGATACATTGGAAAAGACCCTAGAAAGATTCACGGTAGGATCTAAGGGTTTAGATATGGTGTTGGGTAGTCTAAAATCCAACCATGATAGATCGGGGTTGGGATACCGGTCTAAGGTTTCTAATGCCAATGGAAAGAAGTATGCTAGGGTAGCATATAGTTATGGCAAGAAGGAGAAGTCCAAAAATGGCAGGGGGTGCCATTTAAAGGTAAAAATAATGACTTAACCAAGGACAAGATGTCTAAGGTTAAAAATGTTAGGTTTGTAGGCCAAGAATCACCGGGGTCTCACCGGTGTGGTCTAGTGTGGGTTGAGTCACCAAGGGAGGTGGCTAGGGCTAAGAGCTCAAGGGGGAGCTCTAGGAGCTTTTGGGATCCATGGTAAATGGATCTCAAGAGATGGTTTTTCTAGGAAGTCTAGGTGGACTATGAAATGTGTCAAAGGGGTTGGAAGACTAAGGTGAGTCTTAACCCTAGGGAATTAACACATTAAAAGAGACTTATGGAAAGAAAGATGAAAATGAGATTATATTTGATAGAAAGTGGGGTTTAATGTGGAAATGTCATATAACTCAGTGATAGAAAGGTATTATGGTCAGAGATGAGAAGATACATCAAGGAGGAGTCAAAATTAGGACTTTTGGAGAAGTCTAAATGATACAATCGAGGAAGGGTTGAGTTTTGTGCAAATCATAGGATCTGGAGTAGATTTGTTTGAAAATATATTTTTCTCAAGTAGACATAGACTCCACAAATCTCTCCACGAAATTTCAGATTTTTTTGGAGATTTGTGTAATTAATTAGGCATTTCTGAATTTAGACTGAAAAGCTGAAATTTAGGTACCAGTCGACTGGTTCAGAACCAGTCGACTGGTCCAGATGAATTCGACACTGGGAACCTTTTTGGTCCAGATGAGGCAGTCGACTGGTCCATAGGATTAAGTAGAAAAAACATATTAGATAATAAGACCTTGCAAAATTGGAAGCATAAGAATGGTTCATGTTACTTTATGAGATTTTATGTCATGACTTGATATTATATGGTTTGAAGTTCATAAATTACTATTAGATGATAGAATATGACCTTAAATTAAAATCCTTGATTATGGTCCTTGAATAAAGTTTTGTCTCATGATTTAATGGCGATTATATGAAATGAGGCTCTGTGGATATCATGAAATTCAAGGAAGATTGATAAGTACATATGTATCTAGGGTTGAGAGATAAGAAGAAGAGGGTTTTATCATATTAAGAATACATAGAAAAAGGGAAAATTAAAGGCAGTGATATGTGTGAAAAATTAATGAATGAAGTTGGAAAACACATGGATTAGTAGATAGATTTGAAAGTTGATACAAAATGATCATTTTTGAGAAAATTAGAATTTGTACCAAAAGCCAAGCACATTTGATATTTTTCATGGAACCATATTTTTCTAGGGTAGAGTATATCCTAACAAGTGTATTTGCACATTTTTAGGTTTTTCCTGATTTTCTAGAATTTTCTAGAGGTTTCTGAAATTAGGCTGGAATTTCAGAAGTTGACTGTATAAGTCGACTACCCAGGGGGCAGTCGACTAGTAAGTTTGTGTATTGATTTTTGAGGGGTTTTCAGAAATCAAGTAAGTTCTTTTTGGCACTAGGGGTAGGGTTGCTTGGGGCAATCCTTTGATGGTGTCAAAAGGGGAGAACTTGGGGTGTTAAGTTAGGTTTAACTTGATGAAAGAATGAATGGTGTTAAGTTGGGATAAACTTAACATGGTATTATGGTGTTAAGTTGAGTATAACTTAACTTGGTGATAGGGTGTTAAGTTGGGTAGAACTTAACTTGGCGTTGGATGTGAAAATTGAAAATTAGGAGAGAGCATAGGTTAAGGGGGAGGTTGCCTCCTGTTTGCCTCTTGCTTAATTTTCATAGGTAATTTTGGATTTTGTGTCAAAATTGGGAATGGTGATAGATACATTGTTGAATGTATTTTTCCCAAGTAGGTATGGGTACCACAATCTTCCCCACAAAATCTGAAAATTTTTGAAGATTTATGGAATTAGTTATGCATTTCTGAAGTTGGGTCAAAAATGCTGAAAATTGATTTTTCAGAGTATCACAGGGCAGTCGACTGGTAAAGGCTGGAAATGGGTTTCAGCTGCTGAAAAGTGACCAATTAATGTGGAACAAGTGTAGAACCTTATGGGAGGGGGGTTAGTACACTATGTTAATAATCACTTAAAGGTTAAAAGATCCAATGATTGAGATATTGTTAGGGTCTTTTTGATGTTAGGCAAAGGGGGAGAAGTGTTGGGTTTAATTTGGGAAACCAAACTCGCCTTTCTAAGAAATCGTAGGTCTAGGGGGAGCCTAGGTGAAGGGAGAGCATGGTTGCTCCATTCTTGGCGTAAGGGGAACCTTGGAGAGGTTCTTAAAAAGCCTTTGTAAGTCCAATGTAGGGGGAGCCTTGGGAGAGGTTTTAAAAAGTCTGTGTTAGTGAAAATTCCTAACTTGGGAAGGTTAGATGTGGGGATGCCTTGGGATAGGATCCATGATTGTTTGCATTGCATATGCATTGGCGGTGTAAGTCCAAGGTGGTGCCTTGGCAACGTAAGTCCAAATGTTTGTTTAGCATTGTTGTTGCTATTTATTGCTATTTGTTTTCCCTAACTTAAATGTATTGCCAAACTTCAAAAAGGGGGAGATTGTTGAGGTAATCTATGGTCCGGAGTGACCATGTGTTTTGATGTTTGGGCAAAGGGTTTAAGTTAGGTTTACCCTTGTGTTCTAATATGTGTATGTGAGTGTGCAGGTTGTGCAGGTTGTGCAGGTTACACATATTGACTTAGCTGGACGCCTTCGGTAAGGTGAAGGGTGGCATGGAGACAATCTGGAGGCTTGTGCGCACCCGAGGCACCATAGATAGCAGAGATGATGAGCCAAGGGGCGCGGACTTCGAGGTATGCGTGAAGGATGACATGGAGATAAGCTGGAGGCTTGTGTGCATCCGAGGGACGGGATTCGAAGACGAAGAGGGTGCGAAGGCACCAGTCAAGGCTACTGGTGAAGAGTCAGCTGAGTCATAAAGGGACGAGAGTCGAGGGAGGAGGACTCCAAGGGCAAGCCGAGAAGTGGACTTCAATGGGCACACGTGAAGGGTGGCATGGAGACAAGCCAAGGGAAGGCTTGTGTGCGCATCCGAGGGACGATAGCCGGTGGAAGAAGACTTCAAGGGGCAAGTCAAGGGAGTGTACCTGAAGGCACACGTGGAGGAGGGTCGTTGTAGTTAGGTAAAGGGTTTGTATAAGTTGGGCAGTTGACTAGGAATATAACAGTCAACTGTCATCACAAATAGAAACTCACAGAAGGTTTTCGACCCTAGACCAGTCGACTGTCCCAGGAGCAGTCGACTGGTAAGTAGCCAGAATTCGAACGTTGAGCTGCAACAGTCGAATCTGAGTGGGGGCAGTCAACTTTCCTGGGAGCAGTCGACTGGTAGGGTGTTTTTCAGCCTTGAGCTCTATTTAAAAAAGGCTCGGGTTTGGTTGGAAACCTCTGACGAAACAAGCTTGGTTAGGGCTTGTTAGTAGTCTTAGTGCTCAGAAAGTGTACTTGTGATTGTGGCGAGATTTCTCCACCCACAAGGAGCTACACGAGTTAGTCGAAGGGCATCCGGGGAGTGATCCGCCGAAGGATCGAGGGATCGCCCATCTTACGGATTGCTGTGGAGTAGGAGCATCATCTCCGAACCACGTAAATCAGGTGGTGTTAACATTGTTTAGTTGTTAGTTTTGCTTTATTGTATTTCCGCTTGCGTACTAACAACGTGTAGGAAGAAAAAACAAAAAATTACTATTCACCCCCTCTAGCAAGCCGACATCGATCTAACACACCCCTCTTCAGGTTCACGGGTAACGAAGTCCAGCCAATAGGCCAAATCAAGTTGACCATTTCACTTGGGGAAGTTAGCATCTACCTTCTACCTGAAGGTAAAGTTCCCTGTTGGTGATCAAGTGGGAGAAGTCAGGGGTGACCAGAAGGTGGCGCGTCGATGTTATGTCGACGATGTTCGAACGAAGGTACGGAAGGCATTCCAAGCCCCCCCTCCAGCTAGTTGCAACATGGTACAGCCATCTCCCTGGGTTGAACTACGAGAACAAAAGGAGGAGATCTAGCTTCTGCCAGACCGAGAAGAGACGAAGGTGAAGATAGCTCCCGAGCTGCAGCCTGACCTCAAGCAACAGTTGATAAAATGCTTGGCTGAGAACCAGGATGTGTTTGCCTGGTCAGCCAAAGATCTGAAGGGCGTCAGACTGGAGGTCATGGAGCACAAATTGCATGTTTATCCAGATGCAAGGCCAATGAAGCAGCGAAAGAGGGACTTCAGTCCCGATCAAAATAAAATAATTCAGGCTGAAGTAGAGAGACTCTTGGAGGCAGGGCACATCCAGGAAGTGCATTTCCCAGCCTGGCTGGCAAATGTGGTACTAGTATCCAAGCCAGAAAATAAGTGGAGGGTCTGTATTGATTTCAGAGACCTCAACAGAGCCTGCCCCAATGATTGTTACCCCCTCCCCTGAATTGATCAGATGGTAGATTCCACTACAGGAAGTGAACTCATCTGCATATTAGACGCCTACCAAGGGTATCACCAAGTGTCGTTGTCTCCCAGTGATCAAGAGAAGGTCAGTTTCATCACCGCCGAGGGCACCTACTGTTATACAGTCATGCCTTTCGGACTCAAGAACGCTGGAGCCACCTACCAAAGGTTGATGAACAAAGTGTTCAAGGAGCAGCTGGGGAGAAACATTGAAGTATATGTAGATGATATCCTCATCAAATCCCTCAGGGCGACAGACCTGATAGCAGACGTGGAGGAGACTTGTTGTACTCTAAGAAGATATGGTCTCAAACTAAATCGAGCCAAATGTTTATTCGGAACTAAAAGCAGGAAGTTCCTGGGATACATCCTGACTAAGCAAGGCATAGAAGCTAATCCCAACAAGGTGAAGGCCTGCTGGACATTCCGCCACCCAGGAACCTGAAGGAAGTACAACTGCTGATCGGGAGGATCACAACTCTTTCCCATTTCATCTCTCGGTCAGCCGATCGGAGTCTACCCTTCTTCAAGATCCTATGCAAGGCTACCAAGTTTCAATGCGACGCTGAATGTGACCAAGCCTTTGAAGAGTTAAAGTCTTATCTGGTCGGCCTGCCAGTTTTAGCTAAACCTGAGGAGGGAGAGGTGTTGTATGTGTATTGTCAGCTACGGAGGGAGCTGTGAGTGCAGTACTTGTAAAACAGAAGGAGGCTGAACAATAACCCATTTATTTTTTCGGGCACTTGCTAAAAGAGGCTGAGTGTAGATATAATACACTCGAGAAATTAGCCTATGTACTTGTGTTGATGGCTCGACGCTTGCCCCCTACTTCTTGGCTCATCCCATCCGAGTGCTGACTAATATCACCCTCGGAAGGTGTTGGTTAATCCGGAAGTCTCGGGTCGGATGATCAAATGGACGACAGAGCTGAGCGAATACGATATTCAATACTTGCCCCGAACCGCTATCAAGGCTCAGGCGTTAGCCGACTTTCTCAGTGAGCTTCACACAGAGGGAGAAGAAGAGACATGAAAGGTCTATGTTGATGGCTCACTCGGGCAGGAAGTGGCATTGGGATTTTGTTAATTTCTCCGAAGGGAGATCACCTTCACTTAGCTGTGCGATTGGAATATCAAGTCACCAACAACAAAGCAGAGTATGAAGCCCTCCTGGCTGGGTTGCAAGCCGCTAGGCATGTGGGAGCTACCCGGGTCATGCTGCACTCGGATTCTCAGCTAGTGGCTCGGCAACTAGATGGGCAATTTGAAGTAAACAGTGAGAGGTTGCAAACTTATGTAAATGCGTATGAGCAATGAAAGGCTGAGTTCCAGGAGGTTCAAATACACCAGATCCCCCGAGGAGATAATCTCAAAGCTAATGAGCTGGCTAAGCTAGCTAGCGCTATCACCCCGTGGGTCTTCACTCAACCCTCACCTCATATCATGTAGGTGGCTCAGGTAGAGAGGGAGATGGAAATGGAAATAGATGGGGACTGGAGAGCTCCACTCATAGCTTATCTACAAGATGGGGCTCTCCCGACTCACCCTGAATAGACTCGTTTATTGAAGAAGAGGGCGGCTCGGTTCACTCTGGTGGGGGATACATTGTATAAGCGAGCATTCTCTCGGCCGCTACTCAAATGTCTAGGGGAAGAGGATGCAGACTATGTACTAAGAGAGATACACTTGGGGTCCTGTGGAAACCACTCAGGAGGTCAATCTATAGCTCGGAAGGTCTTGCTAGCAGGATATTTTTGGTCGACACTTCAGAAGGGTGTCGATCGGATGGTCACCTCCTGTCTTTCCTGTTAGAAGCATCAGCGCCTGTCTCATCGGCCAGTCGAGGCTTTGAGGGCGTCCACTGTGTCATCCCTTTCGATCAATAGGGCATGGATATAGTGGGACGTTTCCCCCTCACAGTCGCCCAGAAGAAATTCTTGTTGGTTGCTGTGGACTATTTCTCAAAGTGGATTAAAGCGGAGGCTCTGGCTCGGATTTCCGAGCAGGCAATCATCAAATTTTTTTGGCAAAACATGTTATGTCATTATGGGATACTGCATAAGTTGGTTTCGGACAATGGTCGGCAATTTGAGGGTCGAAAGATTCAAGAGTGGTGCGCAGCCTACGGAATCAAGCAGGCATTCACCTCAGTGGCTTATCCCCAGAGCAATGGTCAGGCGAAAGTCGTCAATCGGGAAATCCTGAAGGGCCTCAAGATTAAGCTAGATCATGTGGGCGACACCTGGGTTAACGAGCTGCCTATTGTCTTATGGGCTCTCCAAACCACCCCCAAAGAAGGCTCAGGCTGTACCCCTTTCCAATTGGTATATGGGAGTGAAGCAGTGATCCCGATGGAGGTGGGATGCAAGTCTGATAGAAGACACTTATATGGAGAAGACAATGTAGAGAAGAGGCGCCTAGAACTGGATCTAATCGAGGAAATTCGAGACTGGGCCATGGTCTGCATTACTGCTTACCGACAAAGGATGCAGCGAAGATACAATCAGAGGGTTATACCCTGGAGTTTCCAGGTCGAAGACCATGTCTGGAAGAGAGTCAAACTAGTCGGGGAGGTGAGCAAGCTGAAGCCTCAATAGGGAGGACCGTTCTTGGTGATCGAGAAGTTGGGGTCAGGAGCATACTACTTGCAGGATGCCCAAGGGAAAAACTGGGGAGGCCCTAGAGTGCGACAAATTTGAAATTGTATCATGAGTAGAGCTTGAGTGATCTTTGTAATTATATAACATAAATGTGATAATGATGCTCAGGATATCTG
This sequence comes from Boesenbergia rotunda, assembly GCA_024364735.1. Taxonomy (NCBI): domain Eukaryota; kingdom Viridiplantae; phylum Streptophyta; class Magnoliopsida; order Zingiberales; family Zingiberaceae; genus Boesenbergia; species Boesenbergia rotunda. Next base: position 784,279 of record JAGFNQ010004047.1, read on the forward strand.
AAAACTCTAAGTCCAGACTGTCGCTCAGGCGAGTTATAAGTGGGCATGCTCCCACGCACCCACCGATCTAGGCGACGGTCGGGCGTGACTGCCCACGCTCGGTCGGGTAAGTCAGGCGGTGTCGAGACTCTCGCTCAGGAGAGTTATAAGTGGGCATGCTCCTACGTACCCACTGACCTAGGCGACGGTTGGGCGTGGCTGCTCACGCTTGGCCGGGTAAGTCAAGCGGTGTCGAGACTCTCGCTCAGCGAGTTATAAGTGGGCATGCTCCCACGCACCCACCGACCTATGCGACGGTCGGGCGTGACTGCCCATGGTCGGCCGGGTAAGTCAGGCGGTGTCGAGACTCTCGCTCAGGCGAGTTATAAGTGGGCATGCTCCCACGCACCCACCAACCTAGGCGACGATTGGGCGTGGCTGCCCACGCTCGGTCGGGTAAGTCAGGCGGTGTCGAGACTCTCGCTCAGGCGAGTTATAAGTGAGCATGTTCCCATGCACCCACCGACCTAAACGATGGTCATGTGTGGCTGTCCACGCTTGGTTGGGTAAGTCAGGCGATATCGAGACTCTAGCTCAGGTGAGTTATAAGTGGGCATGCTCCCACGCACCCACCGACCTAGGCGACGGTCGGGCGTGACTGCCCACGCTCGGCCGGGTAAGTCAGGCGGTGTCCATGTTCCTGGGTGCTTATATTATGAATGAACATGCTCCTAAGTGCAAGCCAACCCTGAGGTCGATCCCGAGTCAGGGTCTTGGCCTGACCGAGTGACCGATCCCGAGTCAGGGTTTGGTCCTGACCGAATGACCGATCCCGAGTGAAGAATCTCAGTTAGCATATACAATTGATCCCAAGTCAGGGTTATACCTTGACCGAGTGATCAATCCCGAGTGAATAATCTCAGTTAGCATATATAATCGATCTCGGGTCAGGGTTATACCTTGATCGAGTGATCGATCCCGAGTGAAGAATCTCAGTTAGCATATACAATCGATCCTGAGTCAGGGTTATACCTTGACCGAGTGATCGATCTCGAGTGAAGAATCTCAGTTAGCCTATATAATCGATCTCTAGTTAGGGTTATAGCTTGACCAAGTGATTGCTCACGAGTAAAGAATCTCAGCTAGTTTATATGATCGAGCCCGAGTGAGTTCGAGGCCTAAGGTACGAGAAACTCTTATTTGCGATAACCGACAGGCCTTAGCCATGTACGAGCTAAACCGCGATAGCCTGCTGATGAATGGGCTGAACGCATGCCTCGAAATATCGACCGGCCGGCACAACCGATCGAGCGCTCCATGTCTAGTGAAAATCATTGGAGGAGAAAAACGTTAAGGGATGAGTGTCCGACCAAAGCAGTGTCAATAGCGCGGTTCTACTAAGTGAGCTAGGAACGATTGAACGGAGATACATCGGAGCAAGAAAATTCTAAGGAAAATTAATATTAAGCAAAAGTCCAAAGTTGCCAGGTTCATTACAGAGTTAATTGATTAAGTCAAAAAAGAACAAGACTGTCTGACTGAGTTATAAAAGAAAACAGGCTACATATTAAGTGAAGGGGGGAAGAGCGTCCTCGGGGATGAGCGCCTGGATCAGGGTGGGGTTCAAGACATTTGGAGGCAGATTTGTTGGGATGTGGCCGACATCCTTGAGTTGCTGCAGGGTGCCTTCCATGCCATACTTGATCATGTTGGCCGTGTGGCGAACTACCTATCGGAGGAAGGGTTCTGACTGAACATAGGCCAATCAAAACTCTTCCATCCAAGCCGGTTCTCCCAACTTGTAGGCCTCCAGCTCTCCCTTCAGCCGAGCTATCTCCGCGTCCCGAGCCGCCACTTCTGCTTCCTTGGCCCCCAGCTGAGCCTCCAGGGCCTTAAAAGCCTCCGCCTGGGCTGCCAACTCCTTTTCTTTGTTTGTCAGAGCCAGCTGAGTTTGATTGTGGGTGGCGACCGACTCCTTCAGCTGTTCCCGTAGGCCCTTGGCCTCGGCAGTTTTCTTGTCCAAATTGGAGCAGGCTCGGGCTTGGCGGGCGAGAGCAATCTTCTTCTGAGCCTCCGCGGTTTCCAGCCGATTGGACAGTTGATCTATTTCCCGGGAGGTAGCAGCTAGTACTTGGTGCTCCTCCTCCGTCCGAGCGTCAGCCTCCACTAACTGCATCTTCAAAGCAGTTATCTCAGAGCGGAGGAGCTCCAGGCCCTCCTCGCCAGGGGGAGGGTACAATGGCTCAGCTGGCTCTCCAGCTCCCTTATCATCAGATCCCCCGCCCGACGTTCCCTGGTGTTGGTGACTAGGGACTGAGCGACTGCTCGGCAGGCGACCCAAAACTGTACGAGAGCAAACGTTATAGATAGAAGTGTGAGTTACAAAGAGAAGAAGAAATTTACCTGAGTGGCGTCCATGAAGAAATTGTCAGCCAGACTCAGTGGGCTCCTTTCTTGGATCATTGCCATACCTTGATCCCAGCTTGCGACCAGTCGACCGTGTAAGTTGATTGGTTGAGGTTCTACAATCTGAGTCATACTGGTTGTTGAGGGAAGTTGCACATCCACCGGGTGTCGGGGGAAGACTGCATAGACAAGAGAGCAGCCACAACGTCTTCTCCCGAGGGATCCGCCGAGGCTGTTGAGCGAGAGAGCGCCTGGCTGGAAGTTGAGGCCACTGGGCGAGGTAGTCCCGAGCCGGAGGTAGAGGCTCTCAAGCAGGGAGGCGCTGAGCCCGAAGTCGGGGTGCGGCCGGATGAAGGAGCTACCACACTGCGCGCCTCCTCGGTCCAAGCCCGAGCCTGGGATGTGCTCAGGGAAATGGTCACTCGGAGGGGTTTTCTTGTTGCCCCCCCCCCCCCCCCCCCCCCGAGGTTGGCTGTTCTGCTACCGTCGCTGGTGCCTCCATACCCACATCCACCACTTGAGGCTCTACCTCAAAGTCCCCTGCCAGCAGCTCGGCTTCCGAATCATCTCTAGCATCCCTTGACTACACAGGAGCTGGAGCAATGTTTACCGGGGCACCTCCCGATTTGCGAACTCCTCTGCCACCCGGGAATTTAGCTCTGCCTCGTCCAGACCTAGTTCTTCAGCGAGGAGGGCGTTCATCATGGTTTTAGCTACAACATAGAAAAAGCTTTAGTTAGAGCTAAAATTTTGAAAGAGAAGAAAGAATTTACCAAAGGTGCCGGGCAAAGCTGTGGGAGTGTGGCTCAGCCGGAAGATATATAAAACAGGTTCGCTCAATAGCTTGCCGGCATGGAAGCGTAGCCCCCCGATCTTGGAGAATGCTAGTTGGAAGCCTGACTCCGAGCGATAACTCTTGGGCATGGGAGGTTGGGTAGACAGGTCCTCTACCCACTCGGTTGGCCAGGTCGGGGGTGGGGTCGAGCGCATATAGAAGAAATGAGACTTCCATCCCTTATTGGAAGAGGGGACCTTATCTAAGAAAGCTGATTTGGCTTGGGCTTGAAAGAAAAAATTGCCCAGCTCTTGCTTTTTAAGATAGAAGAACAATTGGAAGACTCGGGGGTTGAGAGGGACGCGGTATAGAAAAGATAACTACTGTCCCACACAAAATCCGAACAGAGTTCGGGGCCAGCAGAGAAAGGGGCACTTGGAAGTATCTACAGACCTCCGTAATGAATGGGTGTAGGGGAAACGACAAGAGTTAAAATGAGAGGTGAACCTATTTATACTGCATAGGGGATCAGGAGAGTCGTCGGATGCACAGGGGAAAAAGGCGGGATTAGATTCTGACCGTCGGTCTCCCGCTCATTCCCGATGCTTCTAGACCCGTTACCCTCCCACCGCATGAGCCTAACAGATGACGCTTTGTTGCAAGAGAATCCCAGTCAGGGAATGACACGTGGCAGAGGCGTTAAATGCCTATTTGATGGGGGATTCAACATTTAATAACTGAGATCCGGAGGCCATGATAAGACCCAGGGGTACGATATCGTGGGTATCCGACCGGGCGAATAACCTAGTCAGTCGGACTCCTCGCCTCCTTCGACTAGACTTGAAGGGAAGGCTTGTGATCCAGTCGGGTAGGTTTTCTGAGTTGATCGGGAGCCTGGTCGGATCAAGTCTTGGTCAGGTGAAGCTGGTTGAGTCAAGTCTTGGTCAGCCCAGGATAGGCGGGTGCACCAGACGCTGATCTAGCTTGAGTGATCAGAGTTTGAGGTTACTCGGGCTGGGGGTTAGTCAATGATATCCGGTCGGACGTTCCCGGTCGGGGATGTTCGGTCGGGCAAAGTTAGGAGCACTTGTCTGGCCCCCTGGAAAAGGAAGCACTCAGTACAGAGTGGTCCTCCCTGTCGGGGATTCCCGGTCGGGAGCTCCCGGTCGGGCGTTCTCGGTCGGGCACCCTGGGTCAGGCACCTTGGGACAGTTCTAAAAACGTGAGCAGTAGAGAAGCTTGGCTTATCTGACCGACCATCTTTACCCGCCTGGTCGGGGTCTGGTAAACCCGTAGTCGCCCGATCGGGCGACCTCGAGTGACCGAATGACCTCATCAACAATAAGATTTCCTAAATCTCTCCATTATGACGAAAAGACTTCTTGTTGGGACCGGGTGCATGCCGACGCGGGCACGTATTGTAATTGTTACATAATTACATGCAGCGGAAACAAAAGCATGAATAATTTCCTAAATTATTCTAACACATATCCTAAGCATGCAATGTGTTCACATAATCGTAATATAAAATTTTTGCAGAAAAGGAAATTACTCTACGAATTACCTTGCGCAACTTTGAAGAAGGGACTAGATCCAACCGTTAGCGTCCCTTGAAAGCTCCACCTCTATTCGTATCCACGCCGAGTATCGTCGGGACGACTTCGCTAAGCCATGAGTTTCGTGTTCACGAGAACTACTAGATCATCCGTGAACACGACGAAAACCGAGAGAGTAATCAAATCGAAAGACTCACCACCAAGGTTGGCCGAAGAGAAAGATTGTCGCAAGGAAGAACTTCGTCGCCTTGATGCTTCTCCTTGTGCTCACGGCAAGAAGAAAGAAGGAAGGCCTATGGCCGGCCAAGAGAGGGAGAGAAGAAGAGGAGAGAGCCCAAGCAATTCTTGGATCGATCACCTTTCATGGCACCCCTTGGGTCCTTTATATAGGGAGAGGTTTCTTAATACCCAAGCAAACCTCTCCTTGATTATGGAATAATTTCTCAATCAATCCATAATCAAGGCTCTCATGATCAAGATTCTTCTTCTTGATTATGGAATAATTTCTCAATCAATCCATAATCAAGGCTCTCTTTATTTTGGCATGATTATATAAAATTTATAAAACAAATCAACCATTGGTTCATTATATAAAATTTTATAAAACAAACCAACCATTGGTTCATTATAAAAATTTATATATATAAAATTTATATAACCTTTTATAAAATAAACCAACATTTGGTCTATTTTATAAAACAAACCAAAATAGTCTTATCCTCTTTGGTGGTGGCCGACCATGACAAGAAGAGAGGAGGCCCACTTCTTGGTCGGCCCATCTACCCCCAATTGGATCAAATCCCTTAATAAATTAAACTTATTTAATTCACCCATTAAGTCTTTAAAAGACTTAGTCATTCTATGCTTCCGATGCGTCTGAAATAAATTCAGTTTTGATTATTGTTTGGACTTACCAAAAATAGTCTATCTCGATTGGAGAATCCAATTCTTAACTCGTTTTAAATCCTTCAAATTACTCATTATGCGTGTGACGAAATAGGCTTTCAATTTATGTTGGCCGTCCATAATTGACTAATTAATTATAGAACGATCATGAGTGACACTTAGTAGTACATCATGATCCCCAATTAATTGAAAGATCAACTGTTGATCTCAGAAATGATTCTGAAACCCTTCAGCAGCTATAATGAATCGTGCCTCATTCCCTTCACCATTTTATACCCTCTTGGTTCAGGACATGGTCTATGTGTGTCAGTCCCCACTAGGCTGACTACGTCACACCTAGCCCAAGTAACGTTTCCTCGTCCTACGGATTCTAATTACTCTCATGTATTTAAGAGATTCATACTCTGAACATGTCATGCTCTGGCCAGATGCTTCGAGTAACAATCCGACGATAGGCCTCGGGTATACATCTCCTCGCAAGGAGTGGTGAATCCTTTGTAGGCTGTTCAAACATCTTCGGGCACTTCGGCTTATACCCAATCATCCTAGGTCCACACCTCCTTGGAGATGCTTGCTTAAGATGTCAAAGTATAAGTCTCCATGACCAAGATGACTTGAACACCGCAAGTCAAAGGAACATCGCACTTAAGCTCCAGTAAGAACTTCACTGACATATCTATATGTAGACTACCATATGAAGTTTTACAGCCAGTCACTCCAATGAATTAGTTCCCTTAACTAGCATTCATATTTATCTCCGGACATCTCCATGTCACCAGCCAGTGAGAATCAGCTGATTAGAGAATAAATAACCTATGCTAGTCTCAACAGAATTGATAGTGTCCGTATTTATCAATTCATCGACTAGGGACAATTTCAATACTTCACAATTGTACATGTAGAGATAATCACTAGTTGTGAATTCATCACAAATTCTCTCATGCTGTGAATTGTATTGCGGACATTCAGTAAATGAGCTTAAGATCTTAATCAAATAATCATGTATACTCAAATAGTGAATATTCATTTATTAAAAAAAATAAATGATTACAATCATAAGACGATTACCTTAGGACACTTCTCTCATGTCACTAACACTTTTGACATAATAATAACTTGTCAGGGTAGCCGACATTAATGAGGGTAAAATTGACCTTTTGATGGACATTTAGGTGGCTATGACAGACTTACAGACTGACTAAAACCACCAGAAGGTCAAACTGTCAACTGATCAGTTTTTAATGAGAAAAGATTGTCGACAAGATAGGGGGTCTCTTCCTTCCCTATATAAAGCCCCCCTGGTCCTTCAGAAATGAGGCTCCGGCAATTGAAATCTCTTCTCCCCATGTGCTCTTGTTTTTGGCCCCCGGGGCTATGGTGCAGTGGTAGGGTAACTAGTCGTTAACCCAGGCATCCGCGGTTCAATCCCTAGCTACGACGCACTTGCAGGAATTTTTTCTCCAAATGGGGCACGAACCCTGGGACGCTAGGCTTCTAGACTGCTCATCGTGAGTGCTTCCCGATTTACCCTGGTGACCGGTAGAAAACTTCCGTGGGGCCGGGCCGATCACCCCAGGTTCAATTTGTCTGCTGCCTGGTTAATCATTTTTTTTTGTTTTTGGTCTAACCCGAATTACTTGTGTCCCACTAGCTCTCGAGACCAACCCCGACTCATACGCTATCGCGATCGAGATCATCTTAGTTAGACTAAGTCATCCGAATAAGAACCTTCTTCACTTATCGACAGGATCAAATTGTTTCAATTTCATAAAATGCCTTCACAATTTCGCATGTTAAGAATCTGCTTAGTTCTAAGACCTCCACAATTTCTCAATTTTATCGAACATTAAAAGAAAGAGATTATTTAATAGTCTCAACTGATACGCATCAATTTGATCGATCACAGAAGCTTTTAAAATTCCAGTTGAAATTACTTCCTAATTAATTTCACCAATAAAATTCATGAGATTTTTTATATCATAATTGAAGTTGCCACTCTTCTCTTGCCTTAGATTGTTAGCTAGACTAAAAAAATTTATTTGTTATTAAATAATAATAATTATTATTAGATAATAGATCGGCCAAATTTTTATATTGAATATAAAAGAATTAAACAGTAATAACAACTCTATTTTGCATGTAAGATTTTGACCTTAAATCTAATCTATTAAATAAAAACATTTAAAAATAAATATCGACAATTAAAATTTATATTCTCTCTTTCAATATCTATCAATTATTTGTTGTACGATACATCAATAATTTCTTCAAAAAACTACAACAATCATTAGAGTGTGCGCAAAAGAAAAAAAAAAAGACAAACAAAAAAGATTAACTTGGTCCTCAGGGACCGATATCCAGAATCTTCCACCGAATGATCCAAATGACACAGAGACAATTATGCTAAATGTACGTAGACTCGATCACGATTCGAAATCGTTGGTTCGATAATTTATGGGAGGTCGATCCTTAATCTTAACCATCCAAGTCGGTTATGATTCACGGTTCAGAACCAAGGTTCGTAGAATCGCGATCCTACACAGGATCGATTTGGGGTCAGGATCGGATCGGTCAGGATCGGATCGTAAAATCGTACGATCCTATCAAAAACCCTTAAAATGAAAAAATATATAATTTTTATTAACACTATAATGAAAATAATCACGTTTAACTTCAAGAATATTCTATTTATTACAAGATGATCCAATTTAATTGTCAACCTATTAGATAATAGACATCTAAAGACTCATCATTTTAGAAAAAAGATATAACATAATATTATTAATCATAAACTAACTAAAAAATAATTAAATAGATATTTAAATAATTTTAAAACACTAACACTAACGAGGTAAAAGATAAAAAAAATAATAAAAAAGATTAATAATCTTCTGGGCCTCTGAAAAGGCTTTAAATAATATTTTTTAGGATTCAATCTTAAAACTAACTTGTAGATCTTTGAACGAGTTTCAATTTGATATATTATAGGTCACGTGGTTCAATCCGAGTCAAAAGTTATGACCTCTTAAAGCTTTCATCGATCCTGTTCCGATCCTGTTCCGATCCTGTCCGATTCTATACGATCCTGTCCGATCCTACCGATCCTGCTGCGATCCTGCTACAAAAAACGATTCTGCGCGATTCTGGATCGTTTTGTGGCCCAGGATCGTAGGATCGTACGATCCTACGATCCAGGATCGCGATTTTGCAAACTATGTTCAGAACCGTCGGTTCACGGTTTGTCACGGTTCGCCACGGTTCAAGATTATTATATTAAAAAAATTAAAAATTAAATTAAAAAAAATAAATTTTATTAAAAAAAAAGACTTGCACTTATATAAGTTGTCTACGTATCCCCTTAGAGTGTAGAGGAATCAAAGTCCATGTAGTTTTTTTTATATTTTTACCCTTTTACATTCTTTACATTTTCACCATTTATCACTCACTTCCATTTCCTCCCGTTCCCGTTGTATTTGTTCTTTTGGTATCAAATTCTTCGACTTCGTCTTCTGAAAGTTACAATCATTGGATTCGTTTCTCGGCTCTGGTTTAATCATCTAGTAATACTTGAGTTTTCAATGAGTCGGGAGACATAGTTGCTCATCGTTCATCTAATATGTTACCGCCGACACTGAACGTCTACTCCATAGCAATAGTTGACACTGCCAGAGAATCCCAATCGAGGAATGACACGTGGCAGAGGTGTTAAATGCCAATTTGACGGGGGATTCAACATTTAATAACTGAGATCCGGAGGCCATAATAAGACCCGGGGGTACGATATCGTGGGTATCCGACCGGGCGAATAACCTAGTCAGTCGGACTCCTCGTCTCCTTCGACTATGATTGAAGGGGAAGCTTGTGATCCGGTCGGGTAGGTTTTCTGAGTTGATCGGGAGCCCGGTCAGATCAAGTCTTGGTCAGGTGAAGCTAGTTGAGTCAAGTCTTGGTCAGGCCTGGATAGGCGGGTGCACCAGACGCCGATCCAGCTTGAGTGATCAGAGTTCGAGGTTACTCAGGCTAGGGGTCGGTCAGTGATATCCGGTCGGACGTTCCCGGTTGGGAGTCACTGGTCGGGGATGCTCGGTTGGGCAAAGTTAGGAGCACTTGTCGGGCCCTCCCGGAAAAGGAAGCACTTATTACAGAGTGGTCCTCCCGGTCAGGGATTCCCGGTCGGGAGCTCCCGGTCGGGCGTTCTCGGTTTGGCACTCTGGGTCGAGCACTTTGGGACCGTTCTAAAAACGTGAGCAGTAGATAAGCTTGGCTTATCTGACCGACCATCTTTACCCGCTTGGTCGGGGTCTGGTAAACCCGTAGTCGCCCGATCGGGCGACCCCGAGTGACCGAATGACCTTATCAGCAATAAGATTTCCTAAATCTCCCTATTATGACGAAAAGGCTTCTGGCATAATCATAACTTGTCAGGGTAGCAGACATTAATGAGGGTAGAATTGACCTTTTGATGGACATTTAGGTGGCTATGACAGAGTTACAGACTGACTAAAACTACCAGAAAGTCAGACTGTCAGCTGGTCAGTTTTTAATGTGAAAAGATTATCGACAAGACAAGGGGTCTTTTCCTCCCCTATATAAAGCCCCCTTAGTCCTTCAGAAAGGAGACTCCGACAATTGAAATGTCTTCTCCCCCTTGTACTCTTGTTTTTGATCCAACCCGAGCTACTTGTGTCCCACTAGTTCTCGAGACCGACTCCGACTCATACGCTATCGCGATCAAGGTCATCTTGGTCAGACCGAATTATCCGAGTGAGAATCTTCTTCACTTATCGACAGGATCAAATTGTTTCAATTTCATAAAATGCCTTCAGAATTTCGCATGTTAAGAATCTGCTTAGTTCTAAGACCTCCACATTTCCATCTTCAATTTTATCGAACATTAAAAGAAAGAGATTATTTAATATTTTTGCCTCTCTTCTCTTGCCTTAGGTGGTTAGCTAGACTAAAAAAATTTATTTGTTATTAAATAATAATAAAAATTATTAGATAATAGATCGGCCAAATTTTTATATTGAATATAAAAGAATTAAACAGTAGTAACAACTCTATTTAGCAGGTAAGATTTTGACCTTAAATCTACTCTATTAAATAAAAACATTTAAAAATAAATATCGACAATTAAAATTTATATTCTCTCTTTCAATATCTATCAATTATTTGTTGTACGATACATCAATAATTTCTTGAAAAAACTACAACAATCATTAGAGCGTGAGCAAAAGAAAAAAAAAAAGACAAACAAAAAAGATTAACTTGGTCCTCAGGGACCGATCCTGAATATTCCTCCGAATGATCCAAATCACACGGTGACAATTAGGCTACATCTACATAGATCCAATCACGATTCAAAATCGACGATTCGACGGTTCGGAATTATCGGTTCGACGATTCGGAACTGCCGGTTTCGACGGTTCGGAACCGTCGGTTCGACGGTTCATGGGAAGTCGACCCTTAACCTTAACCGCCCAAGCCGATTACGGTCCACGGTTCGGAACCGCCGGTTCAGGGTTCGCCACGGTTCAAGATTATTATATTAAAAAAAATTAAAAATTGAAAATTAAATTTAAAAAAATAAATTTATTAAAAATATCTTGCACTTATATAAGTTGCCACGTATCCTCTTAGGGTGTAGGGGAATCAAAGCCCACGTAGTTCTTTTACAATTTTTACCCTTTTACATTCTTTACATTTTTACTCGTTATCACTCACTTTCATTTCTTCCCGTTCCCGTTGTATTTGTTCTTTCGGTATCAAATTCTTCGACTTTGTCTTCTGAAAGTTGCATTTTTTGGATTCGTTTCTCTGCTCTGGTCCAATTATCTAGTAATGCTTGAGCTTCTAATGAGTCGGAAAACATAGTTGATCATCGCTCATCTAATATTTTGCCGGCGGCACTGAACGTCTGCTCCACAGCAACAGTTGACACTAGAGAAACTAAAATTTCTTTTGCGATCACGGAGAGAACGGGAAAACTTTGAGCCTTCTGTGACCACCACTTCAAGATATCGAAATCTTCGCCTTCTGCTTCATTAAAATTAAAAGAAATCGTAAAATAATTATCAAGTTCTTGTGTGGAACTTGAGGATCCTCGTGGACGTTTCGTCCATTCTTTTAATAAAAGTTATGTTTTTGTAAGTTTTAAATTAGTAGTAGTAGGTTATTGTGTTTCAGAAATATTAATTTATGTTTCATATTTAACATAATATTGATTATAAAGATCATATAAATAATTTCTAATATTATATATAATATTAGCTGGATCCAGAGAGGAAGAATCTTTAATAGGAGTTAAAGCGTTATAATATAAAGTTAACATTTCTTGTAAAACTTCTACTTTAAATTAAGATCTAAAGCAAATGCAATTAAATAAATTTTAAGAATAAAATAAAAATATTTTTCCTATTTAATTTTCATAGCTAATATACATAAACTTAAAACTTCATTATTTACATATTCATTTAATATTAATATTATACTACAAAAATTCACTAAAATTAAATGATCAGTGGGATAATAAACACCGGAAAGTTATTCAGTTGCATCGTTAAAAACTTTTAAAATTTCACAAATATTACTACAAATATTCAATTGTTGTGAAAATAAATATATATTAGTATTACTATTTTGTGCAAAAAATAAACATAATAAATCTTTATATTGAAATGAATCTTGTAATAATTGATATGTTGAATTCCAACGTGTTGGAACATCACGTGGAAATTTTTTATGTGTTATTCCATTAGCTTTACAAAATTTACCCCATTGTTTTATCATAGATAGATGGGACCATAAGTATGAAATTGCGATTCTAATTGGTTGAATATAATTTTGTAAAAGTTTTAATCCATCTTGAACACATAAATTTAAAACATGACATACACAACGAATATGAAAAAATAAACCACCAATAACAGGTTGACAAATAAATTTTAGTTCATCTATAAAAGCGGTATTAGAACTGTTAGATCGTGACAAGCAAGCTAGAGGGGGGTGAATAACGTCATTCAATTTTCTTCCTACAATCGTTAGTGCGCAAGAGGAATATACTAAATAAAACAAAACCTAACGAAGAAAGAACACACCTATTTACGTGGTTCGGAAATAGAACTCCTACTCCACGGCTGCTCGTAAGATGGGCGATCCCTAATCCGTCGGTGGATGATTCCCTGGAGCACCTCCTGTTAGATCTCGTAGATCCTTGTGGGTGGAGAAACCTCACCACAACTCCTGGACACTACCTGAGCAATACAGGCTACTAACAAGCTTTCTCCAAGCAAGTTTCGCCGGAGAAGAAAAGCTTGAAACGAGCTCCTTTAAATAGAGCTCGAGTCTGAAATGACCGCTACCAGTCGACTGCCCCTGGAGCAGTCGACTGGTCCCACTCAGATTTGAACGTTACAAGCCCAACATTCAAATCATCAGCCATCACCAGTCGACTTGTAACGACCCGGCCCGTCGACCCGACCCCTCGACCCTCGGTCCCTTAGGCGGCCAAATTTCATTTTTGGCGGCCCAACAACCTGACCCCTTTGGTCGTCGACCGTCGACCGTCGGCTCATCGTACCTGCTTGTCCATGGTACCTCGGATGCGCATGCAAGCCCACGGCTTGCCTCCATGCCACCCTTCACCTTAAGACATCCAACCAAGTCTATGTGTACCTGCAAACCTGTACACTCACATACACATATTAGACCAATAACAAACCCTAACTTAACCATATTGACACACACATCAAAACCCATGATCCTCCAGATCATACTTGGGTCGATTGCCCCAACAAGAACTAGCATTGTCTAATGATATTGAAAATATTTGATGAGTCAATTCATATTCTTCTAAAATTAAGTGTAATAATTATGCAATATTATGAGCAGTATGTGATTCATCAAAAACTCTATAAGCTAACAATCTTTTTTAGAGGATCCAAGAGTTATCAATCCAATGGCATGTCACACCCATATAAGAATGAGTTTGCCAATGATCACTCCAAATATCGAAACATAAAGAAACTTTATTATTTAATTTACTAAATTCATCAATTAAATTCTTTTTTTCTTGTTTTACTAATCTTTTAATTATACGAGTAAGTGTAATCCTAGGTACACGTTTAGCAACAGGATTAAGAGATTCTTTACAAAAATCTTCAAATGTGCATTTAGATCCAAAACTAAAAGAAAGATGTTCTACGGAAACAAATTTAGCTAATGATTATCTTAATTTATTATCCGAATATAAACAAAACCAAAATCAGTACTACTACCACTAGAAAATTAGATAATTGTGTTTGGAATTTGTAGGAAGCATTGCAATGCTTACATTTTGCACGCAATTCTCCCGACGGAAGTGTGACATTCTCAAAATGTTTAGTGAAAATAGAAGATTTTAAAGGAGGATTTTCCTGAACCTTAGAAGTAATCACATCGGTACTTCCTTGTGTTTCGGGGATCGGAGGGCGTTAGGGCTGAGCCTCGGTCTCATTATCGATGAATTGAATTTGAAGGTTGGGATCCTCGTACGCTATTTCTTTCCCCCTCTGAGATCGAGATGATGAAGCTCCGTGACCACCTTCCATTATCGTCGAAAAATGAAGAATGCGGAGAGAAGTTGAGACTTGAGATTTGAGAATGAGAGATTGAGAGAAAAGATGTATGTGAAAATGATGAAATGAACTCCCTATTTATAGAGTTTGGATCATAACGGTCACTAAATCATAGCCATTGATCAAAAAACGGTGATCTCAACCGTCGAAAAAAACAAAAAACCCCTTCCCAACGGCACTGAATCGACGATTCAGTGCCGTTGGAACCGGCGGTTAATCGCCGGGTCTCCGATTTTGCTGCGCCAAACCGGGTCAACGGGCCACCCGACTCGTTGACCCGAGCCGGGTCCGGGTTGGACTCGGCCCGGGGTCGGGTCTACATCTACAATGATCCATCCATTTTTATTTTATATTTTTTTTATTGATCCCGCCCTATCTTTGTCACCGTATGAACAGCCAACGTGGCAACATGGCCCGGCTAACTTCAGGGTCCATGTCATTGTACGGGTAGCCAGCTTGACACACCCTAGCCGGTCCCAGGGTCTATGCCGGCCGGTCGGACTCAAGGCGGCCGGTCAGAATAAATGTAGCGGTTCATCCGATCGGTCAATCCCGGCCGGCCATCATAAGGTTATTATACCTCGTTTAGTCGGGTGCATCCGCCCGGCCATAGAAGGGCTACACGCCTAATTGCTCGGGTGCTTCCGCCCGGCAACCCTTCACATACATAGTCCCCCAGGCTTGCACGCTCGGCGCCCACCCGGGCACTCTCTCCCCCAAAATCCCCCAGGGATAACGACAAAATACACCTGCACCAGCTGCAGATAATAGGCTGTCACCACTCGTGTGAACTGACACTCCCTGGTACGCCGTCCTGTCGCGCTGTTGTCGTCAGGCGGCGCCGTTGGTGTCAGGCGGCGCCTGTCAGAGACGTACAGAAACCTGTCTGTGTCCTCACATAAGACAAGTAGTATACGACAAGGAATGTTGGCTACAAATCGACAGAATCATACAATATCCCCTGACTCCGTCAGAGAATCCTGACACAGGTCAGACTTGGTCCTTTTCCCCGGCTATATAAGCCCCTCCCCTCCTCATTATCAGGTACGCGCGCATAGCCCCTCGTCTACAGTGCTCCTCTATTTGCTTGTTCACCGGAGTACTGACTTGACCGTCGGAGGGCCTTGCCGGGACGCTTCCCGGCTAGGTTGCTAACGGTCATCTTCTCCAGCAGGTTCAGGTCATCCCGTCGGAGATCCACCAGACTACTTCTTCTTCCATTCGGTCGGAGGACCCCCCTCCCCACTTGCTGAGTCATTCTGGAGCGAGGACATCCCGTCGGCATCCACGTCACTCCTCTCTACACCGTCATCCGGTTGCGGCTCCATTTCGCTCGGCGACAGGATCAAATTTGGCGCTAGAAGAAGGGCTTTCTGCCTGATCGAGAGCGAAGGATGGAAAACCCCAATCCACTTACGGTTACTCTTTCGCCAGAAGAATATGAAATGCTGATGGCTGTCCGAACACAGAAGGCACAACAATCACATCCGCCAACCGGTAGTCAAGGGGCCCGGCCCCCTGGGCCCTCTATACGGGGAAATTCAGAAGGTATGGCTGCTCAGCCCGACCCCTTCATTCCTAATTTTCCCCGAGCATTTTTCCGGAACGAGGCCCACTCGGCCCCGACCGAAGCTTCAGCGTCCAGCCTGGCGCATCAGGCACGCCCAGATAAAGGGAAAGGTTTAGCCGACCCCGCGGCGGCCTGTCCGACTCACAGCCCTTTCTCTCCACAAATTCTTGGAGATCCCGTCCCCAAGCATCTACGGTTCTTCACCATGCCTGAGTACTCGGGGGCCAGTGACCCCGAGGAGCATGTCATGAAGTTTGAGAGTGCCGCCTTGTTGCACCAATACCCGGAGGGCGTCAAATGCCGCGCTTTCCTGACAACCCTCTCCGGGCAGGCTCAACGATGGTTCGACGGACTCCCGGATGGATCGGTCGGGAGTTTCGCAGAAGTGAAGCGGCTGTTTCTGCAACATTTTGCAAGCAGTCGGAGGCATCATAAGACCAACCTCAATTTGTTCGCTCTGAAGCAAGGTCCGAAAGAATCACTCCGGGCCTACATCCAGAGGTTCAATGGAGTAGCTATAGAGGTGCCCAATACCACGCCAGAAGTACTGGTCACAGCTTTCTCACAAGGGCTCCAAGAAGGTGACTTCTTCCGATCCCTGATCAGGAAGCCACCAAAGGATTTCGACAGCCTGCTCGGGAAGGCTGTTAAGTATATCAATGTAGAGGAAGCGCAAGCCGCCCGAAGGAAGGAAGTGATAGTTAGCCCACAGCCCGCACCTCAACACAACAGATCGCCAGGAGGACCAATTCGCAATCCCCGACCGGCCGATCGGCCTGGAATGAGGCCCCAGCAAGTGCAAGTGGCACAGGGGAATTGGCCCAACAGATGGGCACCGTATTGTGCGTTTCACCAGTGTAATACGCACAGCACTGAAGACTGCCGAGCGGGCGGCAGAGCTCGGACCCCACTCGGCAGGGGTCAAGGACGATAAACCCCGCAGGGGCGCGGGCGTGGTCATGGAGCCACATCCCAACAAAGACAAAGGCGTGATACCCCCGCCGCCCGGCAATTGTTTCCTCAGCCCGAGCAGGAAGAGGCGGAGGAACTTGACGAAGATCAAGCGAATCACCAGAACGCCGTCCGAGGAGGCGTCAATGTGATTTTCGGCGGTCCGACCGGAGGCGACTCCAACCGAGCCAGAAAGACGCAGGTGCGCGGACTGGAAATTCACTAAGTCGGAGTCAGCACCTCTCAAGCTCAAGGGCCCCAAATCAGCTGGGGGCCGCAGGATTTACAAGGATTGGAGGTGCCGCACGACGACCCGCTGGTCATCACGGCTGTCATCGCCAACTACGAAGTCCACCGCACCATTGTGGACACCGGCAGCTCGGTAAATATTTTATATAAACGAGCTTTCGATCAACTGCAAATTGAATTATCGCAGCTGGAGATGGTGGCTACTCCCCTGTTCGGATTCACGGGGAACGAAGTACAGCCGATCGGACAGATACGGCTAGCCGTCTCACTTGGAGAAGAGCCACTCAAGAGAACCCGATGGACCACGTTTCTGATTGTGGATGCGCCAGCTGCCTACAACGCCATTCTCGGTCGACCGGCTCTCAACGAATTCAAAGCGGTAGTCTCCACCTACTACCTCAAGGTGAAGTTTCCGGTCGGCGACAGGGTCGGCGAGGTGAAGGGCAATCAGACCGTGGCCCGGCGCTGCTATGCTGATGATGCCCGCTCGGGAGGTCAGAAGGCAAGGCGGGCAGATAGCAGTTGCAACATGGATTATCAGACGAATTGAAGCAGTCCCTGGTCGACTCCCTCACTCGTAACCGAGTCGTCTTCGCTTGATAGGCCAAAGGTTTATGCGGGGTCCGACCAGAAGTTGACGAGCTCCAGATAGGCGTTTACCCGGGTACACAGCCCGTAAAACAAAGGGGACCATAATTGCGATTATACAGAGAGCTAGAGTGATGTAATCTTGTAAAACGCAGCATTCTAGCTATAATGAAAGGCTCTCCCGACCGAAGTTATCGGTCGGCCACACAAGGCAAGTCATACCTGGACGGGACGCGGGCTGACGCGTCGTACCCTCCAGAAGCCTAAGTCGGCGATTGACTGAAAGCGTTAGCCCACTCGGAAGCCTGGATTGGTTCCCGGTCGGAAGCGTGGCGGCCCACGTGGAAGATTGGTCCCTCCAGAAGCCTGCGAAGCCTAACTAACATATTTATAGACTGGTTTGGTTCCCCGACCGGGCGTGTGGCGACCCACACCCCTCAGTCGGACCAACCAGCCGGCTAACTTAGCCATTTTCCTAACTTGGTTTGGCTCCCCGACCGGGTGTGTGGTGACCCACACCCCTCAGTCGGACCAACCATCAGGCTAACTTACATAGCCATTTTCCTAACTTGGTTTGGCTCCCCGACCGGGCGTGTGGCGTCCCACACCCCTCAGTCGGACCGACCAGCCGGCTAACTTACACTTAGCCATTTTCCTAACTTGGTTGGGTTCCCCGACCGGGCGTGTGGCGATCCACACCCCTCAGTCGGACCAACCATCAGGCTAACTTACATAGCCATTTTCCTAACTTGGTTTGGTTCCCCGACCGGGCGTGTGGCGTCTCACACCCCTCAGTCGGACCGACCAGCCGGCTAACTTACACTTAGCCATTTTCCTAACTTGATTTGGTTCTCCGACCAGGCGCGTGGCACTCCACATTTCTTGCGACTTAAGGCAAACGCTCTCCCGCCCAAACATATTCAGCATATCTCTCATCGACTAACAATATTCGTCCGGTCGGACGCATTCACAATGTACGGACGCGTGGCGACCCACGCTCCCTTCAGTCGGGAATAGTTATTCTGCGATTAAAGCGGAGGTGATGCCGTTAAGGCGCCGGTCGCCTCGGGCGTGTCACATCACCTCATTCGACTTAGAATGTCGCGTCTCCATTAATTGACTGACTCGGGCAATCACGAGAAAATCGTCTGGGGGCGCGTGGCACTCCACATTTCTTGCGACTTAAGGCAAACATTCTCCCGCCCAAGCGTGTTCAACATACCTCTCATCGACTAACAACATTCGTCCGGTCGGACGCATTAACAATTTACGGGGACGTGGCGGCCCACGTTCCTCCGATCAAAATCTTCATCCGCCCGGACATCTTCATCATGTCAATGGCTAGTCGGGGATGCGTGGCGGCCCACGCTCCTCTATCATGCTTCGTCCAGCCGGACGGCCTCGTTAAAAAAGTCAGGTGCGTGGCGGCCCACGCCCCTCTCGACTAACAATCTCCTTCCGCCCAGACAGGGCAAGCATACACAGCGCCAGCTGTTGAGCATCGTGTTAAGCCGGCCGGATATTAAAAGGGCAAAATCGCTCGGCCACAGAATGGTCGTACCCACTTGTAGTCCAGTCAGTCGGACTGATCGCCTCCTTCGACTAGACTTGAGGGGAAGACTATTGATCCCGCCCTATCTTTGTCACCGTATGAACAGCCAACGTGGCAACATGGCCCGGCTAACTTCAGGGTCTATGTCATTGTACGGGTAGCCAGCTTGACACACCCTAGCCGGTCCCAGGGTCTATGCCGGCCGGTCGGACTCAAGGCGGCCGGTCAGAATAAATGTAGCGGTTCATCCGGCCAGTCAATCCCGGCTGGCCATCATAAGGTTATTATACCTCGTTTAGTCGGGTGCATCCGCCCGACCATAGAAGGGCTACACGCCTAATTGCTCGGGTGCTTCCGCCCGACAACCCTTCACATACATAGTCCCCCAGGCTTGCACGCTCGGCGCCCACCCGGGCACTCTCTCCCCCAAAATCCCCCAGGGATAACGACAAAATACACCTGCACCAGCTGCAGATAACAGGCTGTCACCACTCGTGTGAATTGACACTCCCTGGCACGCCGTCCTGTCGCGCTGTTGGTGTCAGGCGGCGCCGTTGGTGTCAGGCGGCGCCTGTCAGAGACGTACAGAAACCTGTCTGTGTCCTCACATAAGACAAGTAGTATACGACAAGGAATGTTGGCTAAAAATCGACAGAATCATACAATATCCCCTGACTCCGTCAGAGAATCCTGACACAGGTCAGACTTGGTCCTTTTCCCCGACTATATAAGCCCCTCCCCTCCTCATTATCAGGTACGCGCGCATAGCCCCTCGTCTACAGTGCTCCTCTATTTGCTTGTTCACCGGAGTACTGACTTGACCGTCGGAGGGCCTTGCCGGGACGCTTCCCGGCTAGGTTGCTAACGGTCATCTTCTCTAGCAGGTTCAGGTCATCCCGTCGGAGATCCACCAGACTACTTCTTCTTCCATTCGGTCGGAGGACCCCCCCTCCCCACTTGCTGAGTCATTCTGGAGCGAGGACATCCCGTCGGCATCCACGTCACTCCTCTCTACACCGTCATCCGGTTGCGGCTCCATTTCGCTCGGCGACAGGATCATTTATAATTTTAATATCTAATTCTTAAATTAATTAATTTTGAAAATGTTCCATACGAAGACTCGTTATGAGAAAATTGACGTAAACTTCTTGCATACAAACTCAACTTCCTCTTCAGTCTTTATATTAGAAAAAAATTATTTTCACTTACTAATATAAAGTTTCATGTATTTCAACTACCAATTTACAAATTTACTCTCAGGGGGCGTTTGGTTTGAGGTAATAAGGACTAGGGAATGGGAATGGATGGTAATCATTCCCATTAACATTGTTTGGTAAGTGTCAATGGGAATGAAGATAAGGGAATCATTCCCTCATTTTCATTCCCTACTCCCCCCTCATCAATCAAATTCCTCAATCATTCCTTCCTTTTCATATATCCAAAACACTCCTTTTTTATTTTTTATATTTCATTTTATATTATCTCATTTTACTTTCTCTCTCTACATTTTAAAATTTCTCTCTACGTATTTATTCTTTTCTCTCTACATTTTCTATTATTTTCTCTCTCTACCTTTCTGATCTCATTTTCTCTTTATTTATTTTCAATATTACTTTCTCTCTCTACCTCTCATATTATAATTTATCTATCTTAATTTTTCACCTTTTTTTAATATATTTTCTATATCACTTTTTCTCTATATTTTCTATATCACTTTCTCTCTCTACATTCTCTATATCACTTTCTCTCTCTATCTTTCTCATCTCATTCTCTCTCTCTATATTTTGTTAATCACTTTCTCTCTCTACCTCTCTTATCATAATTTATTTATCATTATTTATCATTTTTTTGTATATTTCATATATCACTTTCTCTCTCTACATTTTCTATATCACTTTCTCTCTCTACCCTCTCATCTCACTTTCTCTCTCTACCCTCTCATCTCACTTTCTCTCTATATAATTTCAATATCATTTTCTCTCTCTACCCCTCTTATTATAATTTATCTATCTTTATTTTTTACTTTTTCTCTATATTTTCTATATTACTTTCTCTCTCTACATTTTCTATATCACTCTCTCTCTACCTCTCTCATCTCATTTTCTCTCTATATATATTTTCTATATCACTTTTCTCTATATTTTCTATATAACTTTCTCTCTCAATATTTGCTATATCACTTTCTCTCTATCTTTCTCAACTCATTCTCTCTCTGTATATTTTGTTAATCACTTTCTCTCTCTACCTCTCTTATCATAATTTATTTATCATTATTTATAATTTTTTCTATATATTTCATATATCACTTTCTCTCTCTACATTTTCTATATCCCTTTCTCTCTCTACCCTCTCATCTCGTTTTCTCTCTATAATTTCAATATCACTTTCTCTCTCTACCCCTCTTATTATAATTTATTTATCCTTATTTTTTTACTTTTTCTCTATATTTTCTATATTACTTTCTCTCTCTACATTTTTATGGATTCCCATTACTAAAGTTAAACTGAACCAAACATCATCAATGACAATAATTTTCATTCCAGGATTTGAACCAAACACTACCAATGGAATCATGATTCCCATTCTCATTAACCCCTCAATGAATCCCATTACCATTCCGATTAATAAATTTGAACCAAACGTCCCCTCAATTTTTAAGGTACAAAAGTCTGAAATAAAGTATAATTTTTTTTAAATTCAACATCATTTAATGAAAATCTAATATATTTTCTATTAAATTAAGTACGACCTAATCAATTTATCCTAAGCTAATTGATTGGTATGAACTCATAATCAATTGATCAGACGGAAAAAGAATTGTGCTCAATTTGATAAAAAATATATTAAATTCTAATTTAAATGTGCTAAATTTAGAAAATATTATATTTATTTTTGGACTTTTTATACCTATAAAAAATAAGAGTGATGTTCTCTCACGATAAATACAACCGACCTATTACCGATCAATTTTTAATCGATCGACGCTCCCCAATCAATTGCCTCAATCGATTAGAGTAGCTTCAATCCATTGTGAGCAACTTTGATCAATTCTCGATCAACTGAATTTGGAAAAAGAGTTATATTCAATTTAATAGTAAATATGCTATATTCTAATTATATGATATTGAATTTAGAAAGAATTATATTTTATTTTAATTTTTTTTCTAAAATTAATAGGTTAATTAAGTAAATCAGTATGTATGAAAAAGTTAAAATAAATAAAATTTTACATGCGAGGAATAAAAATAAATTTTTTCTAACATTGAATTTTGAACATAAAATTTTAGATATAATTAAGTATTTAAAAATAACTTATTGACTCATCTAAAGGTTACCACTATGGAAGAAAAATCTTTATAATAAGTTGAATTTAAAATTTAATTTTTAAATAGCTGATTAGCCTCTCAAAGATCTAAATTGCCATTCCCGGGACAAAAACCAATCCCTCCACTTTTATATTTTTAATATCACCACGTCACAAATTTCTTCAATGTTTTTTCTTTACAATCTCGGCAGCAAAATCTTGTCGATCAAGCACTCCACTTTTTTGTTTTCTTCCCAAACAAAGTTTCCTGTCCTTCCTGTAATCCACACATAAAATAATATGCAAAATCTCGATTTGGTATAACGTGGAGAAACCGAGAAAGGAAGCACTCCAAACACTGCCAAATAATCTCATCGAATGCCGCTTTTTGGCCTCAGAATTAATTAGCATCGGCCAATTGCTTGTTCAATCTCACCTCATATATTTGTAACCGCCGCATGGGCAAGTGATCAAGATCCAATTTTGGATTTGCAGTTTGGATTTTGCAGGCTGCGTTTGGGAAGGTGCGCTAGAATCGGCAGTCCAATCTTGTTCTTGGAAGAAAGTTTTCATTTTAGATTTCTCAGGAAAAACAGAGACAGACGCCCCTTTTGCATTTGTTCTGTTAATTTTCTTTTTACAAACATCTGTGCTGCGGTAATTCTCCACCGAAAAGTTCTTCGGGGTAGATTCAGCAGTTCTTCAGTGGCGGACCGCAGCAGCAGCAGCGAGCGGGAAGGCCCAGGCTTTTTGTCCTCCACCTACGCTCCTCGCTCGCTCACTCAGTCAGAGTTCACGTTCCTGTTTCCACTTCACTCTTCTCTGGCCTCACCATGCCAAGCCTCTTCTGGGGTTCCTTCTTTCTCTTCCTCGTGCTCCTCGCCGGAGCCGACGCCGGCGGGGAGAAGAAGGCCGCGGCTGGCTCGAAGCCGTGGATGGACACTGGCGGGCTGAGCCGCGCGGCATTTCCGGCGGGGTTCACGTTCGGGACAGCGGCGTCGGCTTACCAGGTCGAGGGGATGGCGCACAAGGACGGCCGTGGCCCCAGCATCTGGGACGCCTTCGTCCAGATCCCAGGTAAGTTCCGGGCGTGCCTTGGAACCGAGGTTTGCTGGCTCTTGAGATGGTTTATGCTTCAATTTGTGTGCTTTATTTACTTGAGCAGGGGAGATTGCAAATAATGCCACCGGCGATGTCACTGTGGATGAGTACCATCGCTACAAGGTAATCTGATTCATCACTCATGTGAACTTTGTCTTGTCACTAGTATTTTCAAAGTTCTAGAGCAGCAAACTTGTTTGGAGATTTCTTGATTCGGAGCATGATGTTGGGTTATAGTTTTTGCTAGTGCATTTCTTGTGTTTGTTAGAAGATGCTCGATCACCCTGGTTTAAGAAACGCTGTTGACAGATTTTGAGAAAGAAAGGAATGCTTTCTATTTAATTCAAGTTTTGTCATGAAATATCTGCTGCACAGGAAGATGTGGATATCATGAAAAAGATGAATTTTGATGCATATAGGTTCTCGATCTCTTGGTCCCGGATTTTCCCAGGTAATCAGTAAACATCAATTTAACAGCCATCTTTAATGCTTGTTGCACAGTTTGCTGTTGTTATTATCGTCGTATTTGATTTTCTTTCTGACACATGTAGAGGGAGCCGGAAGAGTGAACTGGAAGGGAGTGGCTTATTACAACAGACTGATAGACTACTTGATTCAGCTAGGTAGGATACCATGAATTTATGTTCCAAACAGAAACCTAAGTTTTCGATCATAAAGTAGGAGCCCTGCACTAAATGTTATCAACATTTCTCTTCTAGGCATTACTCCCTATGCAAATCTCTATCACTATGACCTCCCAGAGGCACTAGAGAAGAAGTACAATGGCTTGTTGAGCAAACAGATAGTGTAAGTTCCTGTTCCGAAAGTCTTTCGATTTTTTTGCACTGCTACTTGTTTTATCAGTAAATTTATGTCATACTAATGTATTAGAAGTAGCCTAAACTACGATTACGAAAACTCTACCACATATAAAGAAACACTAAATATTGATGCAACTTAATTTCAGTTCATCTACTGTCATTTCTGAACTCAGATATTAAAGAAGTTACTGAATTTCTGAAGGGGAAAATGAATCCATCACACCGGAACTTACCAGAATCAACTGGTAAAAGTGTATTAATGAATATAACTTAGCTCATAATCCGGAAGCTATTGATTTGACAGTAGAAGAGATTAAAATCTAAATTGAAGAGATCAAATGCCTAAGTTTTTATGTTTTTTACTGATAGTACTTTATCCATCTGTGTTTGCTATGCAGGGAAGATTTCGCTAATTATGCAGATTTCTGTTTCAAGGTTTTTGGCGATAGGGTGAAATATTGGATGACATTCAATGAGCCAAGGGTAGTAGCAGCTCTTGGCTATGATGATGGTACATTTGCTCCTGGAAGGTGCTCAAACTGTTCAGCTGGCAACTCTGCTACCGAGCCTTATATTGTTGCACACAATTTGATTCTATCTCATGCCGCAGCTGTTACAAGATACCGCGAGAAGTATCAGGTGATTACATCCTTCAACTTAATTTAATTCTTAGCATGGAAATTACAGTTATACTTGTCTTCATGCTATAATATTTTATAGGCCATGTTGATTTGATATATCACTGAGTTAGAAATTTTGCTACATAATCAGGCTCAACAAAAAGGTAGAATCGGAATACTCTTGGACTTCGTTTGGTATGAACCACTGACAGATTCAAAGGATGACCAAGATGCAGCACAAAGATCAAGGGATTTTCATATCGGATGGTAAATTGCAAAAACAGCATTTTTCGAAAGAAATATGGTTAATAAATACTGTCAAGATACAGATAAAGGATACTCTATATTTCTCCAGGTTTCTGCACCCAATCATTTATGGTGAGTATCCGAGGTCAATGCAAATGATTGTTCGCGAAAGGCTACCGAGATTCACAGAAGAAGAAATCAAAATCGTCAAGGGTTCGATTGATTATCTGGGCATCAATCAATACACTGCCTACTACATGAGCAGTCCTCAACATCCCAACCAAGGAAAACCCACTCGATATCAATCAGACTGGAATGCTCAATTTTGGTGTAAGTCACCTGCACACACTACTACTGGATGCATGAACAACTCTTTGAATGCTTAGACTGTACATTTACTGAATGTAGACTGTATATTATCATTCACTGAGAGGCAAACTATACTTTGTCTTTGCAGATGAACGCAACGGTGTGCCAATTGGTCCAAGGGTAAGGCTCTTTTCTTCTTGTTAATGTAGTAGTTTAAGGGATGATAAATATTCATAGCACCAATGTTTTACCAATCGCAGGCACACTCCACCTGGCTTTACATTGTTCCATGGGGAATGTACAAAGCTGTGACTTATGTCAAGGAGCACTATGGCAATCCTGTTGTAATCTTATCAGAAAATGGTACAGAAGATCCATTTCCTCTTCTACTTAGCAGTATCTCCTTCCCATTTGACTCATGATCGATAACCTTGGTCGCAGGAATGGACGATCCTGGTAACATCACTCTTCGACAGGGTCTGCATGACACGGTCCGAATCAACTACTATAGGAGCTACATAAGCCAGCTGAAGAGGGCGATCGACGACGGTGCCCACGTCATCGGCTATTTTGCGTGGTCCTTGCTGGACAACTTCGAGTGGAGGTCGGGGTACACGTCAAGGTTTGGACTCGTCTATATCGACTACAAGACCCTCCGGCGGTACCCGAAGATGTCTGCCTATTGGTTCAGGCAGATGCTGCAAAGAGGTCATTAAGAAGCAGTGATTAGTCGAGGATGACTGCGCTGTTTCATGTTTCGTTGTATTATCATCTCGCTACGTAGTGTATCATGTAGCTCTACTGAAGTAGCTGCCAATAAAGGAGGTTTAGACGCTGTCGATCATCGCGGAAAGTTTCATGTATTTCTCTAATTGGTGTGAGACTACGAATTACCTTTTGTTTCAGTCTAAGTCAACGCAATTGTGTCCTATGTTTATGTTTATCGGCTAGTTATAATTATCAAAAATATGAACGCGTCTAGAAATCCAGCACGAATATGAACAGATTCGGCGGGCGGCGCCGCGGGAGTCAAATTCCGGCGGCGGATTGCACAAACCACCGTCCTAGGACTTCAGCTGAATTAGTCAAATATGACAGCGCCTACGTCACCGGCTATTCGTCATCGCTTTGCTTATGGGAATGACGATCGTAAATTCGTAATGGATACGGCCTGCAAAAGGCATTTGAATTCGATCCGGTCAACAATTCATTGTATGCGACGTCAACCTTCACAAAGAAAACAATTTCTAGGGAGGCTATAAATATTTCTTCACGAATCGATCGGCTGCCTGCATCTTAGTAAACGCCCTGTTATTGGGGTAATGCTTATTGTTTCATTAGAGCGGATGGACGGAGCAGCTGGGGATCCAAGAGGAAAACGAAAGGCGGCGACGCCGACGACGGCGAGGCAGGGTGACCGAGATCATAACGGGGACGAGGAGGAAGAGATGGAGCAGTTCTACGCTTTGATCGGCAAGATCAGAGAGATAAAGGAATCGCTCTCGGGATCGACGACCACTGCGCCCAAGCGTTCTAAAGCAGCGCCGACGCTATGGAAGCCGGAGTTTAAGATGGAGGACTTCCAACATCGTGACGAGACGGAGAGTTCGGCGGCGGCGGCAGAAGAAGAAGAAGAGGAGGGGGAGGAGAAGAGAAGGAAGGAGGAACATAGTCGTTTGGATCTCAATCTCTCCCTCTAATTCTCTGTTTTCTGACATGATTCAATAATTATTAGGAATTTTGTGCACAAGCAGAATTAAATTAATTTCAGAGAAAATTTCAACTTACTGTTCCTGCCCTGAGATAGCCGACGGTTGAATCATCCATGAACTGGCTTCAATTTTGATTGAGTCGGCAAGTCCTACTGGACGAGAAAGAGATTTTTTACACAGAGTATAGATATTTATGTCTAATCAATCCCGAGATTCGAACCTAAAATATCTAGTGATAATCTATCAATTTATTATCATCTTAGCTATGTCTGTAAGGGCATTTGAGATGGGAAAATAAAAAAAAAAATGATGAACCAGGCAGCAGACAAATTGAACCTGGGGTGACCGGTCCGGTCCTACGAAAATTTCTCATCAGTCATCAGGATAAAGCGAGAAGCGCTCACGATTTGAGATGGGAAAATAGAGAGTTAGAATGGAGGTCAGATATCTAAACACTCAAATTATTATCTAACGAGAGAATGGAGAAGAGAAACAATGATAAAAGTAGGAGTATGTATGTATTTGTGTATGTTATACCTTCACCATGAGAGCAGACTCCGTTTATAATATTACTGAGATGATGCTCTTTCCTCTTTAACTTGAAGAATCGGCTCTCAAACATTAGAATAACAATTTGAAAAGTCTCAGCAAATTCAAATAAAATATAAACAAATTGGATGAGAAATGCAAAAATTCATGGTTCGAATGAGTCCAACATCGCATGATTTTGGCTCTCAGATAATATTTAATACTCTCAGTATCCTTATGATAATGATAAGTAGCTGACTGAGAGATATATTTATTTATTTTTCTTTTTGGTTATCATAAAATATATAAAATAAATTTATTAATTTTCATATTAGATGCCTCTCCAATTATATTATATTTTTTCCAAAAACATTATAGATAATAATATATTCTATATATCAACAAAAATCTAAACTATCTAAACTATCATTTATGTATTATTTTTAAACTCGTAAAATTATTGTTTAGCTAATAATTTTTTATTCTACTGTTGACTTTTAAAATTTAAATTTAATTTATTAGTTATAGATGTATTATATTATTCATCAAAAGGTTTTTTTATTATCGTTGATAATATATTTGTATTTATTAGATTTAGATATTTATTAGTAAATTTTGAGATGTCTTAGATATTATCTTTGTTGTATTGGATTTGATACGTTGTTGGATTGAATTTGATAAGTGATTGGATTTGATTGTATCATTTTTGTGAATGTGTTATGTGAATTGTATAGTTTCATATAGTGTTGTGTTTGTATCAATTCTTATGTTATGTTGTTCGGCTCTATAATGTGAATGTGTTATGTAATCATTATTTGTGATGATGTGTTAATTGATACTTTGTAGGTAAACAGAGAAAATATGAAAATGAGAAGACGTTGATGAAAATTTCATACTAATTAACAACGGAATTTTAATTTTTCATCATTAATTAGTGATTGACCGTTAAAATTCTTTCTATAATTGTAGCAATGAATTTTTAATTTTCTGTCACAAATTAGCGGAAGTTTATATTCGTTGTTAAGTTTAGCAATGAAATTAAATAGCGACGGAAGTTAATGATAGAATTCTAATTTCTTCGTTAGAGGTACGATGGAATAGTAACCTTTGGTTAACAAATTTAAGGGCGGAATTTGAATTCTATCATAAATTAGTTACGGAATTTAATTGTCTGTCGCTAATTTTAGCGAAGGAAGTTTAATAGCCGTCAGTAAATGATGACAACGACTCATTTTATAGCCACGGAAATAATTGGCCACTAATTGGTCGCTATGACCAATTAGCGACCGGTTAACAACGGATAAATCCATTGCTAAAAGAGTTTTTTGATGTTATGCCAAGGGAGAAGATGATTATAATTTGATTGCAGAGACGGTCAATTTAGAGGCTGTTATATATGGATTGAATTTTGGAGTGGCACAGATTCATAAGGATAATGATGAATTACGCTTTGAATTAGTCATTCTACAAAGGGCAATGAGTTTTAATTAAAAAAAGTGGGACAGATCGTTCAGCAGTAATGTTTTGAAACCAAAATCCTTCAAGGGCACAAAGAGTGCTAAGGAACATGAAGATTACTTGTGGAACAAGGTGAAATATTTTTCTAGTGTTAGAGTGTAATAAATTGAAAAAGTGGCAATTTCCGATATGTAATTAGTTAGTGATGTGAAGTACTATGATTATGAACGTGCATGATAAATGATGTCAATGTTGGTCAGCAAAAAATGGACATTTGGGATTGGTTGAAGGGGGAAATGAAGGATCAATTTCTTCTAAACAACACTAGAGTTTGCATTAGATGGGTTGAAGCATCTCAAACAAAATGATTTTGTTAGCCATATGTTAAGAAATTTAGTTCATGGATACTGAACATCATAAGACGTAGTGCAAGCGCATTCTCTACTTGCACATTGATGTGGAAATGAATGAAAAAAGTATTCATGCAATGTTTGACATAGGGGTCATTCATCAGTGAATAAATGTCTATATTATATAAATCGGTGAACGCAAAGACTCACGTTATTATAGAAATTAATGGCCTATATATAATGTTTAGAATAATGACTTATTCTTATTCCTCGTAAAAATAAGATATTTATACAAATTAGGGTTGAGAAATCGATTGGATAATCGATTGAGAGTTATTACTTGCGAGAACAGAAAGACCCTTAATTAATTGAGTGATCGATTAAAGAGTTTGTCAATCGATTGGGTGATCGATTAACACAGGGTTATCGCAAAAGCCTGCTGAATCGATTGGGTAATCGATTCAACATCCTCTTAATCGACTAGGCCGTAATCGATTAGGAAATCAATTACGACGGTATTGTGCGAGAGCACAGAAAGGTACTGAATCGATTCAGTAATCGATTAAGATTGGATAATCGATTAAGCTTCAAAAAATAGTTGTTGAACGACTAAGTCTGACATGGTTGTTGGATCTGGGATGGCTAGAGAGGGGGTGTGAATAGTCACACACATAAAGATTGACTTCTTTTTATTCTTTCTGTACTTAGGTTAGCAGCGGAAGAAAATCAGAACAGAAAGAGCACAAGCAGAAAACAAACCAGACGCTAACAAACAGATTTATAAGGTTTGGGGATAACTTGCTCCTACTCCTTGGCGTGCCCATGAGGTGGGCGATCCCTTGATCGTCGGCAGATCAAGCCCCGAAACTCCGGCTAAAATCTTCTCCTTCTCGGTGGAGTAACCTCTCCACAGATCTCAGAAATGTATCAAGTTGAGTACAGGAGACCACGAGAAGGATCACTCACACAGAAAGCTCAAGTAAGAAGAATATACAGAGAACTCTCACAACTCAACACAACAATCAAACCCCATCCTCTGTTGTTCCTCATTTCGTTGTTTTCTTCTCTGTTTCGCTAGCCTCTTCTTAAGTCTTCCTTCTGCGTATCAACAGGTTTCGTCTGCCACTAACCGACAGCTTCGTCACCCACTGACCCACTGACCTCCTCTGAGCTCTCAGTTCACTGAAAACCTCTTCAGCTGGAGCCTCAGGTCAGCCGCCAGAAGCCGTTGAAACATGCAAACAGAGAACAAACACACCTGCCACAGCGAAAGTTACCATTGCCCCTCATTCTTGGCTTGTATCGTCTCTGTATCATCTGCACACTCAACAGACTGATTACGAAGCAAATCAAAACATATCAGAAGGAAATCAGAAGGCAATCAAAAGTCTGAAAGTAATTCAAATTAAAGTTTTGAGGCGTTGATCGGTCACCCTGACCGATTAGTCACCCTCCTGACCGACCAGACACCATTCTGATCAATCCAGTAACTGACCGATCAATCACACTGGCCGATCAGAGATCAGGGACCGATCACCAGACCGATCCTGAACCCAGTGAGTTCTCAGAGTTTAGAGTTAAGTCCCAGCCAGGGGTTGATCGGTCACTTGACCGATCAGTGGAGTGCTGATCGGT
Organism: Boesenbergia rotunda; assembly: GCA_024364735.1. Classification (NCBI taxonomy): domain Eukaryota; kingdom Viridiplantae; phylum Streptophyta; class Magnoliopsida; order Zingiberales; family Zingiberaceae; genus Boesenbergia; species Boesenbergia rotunda. Next base: position 815,510 of record JAGFNQ010004047.1, read on the forward strand.
CAAGCTGACCGATCAGTGGAGTGCTGATCGGTCAAGCTGACCGATCAGGCTCTTGCCTGATCGGTCCAGGTCACCCTTGATCGGTCAGCTTGACCGATCAGTGGAGTGCTGATCGGTCAAGCTGACCGATCAGGCTCTTGCCTGATCGGTCCAGGTCACCCTTGATCGGTCAGCTTGACCGATCAGGGGTCTCATGATCGATCATCAGCCTTTCTGCGACCTCACAGACTTTCTGATCTATTTCTGATCGGTCACCAGACCGATCAACCACTCTGGATTGGCCACCAGACCGATCTACTATCAAGGGAGTTCGTGCCAACTCCCTGATCGAACTCTAGACCGATCCAGCCACTCTCCGACTTATGCTCAGTCGCCCGGACCAAGACTTCATGCCCAACTTCACTCACCGGGACTTAGTCCAACCTAACTTCACTCACTATGACCCGGCTTCACTCACCAGGATTTCCTTCACATAGCTTCACTCACTAGGATTTCTTTCACCTAACTTCACTTGCTAGGACCCGGCTTCACTCACCAGGATTTCCTCCACCTAGCTTCACTCACCAGGATTTCCTTCACCTAGCTTCCCTTGCTATGACCCGGCTTCACTCACCAGGATTTCCTCCACCTAGCTTCACTCACTAGGATTTCTGCCCAGTTTCACTCACCAGGACTTAATCTGAACTCACTCAACCAAACTTAAATCGGTGTCAACACTAAAATAACAATCAGGTCAGACTTCATCAATAATCTCCCCCTTTTTATTTTTTGACAACCCGATTTAAGTTTAGGTATTAGAAGTCAAATTTCACTATCGCAAGGGAATCAGAGTCCTCCCCCCTACAATAGTTAAGTTCGTAATAAACCCTAAACTTAACTAACTATCCTCTCCCCCTTTGTCAAACACCGAAAAGGGTGTAGACTGGTTATTAAGTTTAAAACAACTCCCCCTTAACCAAAGGTCTCTCTCCAACACCAAAAGAAACAAGAAATAATAAGTGAAAGGCATATGAAAAGCATATGAAATAAATACAGCAAGGCAAACACTCATATACATCATATGTCAATGGAGTAAGGAATCAAAATGAAATAACACCGAAACAAATATGCATGGCATAACATAATCATGAGAAAACATCCATTATATATATAATTTATTTTCCATCATACTATCTAGACTTAGATACTACTTTCTCAGATACTTATAATTCTAGCCAGATCATTTTGTTTAAGACTTGAAGTTTGAATTCCTTTCTTCAATCATTGATGAGAACTAATAATTCAAGTTTTAATCAAATTAGTTATTTTAACTGATTATTTTTACGTATATGATCTAATCCCATGAGAAACTGGATTTTTGTAATCATGAGAAAACATCCATTATATATATAATTTATTTTCCATCATACTATCTAGACTTAGATACTACTTTCTCAGATACTTATAATTCCAGCCAGATCATTTTGTTTAAGACTTGAAGTTTGAATTCCTTTCTTCAATCATTGATGAGAACTAATAATTCAAGTTTCAATCAAATTAGTTATTTTAACTGATTATTTTTACGTATATGATCTAATCCCATGAGAAACTGGATTTCTGTAAATTCAATGGGATGAATTCCATCCTGATGATACTGAATCGGATCAATATTACGAATAACATATGTTTCTTTTTATTCCCTTCCACCATTCTTTATAAGTCAAAACCTACATCGGACATCAACCATCGGATCAAATCAGTGTGCATAAATCTCCCTGAAAAGTCCAATCGGTCTCCTTGATCGATCAGGGAAAGACCTGATCGGTCTGCTTGACCGATCAAGGAGTATCCTGATCGGTCTACAGACCGATTAGGTTAGATACAGAGATGTTGTTCGATACAAAGCGATTTCAGATCGGTCTGTGGGCCGATCAAATTTCAGAAAAATTTCAGAAACTCTGATACGTTCCAGGTCAGACTGTATCAACAACACGATCTTAATCAAAATTTATTCCTACATACCAATTTTGATAATCCAGTTTAATCTATAGTCCCAAGTTTGTATCAAGTTCATAGTTCCAAGTTTGTCTTAACCATAGACCTAATTCTCAATTTTATTGATAATTCTCCAAAATTGGATTAAGTTGGATAATTCTCAGTCCTGTCTAAACCATAAAGTTCCAATTCTCAAGTATCTGTATTGAGAATAGAGTAAAAGGGAAAAAGTTTTCATGTATCTGTCTAAAATAAAATTCCATGTATCTGTCTAAAAATTTTCCATGTATCTGTGTTGTGTATGAGATTTATGATTTCCATTAGTTTAAATCCAATCACTTAAATTTGAGATGAAAACCAATTCCTATAAGTAATACATAGTTATCCATTAAGCGGGGGAAATGGTATCATAAGAAGCACATCCCCAACTAGGAATGACCATGTGTTTGGAGCACCCAATATCAACAAACCATGTTGATAGATGCTCCCCCTCAACCAATACCTATATAATATGAAAGATAGATGTTTTAGGTACCCAAATCTTGGGACCTAATGCACCTACAATGCAAGTTTTTGGCACCCATGCCTTGGTCATTTTCTTGCTAACTTTTTGAACCCTAGAAATATTTTGTGATCTAAATTGGGTTCTAGACATTAATGACACAAAACTTGGTTCCTTAGATTGGTAACCTATGTCGGCCTTGTTGTTGACCGCTCTTTGAGAGTTGAGGATCATATCTAAGATCTTAGAGCTATTTGCAAATTTCCCAAGAAGATTCTTGAGGTTTTCAATTTCACTCTTCAAGGCCTTGTATTCATCCTCAAGGGTCTCAATATGCAAATCATCAATTTTATCATTATCATTGGAGGTTCTCAATCGTTCTACTTCTAATTTTAAGGATTTTACATTGTTCTTAGATTTCTTAAGCAAAGTAGTTAAACATGCTATGGTTCTATAACACTTATCTAACTCGGGAGATATTATCTCATCATCATCTGAAGATGATGAAGCCGTAGTTGAAGAGTCACTTGATTCGTCACCACTTTCTTCGTTTGAATCTTCTAGTGCCATGAGAGTCATGTGACGGGTGTTCTTCTCCTCCTCCTTTTCTTTCTTCTTTTCCTTCTTCTTCTTTCTTCTGTCCCCTGCCACAAAAGCAATACCCTCCTCCTTTAGGCCTTTATTAGCAATCTCATGTAGCTCCATTTCACAGAAGAAATCATCTAGCTTTATAATGGACAAGTCCTTGGATACCTTGTAGGCATCCACCATGGATGACCACAAGGCATTCCTAGGAAAAGATTTGAGTACATACCTTACAAGGTCACGATTCTCGACCTTCTCATCGATGGAGTGCAAACCATTAAGTATCTCCTTGAATCGACCATGAAGCTCACTTACCGTTTCAGAATCTTTTATGGTGAAGTTCTGGAGTTGATTGAGGAAGAGATCCCTCTTTGCTATCCGGGAATCTCGAGTGCCTTCATGAAGCTCAATGAGCTTGTTCCTTAGATCTTTAGCACTTGTGAAAGAACCAACCTTGATAAGTTGCTCCTTGGTCATCCCACACTGCAGGGTGGCCACAAGCCT